>JACGCM010001717.1:600000-1007500 GCA_014058105.1 Kingdonia uniflora | reverse complement strand
ATAGTGAAAGCGAAGCATTTAATAATAATTGCCATCCGCCTCTTCCACCTGTTCATACGTCATCTCATGGAAGGTAGGATGCACTAGAATGAGAATAGGAAGTTCAAGGGACTAGGTCCCAAAGTATCGAAGCCGCAACTCTTGCATCTTGGCAAGAACCCTAGCATCGTACGCTTAACGTCTGATGGTCACCATCTTCTTTATAAAGCAGATACACAATACTTGCACAAGATTAAATAAGGAATAAAGAAGTACTTGCCGAATAAACCACATCAATATTTATACCATAACACTGCAAACCACAACAGTATTTAATGTTGAGTTCCAAATCCCAATGTCAGAATGAATTCAAACACAATAGTATTTAATGCGGATCAAACCCATTGAAAATGAAGGAACATTGGAAATGTATTTATTATTTAATAAAATATATGTCATCCAACAATTATCTATCTGTCATTTGTTTTAAGGTATTTGTCATTTATAATCCATAAATTGCATGCTATTATTAAAATGTTGTCATTTGTTATATATGATTTAGCATTTGATCCTTAAGAGTTTAACATTCTAATGCCAGAAATTAACGTCACTAAAGATAATAAATATTACACTTCACTCCTACATATTTCTCTATTTGTTAAAATCTAGAGATTTTAACTTGGACAAAAAATCTTGCAGCATCTCCGTTCTGACCTCCGAGATCCTTAGTTAAGTGTAAGTTTCAGATGTAATAGTGTCGAGGTTCTGATTGCTCCCTTGCCCAGAATTTGTGATGTCTTCCGCTATTGACGATTGTGGCCTTTTAGAATCATCGGGCGTAGAGGATTATCGAAACCAAGTTTTGAACTGACAATGGTAGAATCTTCTACTGGGCGGTTTAGAGACTCTACAAATGAGACCACAATCGTAAAGTATGTAATGCTTGAGAACTGGAAGCAAGTGTACAGGTTATGTAGTATAAGGTTATGGCAAGCTATTTATAAAGAAATGAAAATTAACACATTTTGATGATACCCTTGGTCACAACAAAAGCCATAGCCCCCGCTTTAAAGCCGACAGATTTTTGCCTTTACAGACGATGTGACAAGTCATTTTAAAAGTTAACTTTGATTACGTTTACAACAAGTTATCTAACCAAAACATCTACGTGGTTCCCACCACTCTAAACACTAAGCCCTAAACCCTGCCACGCGTGATTCAAAGTCCTAATTCTCTAAATATAAAAAACCCTAAACTAAAGCTCTAACCCTCAACTTTTTAAAACTTCTCAAGAAATATCGTACTCCCACTCCACTCGATTTAGTGTGCCTCTTCTAGTATCCCTCAAGATTTGGTTTGAGGCAGTAAGGATTGAGGAAGATCAGACTGACGAACTTCTCTTCACGTTGAATAGAATTTGCCTAATGGAGAAGGATGTCACCGGGGAGGAGGCGCAACTGCTGAAAGGGCATTACGAAGAGTTCAAGGAGAAATTAGGAGAGCTCGATGAAATGGATGAAGAATAAAATTCTAGAAAAGAAAAAAGAACGTTCTGAAGGGTTGAAGTTCCATATCCGCTTCTTGGAAGATCAGCTCTGCGCTCTAAAGTTGGACCGGGATAAGCACAAGAAACTGTGGGAGGAGTCGGCCTCTAAAATTAGCTGTCTTGAGCAGAAGATCATGGCTATGGAACGTGATCAGAATTCCTCAAGTGAAGAGTTGTGAACATTTGTGTTGTTTTTAGTTTTTGTTGTTGTTGTTGTTATTATTTTTTCCCTTGTATGAACATTTGTTTTGTTTCATTTCGGTTTTTCACTTTCAAATAGTGATATAAGGGAAGTTTCATCATAAATAAATGATATATGGGAACCAAACCAATGATAAAGACTCCATGAACAATGATAATATTTCATCAGATAAATGATAAATTATCATTAAACAATGATAGTTCAGGAAAGAGATAATGATATATAGCATAAAAACAAATGTGAACTTATCTTCAGCATATGACAAATCGATGTGGCAAGTAATGATAATTGATTAGACAACTCAGTTTAAATACTCATATTACTTACGTGTACAATAAGAAACGACGGCGCCGAATCGAAGTAATAATAACTTTTGCCCCAAATATCGGGTAATCCCTAATACTTGTCCCTTCCCAATGCATTAAACTCCCCTTATAAAAGCCCTAATCTCAAAAAAACTATTCTCAACTCTTCAAATATTCAAACCCTAAACTCTTTTCAACTTCTGAAGAAAAATATCGCACTCCACTCGAGTTAGCCATGTCTCTTCGAATACTTCATACGATTGGTTTGAGTTGGTAGGGATGCAGGAAGATCAGCGTGACCAACGTCTCTACAAACTTAACAGACTATACTTAATGGGAAAGGATGTCTCCGGTGAGAAGACACAAATACTGAAAGAGCATTACAAAGACTTCAGGGAGAAATTATGAGCGTTCGATGTAATCCGGGATGAACTGTATTAAGCTATAACAAAGAGAGATCAACGTTTTGAAGAGTTCAAGTTCCATATGCGCTTCTTGGAAGATTAGCTCTGCGCCGTAAAGTTGGTCCGGGATGAGCACAAGAAACTGTAGGAAGAGTCGGCTTCTAAGATTAGCTGTCTCGAGCAGAAGATCTAGGCTTTGGAGTGCGGAATGTGATAAGGAATTGTGAACTTTGTTTTTTTGATGTTCCGTTTGTTCATTTTTTGTGGTAACTAGTACTTTGCCTTTCTATGAATGAAAATATGTTTTGTTTGGTATTATTTCGTTTGCTTTTTGCTGTTAAGTAGTGGTTTCCGTTTGATATGTGGCGAACTAAACAATCTCAGTTTTGTAAGAAAATAATGATGATATAGGGGGGACAAGTTTAATGATGAACTTAATAAAACTAAAGATAAAAATTCAATAGACGATGAAAAATTCTTGGCGCGCAATGATATAATAGAAACCAACAAATACGAAATTGTTTGAGAACAAATGACAGTTCCGAAGAAAATAATGATATCATGGAAACAAACAAATGAGAAAATCTTCGTGCACAAATGACACTTCAGAGGCAAACAATGTTATTATGGAAAAATACAAATAAGAAATTCATTTTGCACAAATGACAGTTCGGTGCTAAATTATTATATAATGGAAAGAGACAAATGAGAAATTCTTTTTTAACAAATGACAGTTACATTTAGACAAATGATGAATTTTCACAACACTGACGATAAAGTTCATTCAAACAAATGATACATAAAGTACCCAAAATCATCAGTATAAACTGATTGTAACATCTTCATCTGGGATGACAGGTGGCTAAGTGCTCATCGTAAAAGACGGTGCCATTATCGGGACATGTATTGTCGTCAGATGGGATTGGCAGAAGCATACAAGAATGACGATTGTGTCCATTTTTTCGACACCTACTGCAAAATCTTAGTTTGGTAGCAAGACCAAACATTTTTTCCCTTCTTTTCCTTTGCGTACAAGGACGACTGGCTCGAACTATTGGAATAGGAACACGAACACGTGGATCAGTTTTTAAAATTTTCCACTGCTCAATTCTTCTTATAGGAATCCATATAGGTTCATAAACAGTCTTGTACGTATTATTTGTGAAGTACTCAGAGATACGTGTAGTTGGATCAACATTAGCAAGACCCAGAGCGCGTACTCCGTGTTTACAAGGTATACCTATCATTTGCCACCAACGACAAGAACAAGTACCATCTTTAATATTTACAGAATCGGTTCTGCCATAACTAGTCATCTAAAAATGGTGACGTGATGTACGAACCCTGCAGGTTAGTGAATTCGTCACAAACTTTTTACTCTCACAGTGATATGTAGCCCATGACGTTAAGCGAGTTTGACTCTTCTCAGCTTCTTCCCTATACGTGTAAGACATTTTCAAACAGATTCTACGCAATTCCTCAATAAACATATGGATAGGGAGATCTCTTACTTTCAAAATAACGTTATTCCAACTCTCGACATGATTTGTGTAAGCGACTCCGTATCTGAACAAATGGCAAACCATAGAAATCAAAAGCCAAATGAGCATAAACAGATGACAAATGGGATCATACAACTGTAAATAAAAATCTAAATGGAGTTATAATGACTAATTTTAATATAACAAATGATAAGTTGAGAAATACAGAGTGACAACGTACCTACTCATTGGAATGTATAGATTAGACCATATTTCAATTGGAATACCTAGTATGTATTGGAGACCCACTGGATCTGTATTCCGGATAACATTCTTGTGTTTATCGAAATCAATGCTAGTTAGGGCCTCTGCTGCCATCCTAAATGCGATCTTTGAGCTTTCGATGGTAGTTTTAATGTTGTTCGATATGTGGAAGGCGCAAAACGAATGGATTGAAAATGGAAACACCTTGGGTACAACATTAATAATTCTGGGGTTCCTGCCAGAGATGACCACGAATCTAGTGACATAACCATGAAAATTAGCCCCAAACATCTCCAGGAAGTATGTCCAACTTTCGGTGGTCTCCGAGTCTGTTATCGAAAACACAAATAGAAAAAATATGATTACTTGGGTTAATGGCGATGGCTGTTAGTAGAGTCCCACGATATCTCCCTTTTAAAAAAGTTCCTTCAATCACAACAACTGGTTTCAATAGTTTATAAGTTTTTTTTGGGGGGACCAAAACTCCTTGTGAATCTCTTATCCTTACAACTCGTAGTTTGTATGTCAAATACAAAATTCGGGTCAACCAACCTCACTTCCGTAAAGTAGCTCGTAAGTAGTTGGTATGTGTGCTCAAAGCTGCCTCGCATCTGAAATAATTACGTAGATCAAATGATATTGAGTAGCAGACAAATGATAAACATCACTGTATAAATGACACAATGAGTCGACAAAATGACATACGATAAAATGATAAACATTGTTGTACAAATGACTTGTATGGGGGAACAAATGACATATAATGTGATGATACCTCAGCATGGGCTTTTTCTTTTGCACCCCAGGCAAGATTGTATGTTACATCAATATTGTGATGAATTTGCATATCATCAATAATTCTAGAAGGTTTGTAGTTTGAGTCTATTCAGAGTTTTTGCTTGATTATAGAAGCAACCCATCTACTAAATGCTGCCTTATATGCGTTCCCACCTTCAGTTTCTACTCGGATGCATGTATGCACGAAGCAATAAGTACTTACTCTAAATAGGGCAGAACCGAGCAACCTTGTGGCATAAATCCGCCAAGAGAATTTATGACCTTTGCAATGTACCACGATTTTATATTCGTTGCTCAGAACATGTTCGAAATTGAACTTGTTTACAACTGCATAAGTTCTTATATGATTCCTGAGTTCAATCCTATCTCGATATAGATCATCAATGTTAAACTCTTTACTGAAGTCATAGGGATCCTCCGTGTATGCAGCAGATTTGAACCAAAAGTCCAGATGATCTTTCACCTATTCAAGTTGTGGCTCAAGCCGAAATTTAGTTGAATAAATGAGAAATATTCTACTTAACAAGATAAAACTTGGATAAGAAATGTTAAAACACAGCACACAAATGAAAAATTATGCGAACTTGCCTGAAGTTTCAGTTTGTCCAATGATAGGTTCGGGTTTAATTGAAAGAGGAACATTAGTTAACATATGTTCATTTGAAGGATGAACATTAATTAACACAGGTTCATTTGAGAGATGAATATTTGATTGAGAAATACAAGGTTCATTTGAGAGATGAACATCAGTAGGGATAGTTTGAAAAGGTTCATTTGATTGAGGAGCACTACTTAACACAGGTTCATTTGAGAGATGAACAGTTGATTGAGAAATACTAGGTTCATTTGAGGGAGGAACATCAGTACGGATAGTTTCAAAAGAATCATTTTATTGAGGAACATCATCATTATCCACTAAAGGTCCAAACCTGCGTGGATCAAGCCCTCTGCCGTTTGTTTAAGGGTAACCCCTATATTCAGGTTCAGGATCAGGAAATGAGTTATGCCGCAAAGGTCCCCCCGCTTTGGTGGTGGACAAGCCTCTACCTGAACCAGTATCTTTGGTGGTGGACAACCATTTACCTGAAGAACAGAAATCAGAAATAAAGTTTTGGGAGTTCTGGGAAGGTGCCCTGAGCTCATTAACAACCCATATGTGAAAGGGTGTACCGGGATTGGTTTTATGCATATTGATCATTACGGTAAAGTCCTGGACTGATAAAATTGCGCATGCACAACCATGGATAAAGTTGTACAGCTTACAATCCTTACGACGGATTTCGCTTGTTTCTTCAAGGAGTGTAACGAAATCTTCGTATGACGAGTACGCTTTTAGTGAGGTAAGTTTTGTACTTCCTCCAACATAGCCAACGATTGATCCGATCTTTGGACGTACTATATTCCTACAAAAATGGACAATGGTATAAAGCTGAACTCCATTCATCCCTGAAACAAATAATATAAATAAACAATTCCGGTGATAAAGTAGTGAACACAAATGAGAAAAATAATATAAAACTGAACTTCAGCAATCCCTAAAACAAATTATAGGAATCCCGAAATAAATGATATCAATGAACAATTCCAGTAATATAGTAACAGATAATAAATGCTAAAAATGACACAAGAAAAATGACAAATGATAAAGTAGCAGAAGACAAATGATTAAAAAAACAAAGAAAAATGATTATGTGCGAATTGTATCATCTTGCCTAGTATTTTTCTGAAGAAAAAAGGCTTCAACTCATGATACGGATACACAGTGAGAGATGATGGATACAGAGTTAGAGATGATATTTATTGTAATAGTTACTTTAACGGTCGAAGAGAAAGATAACAACGATTTTTGGCAGCAAGAATAACTTATGATAACAACAATCTTTTCCTCCCAAATGACCTCTGTGTGAGGACTTTAGCAAATGCCGAACGATAATTGGAAGACTTGGCACATAAAGGAGACAAACAGTACATCAAGAAGAATCTGCTTTGATTTTTATAGAAGCTTTATTGTTAAAGAAGAAGAAGAAGCTTTGATTTTTAAGGTTGGTAGTGTATTTAGGGGGGAATCTTCCCTCTTATTACTGTTCTTACTATTGAGCAGATTAGACTACTCAACAACTCCAATGGTATAGTTTCTTATTTTTTTCTACATTATTTATTATTTATTATGTGAGAACTTTGTCATTTGATATGGATATCTTTGTAATTGTTTTGTTATAGATTTTTCATTGGTTTAGTAATTTCTGTGAGTTGGTAGATTTATTACTGTAGCAGATTAGACTACCTATCAACATTTAATGTTAGAGAATAAGGTGGCAACTAGGGGGTAATAGGTGAGACCATTATCGATTTGTTAATTTTAGTATCGATTTTGGAAGAGGCTTGCCAAAGTATCGATTTTGTAAAGATAACAAAAACTAATATTTATTCTCATATTTTCTGTTCTTTGTACTGGGTGAATATTTTTTATTTCGGTGAACAACATATATTAGCTTAAGGGATGTAACACAAAAGTTGATCTTGCACCCTTCCGGGGCTCGTATCGGAGTCACCGTAGAAGGAACATATCATCGTATTAGGTCCATTTCACCGGACTATGGGCAGTGAAATTAGGGGCACTAGAAGCTCAACGAACATCCCCAATAAAAAGAGTCGTGAAGTTTTAAGATTACAGACCCTCTAAAAAAAATTGGTATTCTGACTTGACAAACTTCTTATGTTTCTTTTCCTCTGATGAATGCACTTTTTCCCATAAATAAAGAAAAACCAATATAGCAATCGAGAGCATCATATATTTCTATTAAAATATAGTACCATTGGATAAACCAAGGCACTGTGGTACATACTATAGTGCGCTATTGAAAAAAGAATAATCAACCCACTTGCGTTAGGTGTAGAATACTCTTTTCTTTTTGACACTTTAGATGTCTTATGCCAGATCCTATATCCGTTACAAGACATGCCCACCAATGCCTTCTCTTTTATCCAAAAGTTTAAATCCTCCTAAATGGATACCCTTTTCAAAATTCATAGACGCTTGAGACTTACCAATTTTGATTGTTTAAGGTCTAAATCGATAGGTCATAATTCCTTTGAATTAATGGTCTAAGCTTAACCTAAATCAAGTTGATTCGATTATCTAATGTCAAGCAAGCAGCTGAAAATATAAAGACAAGGGCACAAATTTTTAACCCTGTGGGAAACCTTTCTTAAGAGAAAAACCCACAGATCGTTGTTGAATCACTCGATAGCTAAACAATCCGCTATTGAAAAAGAGTTACAAGAGTTTGACTACTTACAGACTCGATAAGCACATCCCATGGTTACCTTTCTTCCAATCAGGCTCTTTGCAATTAATTTCAAGTTCTCGCAACTTCTCGCTCCAATCTCTTGTCAAAGCTTCCGATCTTGAATCCCTCAAGTTATTCAATCCATTATTAGAGTTTCTTGATCAATGATGATTGATTCAAGATTTGAGTATTTTAATTTTCTCTTGAATCTCTCAAGAACAATCTCTTCTTACTCTAAAAACTCAAGCCCTCAAAAAAAGGTTTTCAAAAAATTGAGTTCTGAAAAAAAGAGAAGTTATCTTTTGTCAGAAAATAGAAATCACATTCTCTGTTCAAATAAAAATAAATGTATACGAATAAAAATCAGGCTGAGCCAATCTATTCGAATAAAAAAATGGCCTGAGGCATTTTATTCGAATACAATAAAATTTATTCGAATAAAAATGTTCTCTGTTCTATTCGAATAAAAAAATGAATCTATTCGAATAGAAAACCGCCTGAGGCATTTTATTCGAATACAATAAAATCTATTCGAATAAAAATGTTCCCAGTTATATTCGAATAGAAAAAAGAATCTATTCGAATAAAAGTTCTGTTATCTTAAAAAGACATGCTTATTACCATTTTCATATTCTGTAAAAATACGTAGGGCTTGATATTTAGAACAAGGAGTTATAAACCCACTTACCTGTTCAGTGTCAGTCCAGCTATAGTCGTTCCGCGTGTACTTACTGATGCCAGAAAACCGCGAGATAATGTTGACACCTACTCTAGACACTAAATGAAACAAACTCCACAATGAATGTTTCAATCTCCCCCTTTGGTTCATTTTGTGTCAAAACTAGAACTATAGGTAATAAAAGAAAATTACAAACTCGATAAACTGACTCACTCAGTGAACATCCATTTACAAAAGCATATCCTCTAAAATCCCTGCACACTAAACAAGATACATCACGTAACCGTTCACATTCAAAATAAGGGATTTAGAGGACAAAAATTACTTACCTGACTTACCTGAAGAACCATCTCTCCCCCTTTTTGACACAGAAGAACAAAGGGTAAGCAAATAAAAAGGGAGAGGAAAGTGAAATTATATTATACATGCCAAAATATATAATAGTTATGGAAGAGTAAAGATCATAGAATATAATAATCATATGGCAAAAGCCTGATAAAATATTCATGCATAAAAAGACCTGTTAATACATAGCAAAGTCAGATAAAGTACCTACATAGAATATACATGCAGTAAAGAGAGCATAATAAAAAATAGTCACTGAAAAGACAAAACACAAAACTATCACTCTAAAGTGCAAAAGATAAACCCAAAGTCTCAGACGACCTAAGACCAGTCATCTGTATCTGCGGCAGGAGTACCACTCAATGAGCCTCGCACTATACTGCTCAATCCGTCCACAGAAGTCTGGAACTGATGTATATCGTCCCTGAAGAGCTGAAACTGAGACTGCATCTGAGTGTCCAGCCTACCAAAATGAGACTCCATATAGGTGTACATAGAAGAAAAATCATGCAGGAACAATCCAGTATGGGCAGCTGTAGAAACATCAGGCACATAAGTAGTAGTAGGCCTAGAAGCAGAGGGCCTGGCAGCTCGCCTAGCTGCAGCAGGTTTAGCCTAAGTCCCCGAGTCCTCTGCACCCTCCTCGAACTCAGACTCCGACTCAGAAGGTACCATATGCGTTTTGCTTTTTCCCCAATAATAAGGACTAATCACTTTGTTCCTTTCGTCAGCCTCCTCATCCGCACGGATAACATACCCCATCCCAATAAGAAGCTGAGAAATAAACTTGCTGTACCGCAAAGCCTGTGCCTGAAGATCCAGGTTAGTCTTAAGAGTCATCTCGTGCATAATAATTTGCACTAAATCAACACTGTACCCCTTACTGTAAAGATATACCAAATAAAACATATTACTCACCAGAGCATTCTTGTTCCCCAATTGGGGAATAATGTTCCTATGAGCAACCATATGAAAGAGGCATAGTGCTTGGCTCAGATTCTTGCGCCTGAGATAGGGGACTTTTATCTTCCCTACAACACGAAGCTCCTCCTCCATCTCCCTCTTGGGAGGAAACTCACTATGAACTGGAGGCAACTCTGAATGTTCCTCATCTGGAACTACAGACTCACCTAGACCAAAAGCATGCCAAATGTCATCCGACCCAATATGAAACTCTAAACCATCAATGGAAACTCTGAAACTCTTGTCATCTCCCGTGCTCTATACATCATGGAGAGAAGCATAAAATAGTCGCACCAAGCGCGGATAATACAACATTTGGGGATGAATAATCCCAGTCCAACCACGATCAACGAATATATTTAAAATATGCGAGATCTCGGGGTAATGCAGATGCAACTCCTCCTCATAAAGCGACATCTCCTTCTGATAGTTTCTAAACTTAAAAGCTGATCGCTAAGTAGACCAATGGAGGGGTTAGGATGCATGCCATGATTCCCCCCGTAATTATCTTGTGACCCTACACGAGACCCCCCCCCCCAACGCTACTAGTTCCTCCTCGACCAGAACCTTGAGGGGCAACATTGCTAGGACCCGTCCTAGTTCCTCGCTTTATTTGATCCCGTTTAGTCGTACCGTTTGGAGTAGGAATGGGAGATGCAGCCTCAGGGCGTTTCTCCCTAGCCATAGAAACCAATTCGTGCAATAAACCTCTGTCAACCAATTATCAAATAACTCACACAACCTGTAATAAAAAACAAAACCACTTCCCCAAACCTAACCAACACGGTTAAGCAAGGGAACTCAATCAAGCACAACCACCAATTCTTCACCACTACAAGCAAGCAATTACCAAACAAACCTACCCAAATCACTACAAGAAACCAAAATATACTCGATTCTTCCAGTTCTCCACTAATGAAACCCAGTAATTTTATAAAACAAGCATACAAAACTACCTCCACAAACCAGATTCTTCAAGCACAAATTGACAGTCCCAATTCCAAATCCAGTTCCAAACGACAGTTCCAATTCCAAGCACAAATTGACAGAGGAGCAATAGGAGAAACAAATTAAGCAACAAACTTAAAGGAGAGAGAGTAAAACAAACTTACCAATTTGGAGGGTGAGTCTAACACAAAACTAGAGCGAAACTGCTAAGATCAAACCACTAATTTGGAACGCCAAGCTTCGAATTATGAAACCCCAAACTCAAAAATGGACATTAGGTAAAAAGCACGATGAAATTCGAGCAAGGATCACAAACTTGTAAGGATTCGAGAAAGAGAGAAATACAGCGCCATGTTATGAAAAGTTTTTCGTAAGAAATAGAGAGAGAGAGAATGAAAGATTTTTTTTTGGGTTTTGTAAAAAACATACACTCGTCAAAATGTATTCGAATAAAAAAAATTGTATTAGAATAAAAAAGAAGCTGCAGGAAAATATTCGAATAAAATAAAATTATTCGAATAAAAAATTTGCTCTTTAAAAAAAACTGTAGAAAAATATTCGAATAAACCAAAAAATTTATTCGAACAGATTTTTTTTATTTTTTTTTCAAATAGAGATAAAACGAAACGAAACTCTACAAAAAAAACAAATTCAAAGGAATAAACAATAAGTAAGCAATACTCCCCCTGTCTACTCTATAAGAAAGACTAATCACAGGCAATATGAATATTAGATAGGAAATCATTCAATAGAAAAGCCAGTCATAATAAATATTTACTCAGAGTGTGTATGCGCGCAGTCAACGCAAAACAGTACCATGCATTCAACAGACCTAACAGCCAGAAATAAGACATTATAAGGAAAGTTGCTTTAATTTAGGCCTCTCATGGTGGTCACTCGAAATAACTGAGAATTGACTAGCTAGCACTATGTGTGAAATATGAATATGAATATAACGCAATACAAATCATATTTCATTAAAAAAAATGAAGCACTGTGAGCTGAAAGATCTCATGAAAAGGAAACCCATTTGTCACTAATGGTGTCAAGTTATACTAATTTAGATTCCCTATCTCTAATCTCTACTAATATTGACTAAGCCGAACTCAATATCAAATAGGTCTTTAAATAGGTTATAATATAGGCACGAGTAGGCATATGATGGAGTAGGTGTTTTTGCTAGCATTCTGAGACTCCAATTACACTACTTCTCTGTTTTTCTTGAAGCAAATTCACCTTCTGTTGTCCTCTTTCTTATGAAGTACACAAACAAACATACCTCTTAACATCCCTTTTATTGAATTTTGATTGAGATAATAAAATGTCATTTGGGGACTTGTTGTATTCTTCTCTACATCTTCCCCCAAAAATCACACATATTTTTCCTTTTTTTTTTCACTGAAAAGTCTCAGAACAATTGGGTAAAAAAGAATAAAAAAAATTGGAAAAGAAATGAAAAGGCATATTTTAAGGCACAATGGGCTGCAAGTGGATAAAAATAAGGTTAGAAATAATGAAGGCCAAAAATGGGAGAAGAAAAAAAATGCCTATTATCATATCTTCGGTTGGACACAGTCACTTTTTTGCCTCGAATAAAAACAGGAAGGTTTCACTAGCATAACTTGACTTTGATGGTACCATTTGACAATTGGGTAAGGAAATGAAACGAGATCACAAACAACAAGATAAAAAAGAAGAGTAAATATCATAACACTTGAAGCTCATAAATATGGTCAGATCCTCACATAACATTAGGTACGAAGTCTCTATATGTATCATAAATTATAATATCAATGAGTGCTTATCTATCTAAGCATGCGATAGTTAACTGCCGTAAAAGAAATTAAATCGAAGTAAACACCATACTGAACTGTCCTAACACTGAATTAGAAAACGTATATGACCAAGCATATATCACCGTGATAATCTAACAAAAGAGTGTAAAGATGAACTAAGAGACATACCTAATCAATAGAGCAGACACCAATTGACCGTCTCAGAAGCTCAAACCTCATAGCATCTAACGGCTTGGTAAAAAAATCGGCTAACTGACTCTCTATAGGAACATACTCAACACTGACTATCTTACGCTCAACAAGATCACAGATGAAGTGGAAGCAAATGTCGATGTGTTTGGTTATGGAATGTTGTTCAGGATTCTTGGAGATGTTGATCGCACTTGTATTATCACAAAAAACTGACATCGTTCCCTGGACTATTCTATAGTCATGCACAATATGTTTCATCCAAATCAATTGAGTGCAACAACTACCCGCAGCAATAAACTCTGCCTCTGCTGTGGATTGAGAAATACAATTCTGCTTCATTCTTTACCAAGCCATAAAATTATTCCCAATATAATAATATCCACCCGATCTACTCTTCATATCATCTGCATTACCTACCCAATCTGCATCGGAATACCCAATAACCTCAGAAGTTGTGTCATGTGAGTACCATAAACCAAAATCAGAAGGCCCACATACATAACGAATAATACGTTTAACAGCCTGTAAATGGGATTCTTTAAGATTACCTTGATAACGAGCACAAATACATACACTAAACATAATATCAGGACGAGTAGCAGTAAGATAAAGTAAACTACCTATTATACTTCTATACATCTTTTGATCAACATTCTTACCTGCCAAATCCTTACTTAACTTTGTAGTGGTGCTCATGGGTGTCCTGGCATACTTTGTAGAAGAGAGACCAAACTTCTTCACAAGATCCCTGGCATACGTGGATTGAGAAATAAACATTCTTTTCTCCACTTGACATATTTGGAGACCAAAGAAGTAAATTAGTTCTCCAACCATGCTCATCTCAATTTCACTTTTCATTAAAGTTGCAAAAGAAGTGGTTAGTGAACTCGAAGTAGAGCCAAACACAATATCATCTACATATACCTGTGCAATGAGCATCGTGCCTCCCTTCCGTTGGATAAATAACATTTTATCAACTCCTCGAACAAAACCCTTAGCTAAGAGAAAATTGGAGAGACGTTCATACCATGCTCGAGGAGCTTGCTTCAACCCGTAAAGAGCCTTCTTCAAGTAGAACACGTGATCGGGATGATGAGGATCCTCAAACCCTTTTGATTGGGCCACATACACTTCTTCTTCTAAGAGCCCGTTTAGAAAAGAACTCTTCACATCCATCTGATATAACTTAATTTTTTGATTACAAGCAAGAGCAAACAGTAGGCGAATAGACTCAAGCCTTGCAGTAGGAGCAAACATTTAAGCAACATCAACCCTTTTTACTTGATTATACCCTTGAGCGACCAATCTAGCTTTGTTTCGAATTACATTCCCAAGTTTGTCATATTTGTTCTTATAAACCCATTTAGTCCCAATGATATTTGTACTTGAAGGACGTGGAACCAAATCCCAAACATTTTGACGTCGAAACTGGTGAAGCTCATCTTGCATTGCATGTAGCCAATATTCATCTGAAAGAACTTCCTTTACCATTGTTGGTTCGACCACAGAAATATAACAAATACAGTGCACAATTTCATGGTGTTGGCTTCTAGTCTAAACCCGAGAAGTAACATCCCCGATGATATCGGTATGTGAGTGATCCTTACGAACTTGATGTTATTCGGGTTGCGGTACACTTGGAGCAGGAGGGGGTGGTGGAGCTAGAAGTGGTGGAGTATGCAAAGGAGAACCAATCTTTGATGTAGGGCTCGATGCAAGAATATCACTAGTTGACGTTTCTGGATTTTCCATTGTACTATCATCTTCTCTCGCATCTGCAGAACCAATAGTGCAAGTATCATCCACAGTCACATTACAAGACTCCATCATCACGTTGGTCCTCAAATTATAGACTCGAAAAGCTCTACAATTTGTTGAGTAGCCCAATAAAATACCTTTATCACTCTGAGAGTCAAATTTACCAATGTTCTCCCGATCTCTAAAGATGAAACATTTACTCCCAATAACCCAGAAGTAGTTGACATTCGGCTTCTTTCCAAACCATAGTTCATAGGACGTGTTTAAAGTAAGTGGGCGTAGATACAGTCTATTAATAGTATAGCACGCAGTATGAATGACATCCCCCCAAAAGTGTACCGGAAGATCCTTGCTGTGAAGTAAGACTTATCCCATTTCTTGAAGAACTCTATTCTTCCATTCTGCAATCCCATTTTGTTGTGGAGTGATTGAAACAGAGAATTCATGTTTAATCCCATTAGAAGTACAATACTTAATCACCCCGGTATCCTTAAATTCGCCTCTACGATCACTTCCAATTTTATTTATAGAGCAATCTTTCTCATTTTGGATTCGAAGCGATATACTACAGAATTCTTCAAAAGTATTAGACTTCTCTCTCAAAAGCACTATCCATGCATAATGAGAAAAATCATCTACCATTACCAAAATATATATTTAACCTCCCAAGGATGTCATTCTCATAGGACCCATCAAGTCCATGTGTATTAGCTCAAGAATCCGAGTAGTAACAATATTGTTGGACTTCTTGTGAGAGCTCTTTGTTTGTTTGCCAATTTGACAAGGACCGCATACCACGTTACTCAATCTTCCCAACTTCGAAACTCCCCAAATTAGCTCTTTACTTGCAATCTTGGACAAGTCATTGAAGTTTATATGTCCCAACCTTTGATGCCATAAGTCCACATCACTCAGTTTTGCTTTTTTACACAGTATAACTTCTTGTTGAATAGCATAACAGTTATCAGCGGTTCCAGCAGCATGCATCACACGTTGTCCTTGAGAGTTCAACACATCGCATCCACCTCTGGAAAACATAACAGTGTGATCTGTGTCACATAGTTGACTGACGCTAAGAAGATTTGCCTTCAGCCCCTTAACCAAGAAAACATTATTAAGTGCTAGAGCACCAAGTCCTTCGGCCTTTCCCTTTCCTACCACATGAGATGTACTCCCATCACCAAAAGTAACATCACCTCCCTGAATATCCTCTAGGTGACTCAGCTTGGACTCATCACCAGTCATATGACGGGAACACCCACTATCCATATTCCATTGAACTGATTTGAAAGCATTCAAAACAGTTAGTACAACATTGCACCTTATTTGAGGTGCCAAATCCATCTTTCGTACCCAAATGCTTCGAAGAGTTCTTCTACCTATAGTTCCCTGTACAAACCATCTTGACACATTCTCACTTTTCACATTAGTAGAAATTATATTAGAATTATATCTATATCCATTGAAAGGGCGAGTATTTGGTTGATAGGGTCCAACAAATCTACAGTAAGATGCAATATGTCCCTTTCGACCACATATACTACAATAATAAATCTGAGAGTAAGAGACCCATTTAGAATGATTATGAGTAGTGGATATCATGTTATGTTTGGGCACCGAAGTAGAAGAAGTAGCTTTCACAAACTTTGTGATTTGAGGAGTCTTGGTATTAAGAGAAAATTGCTCATATCCTAGACCCCTTTTGTCACTATCAGTCTTTCCCATACATAATATTTTATCAATGTTCTTGGCCCCATGACAGAACTTTTCGAGTATCTGCTGAGATAGAACTACATCAAGCTTGACTGAATGGAGTTCGTCCAAGGTTGATTTTATTTTTTACTTTGCATCATTAACTTCTTTTTCCAAAAACACAACTTTGTCATGAAGGCCTTGTTTCTCATTCTCAAGTACCTCTATCTCGTGACTTGTACTCTCAGTTTTGTCTCGAAGTTCGCACGTAAGTGTATTAACTTGATCCTTCAAGACTTTGTTAAGTTTACCGAGTTTCATACACTTGGCAAGAGTCTGAGCATACAAGTCCTCAAGATTCGGGTCCTCAAACTCATTTTGTTCTTGATTACTCTGATTTTCATCAGAATTTTTAAGTTTAAAAACGTCAAAGTTATTATTGCCACAATTAATAAACGCCGGATATGCACAATATTGCCCACTATCAACTACTTGGGAATTACTCTCATTGTTATCATGTTCATCATCACTGTCATCCCAAGTAACACGATATTCATAGCTTTATGATTTGTTCCAGATTTCTTATTAGGACAGCTATGGGCATAATGACCAAACTTGTCACATTTTTTAACATTCAACTTGACTAAAGTCAGTATCATTATTGGTCTGCCGATTATAAGATTTGACCCAATCATGAGGTTGTGGTTTATAGTTCATCGATTGCCCTTGTTTCTGAAATTGACATTTTTTTAAGATTTTTTAAAATTGTTGACTAATAAGAGCAATTGATGAATCTATATCCGAACCTTCATCATTTTTAATGCTTACAATAAATTTCTACTGTAGTCTGTAGGCTGTAGGTGGAGGTATATATTTAGTGTTCAAGATGAAATTTGCTCGTTGTGGGTGGAGGGCGCACTTTGCTAGTAGTGAGGGGCGGAGTCTACTTTGCTAGTTGCCGGTGGGAGGTGGACTCTGCTACTTCATAAAGCATTCAATCTCATAAGTATCCTCTTAAGTGCCCCTTTTTCACTTAAGTCCCTCAGCAATGACATTATGTTTGAAGTGTTGCAAAGTTACAAAATGTCAAGTCTTCAATACAACTTGAAAGTGATGAACACTATATGCTTTGATAGCGAAGATAAATATTGATAACAATAAATAGCTACTGCTTAAGTGATTCTTTTTCATTATAAATCCTTCAATCTCATTTCCTTTAGTCTATAACATGTTCTCTATTTACTTCTATCTTCTTGCTCTTATATTGGCACTTAACTTTCTTCCAAATGTTGGAGAAATTGAAGCAAAGGCTCTTCTTAAATGGAAATCATGGAGTCTTTCCAACTCTTCATCCCATTCCAAAACAACAAGAAGTTCATGCAGTTGGTATGGAATTTCTTGTGATAATGCAGGGAAGGTTATCGAACTAAATGTTTCCAGTTAGGGTTTAGAAGGTACTCTTCTTGACTTCAACTTCTCATCATTTCCAAAGCTTACTAGTATTGATCTTGAGTCCAATGCACTCTTTGCGACCATCCCCATCACCATCGGCAACCTTTCTCAACTGGAGTACCTTGATCTTTCTATAAATCAGTTTCTGGGGAAATTCCATGGGAAATCAGCTTACTAACAAATCTTGAATTTCTATCTCTTTAAAAATCAGCTCAGTGGCTCCATAGGCTCCATACCATCTAAGATAGGTAATTTGTCGAATCTCCAAGAGTTGTCTCTATGGAAAAATTGCTTAGCAGGATTTACTCCTGATTCTTTTTATAATTTGAGACATCTAGTCTTTTCAGACCTCTCTAGTAATGAATTATCTGGTTCAGTTCTTCAGGAAATTGGAAACATGAAATTTCTTACAACACTAGATATGAGCAATAACAATCTCACAGGTATCATCCCTGCTTCTTTGGGTAATTTGAGAAACGTACACTACTTAGACCTCTCCAATAACGAACTCTCTGGTTCAATTCCTCATGAAATAGGAAACTTGAAATCTGTTACTGAATTTGATCTTAATAACAATAGTCTAACAGGTGCCATCTCCGTTTCATTTGGTAATTTTAGAAACATAACATATTTAGAACTCTCTATCAACGGCCTCTCTGGTTCAATCCCTCGTGAAATAGGAAACATGTTATCTCTTATAACACTAGACGTGAATGGTAACAGTTTCACTGGTACCATCCCTACTTCTTTAGGTAATTTTAGAATACTAGACTACTTAGACCTCTCCGGTAACAAAGTCTCCGGTCCAATTTCTCATGAAATAGGAAACATGAAATCTCTTACTATCTTAGATATGAGTGATAATAATCTCACAGGAATCATCCCTGTTTCTTTAGAAAACTTTATAATTTGAACTTACTACAGCTGTATAACAACTCGTTATCTGGCTATCTGCCACAAAATTTGTGCTCAGGTGTGTCATTTCAGTATATCTCTCTATGTAACAACCATTTGAGAGGGCCTGTACCAAAAAGCTTGAGAAGTTGCTCGATCTTGGAAAGAGTCCGCCTAAAGAGAAACCAACTTACTGGAAACATATCTGAAGCTTTTGGCGTGTACTCGAACTTAAGTTATATGGATTTGAGCCATAACAAATTCCATGGTGAACTATCAGGGAACTGGGGAAATTACCATAACCTGTCAACCTTAAAACTCTCTGGCAATAACATTTCTGGTTTGATACCACCCGTGTTTGGAGAGTCACCTAAACTAAGAGTACTTGATCTTTCAGATAATCAACTGATTGGAGAGATTCCAAAGGAATTGATGAAGTTGCACACGTTGAAAAACCTAAACCTGAGCCATAATGAACTTTCGGGTAAGTTGCCTACAAAAATAGGAAACTTATCTGAACTAGATCATCTTGATATATCATCGAACCGCTTTAGCGGACCAGTACCTAAGCAAGTAGGGAACTGTTCCAAGTTGTTATATTTGTCTATGAGTGGAAATGGATTAAACGATACAATTCCCACCCAGATAATGAATCTCAAGTCCCTTCAAATGCTACTTGATCTCAGTGATAACAAGCTCACTGGAGAGATACCATCAGAAGTTGGAAGTTTGCAATACTTGGAAAGACAATCTTTCACACAATATGCTCTCTGGTCCCATTCCCTCCTCATTTGAGAAAATGAAAAGCTTGTCATCCATTGATGTTTCTTACAACCAATTGGAAGCCTTTCAAGAGTCATCTCTTAATGCTTTTAGAAACAACAAAGGCTTGTGTGGCAACATTACTGGTTTGCAGCCTTGCGATTCTTCGGTTACACGTAAATCCAAAGCGAATAAGAAACATAAATTTGTGATTATGGTCGTACTTCCTCTTTTAGGAGCGCTCTTTCTTATTTTGGCATCTGCTGGAATATTTTCATTTTCTGCCGAAAAGAGAGAATTGTAAAGGAAGAGAAACAAAAAGTGCGCAATGATGATCTCTTCTGTATATGGAATTATGATGGGAGAATAGCCTATGATGATATCATTGAAGCAACAGGAGATTTCTATCCTGAATACCGCATTGGAATAGGAGGATATGGAAGCGTCTATAAAGCGCAGCTGCCAACGGGTCAGAAGGTTGCTATTAAGAAGCTTCACTCGTTTGAAGATGGCATGAGGACTGGATCAAAAGTTTTCATGGACGAAATCTGTGCACTATCAGAAATTAGACACCACAATATTGTAAAACTTTATGGTTTCTATTCACATGCACGACACTCATTTATAATTTATGAGGATTTGGAAAGGGGAAGTTTGGCTAAGATACTAAGTCATGGGGTAGAAGTTGTGAAGTTGGATTGGGGGAGGAGAGTTAATCTTCTCAAAGGTGTAGCCCATGCATTATCTTATATGCGCCATGATTGTTCACTCCCAATAGTTCATCGGGATATATCCAGCAATAATATCTTTTTGGATTCAGAATATGAGGTTCGCGTTTCCGACTTTGGCACTGCAAGACTTCTGAAGCCGGATTCTTCCAATTGGACTGAACTTGCAGGCACGTATGGGTATATTGTTCCAGGTAATATAATTTACTCCTTTTCTCCCGTATTTGATGCAATTTTCAGTCTTTTTTACCATTCATGTTGACTTCCAATAGGTCTTATCGAGATATATTACCATTTCACTGCTTTGTACACCTATAATTCTGTTTCTACTTTTGCAGAGTTTGCTTACTCAATGAGGGTGACTGAAAAATGTGATGTGTATAGCTTTGGTGTATTAACACTAGAAGTGTTAATGGGAAAGCATCCGGGGGAACTCATCTCTTCTCTAACATCAACATCAACTTCGCAGATTGGCCAGAATGTTCTCTTTGAAGATATACTCGACCGACGCCTCCCACCTCCTACTCTGCCTGTCTCCTATGAACTATTGATTATTGGGAAGCTAGCGTTTGCATGTTTAGATGCAAGTCCTGAATCTCGGCCGACCATGAAAGACGTGTCTCAGGTACTATCAAGACACAAGTCATTCAACTTGGAGTTATTTCACACTATAACTCTTGGTCAATTGATGCATCTAGATGTGTAGCTGCTTCCAACATCTTGGTTCTGTTTTCCTCATGTGAGTTGTGTTGTGTTTCTTGTTTGCATGTACTCAGGTGTATGTTTCAGTTTCCGCACTCGAGTTTCCGAAAATAAAGGTTTTCACTCAATTTCATTTACTTTCATCATACAGTAGAAGAGATTGTGTTGCGTATAATCAAGTGCTAATGATGCGGGTAATATATTGTGTTTAACCTTAACAATTGACATAGAACATTTACTGACATAAGCCATAAATCTTTTGTTCCTGAGTCTGGAGTTAACCTGCTCATCATTGAAGACAAACTGTTTCCTATAAGCCAGATGATATACAAAGTGATAAGAATGAAACATATCCACAAGGTGGGCATCTCATCTTGGTTTTATTCATGAGTTCCTGAAGGAGCACCCTCAAGACGATTGCAACTGCGATGTAGATCTTTCTCTTTAAAAATAACATTTAGAAAAAATGAAACCCCAGTCTTTGGAGAGTAGGTTATGCAGCAAGTGCACAACGCATTAATCTCCACGCCAATTCAAAATTCTAGGAATAACTGAAGTTTTCCACTGTAGAGAATACCATCAGGCATTAGGCTCGGACTGCCTAATAAGTCATGAGCTGAATTCACACAAAAAAGTACCTTTTACTTTTGGCTTCCAAACACATTTATCGTCAATGTTACAATTAGGAACTGCACTCAATATGTTAGAAAGTTTATCAGAACGACTTGGTGCTGGTGTTATTTTGCCTCCAACAGTTTTTTCATCTTTCCAAGGCATTAATACAACTTTCTGAAAATGACTGTACCATCAGATTTGAGTCCTTAAGCATTACATCAATTGCTACACCACCAATCACTCTGATATTTGGTCTGTAGAATGAGTAGTATTGCACAGCATAATTTTATTATGAGTCCTCTTGCAACATTTTTAGTAAAGTTATCTGTGCATTACCGTTGCTGTATTACGGTCTCGACATGGCTGTTCCAGTTTAGTCCACCTAGCATCTTTTCCGTGATCTATTGCAGTTAGACATGACGTCAATGTAGTTCAACTTGTTCTCCAGGAAGCTTCATGGGTGTGATCTAGCACTGAGAGAGTTCACCAGGAAGAGATCTGTAGCCATTACCAACAGTGGTCAGTAGTGCTGCTTTTACATGAGAGCTCAAAGCATCATCATTAAAGATAATTTCCAACTCTTTCATTCTAGGGCATTTTGTAAATACACAAATCTAATGGAATATCACTATTTGCGTGATTATCGGTTCGTGGGTCCACCTAGGAATGAGCAAAACATCCATGCAATTGATTGGTTAATTATCTGCCGCGCAGCGGGAGTTAGTTTCTGTGTCAGATACCACATTATTATTCAGTTGTCTTGTAAAAACATTGACATGTAATTCTCTGAGTTTCCTTCTCTTGGTATGCAGTGTTCTGATATCATTTTTCAACAGGTTGTGAACTATTTACTTCGTGGATGAATCAAACCCTAGAGTACGAAGGTTCTGTTTACTTTCCCGGTTTCCCCTGCTTGCTCATGATCAAGAATCTGTTCAGATGGTGTCTCCAAGAACTTGAAATTTGTCAGAGAAGAATCCCGAAAATCTTTAAGGGTACATTTCGTTGGATCCAAATTCTCCTTATCGAACCTGATAATAATCCTCAAGCCCTGCATTACAGATTTGATAATAATCCTCAAATCCTTGTAGTTGTATCATACATTCCAATTTATTACTGTACAAAGAACGCAAATTAAGCAATGTATCCTATCATGTGCTCTCAAGTTTGAATTTTGTTGAATCAAATAATACCAGAATCAAATCCTGTAAATATTTGCACTCTTGACTTGAGGTCCTTCAGTACTACTCATTTTAAACTAATTGTAAGAAATGAGTTGCTCTTTTGTTTTGTAAGGCATGATGGTAAGCAGCTAAGAGCATTAGGTGTAGCCTAGCTAAAGTATAGCTAGCAAGATGAGTTGGAAAGTGATATTTGAAAAGGTCAAAAAAATAAACTCTTCAAAAACTACTCTATGTCAAAAAAAAAATGACGTGTAAGGAAAAAAAAAGGTTAAAAAAAGTAGTTTTTGTTGAGAGATAATGATATAGAGTATACTATATCATGAGAACAAAAGGAGAGAGAGAAGAGAGGATTTCTTATTGATTCTATATT
This sequence comes from Kingdonia uniflora, assembly GCA_014058105.1. Classification (NCBI taxonomy): domain Eukaryota; kingdom Viridiplantae; phylum Streptophyta; class Magnoliopsida; order Ranunculales; family Circaeasteraceae; genus Kingdonia; species Kingdonia uniflora. The sequence continues at coordinate 984,151 of JACGCM010001717.1, read as the reverse complement.
GTTGTGTTTCTCTGTACGTAATACAGATATATGGATAACCCTACAATAAAGGTTACCTAATATACTCAAACTTTCCCCATAACCCTAAAAGGCATATGGGCTTGTTAGGAGTCCAAGTTAGGACACCCCAACCTTGTTGGATTCCTAGCTTGGGCTGGACCCAACTCCTAACACTCCCCCTTGAGGTGTTTCATACTAAGGACAACTTGCCTCATCAAAACCTCGGCCAAGCAAAACCCCATTAGGCAAAAAGTTGTGCAGGGAAATAATACTATCATATGCCATATATGGGTTGTGGACGCGTATACGTTGCCTCATCAAAACCTCCAGCCAATAAAACCTCCTAGGATAAATATTGCGCTATCAGGAAAAAGAGTACAACACGCATGTGTCCACGTCAGGCTGGGTCTACTCCCCCTGACATCGATCTCCCTGAGATATTGATAAATGAATCTTCTGCATGCCGATTCCGTGTACTAGCTGCTTGAACGTAAGTGGTGCAAGGGTCTTCATGAATATGTTGCAAAAATATCTTCTGAAATATCTTCGACAACACCAATCTCATTCGCCTTTTATAATTCATAAGGTTGGAATGGCTTATGTGAAATGTGTTTCGTTCTGTCGCAATTGATAAATCGTCATTAACTTGAATGATGCAAGTTGAATTGTCTTCATACATAGTCGATGTTTTATCTTGGATAGAACACACCACAACTTCGGTTGATGAGATGTGTCTTGGAGCGCAACCATCATTCTCTGCCAGCTTCATGAAGTGTAAGAATCTTCGTGGTTCGAGGTGTAGCTACCGCCGTCTGCTTCATCGATCTCCAAGAATCTTTATGTATCCCCGTGCATAAACACATAATTCAACTAATAATGGCCTTTATGTGGGTCTGATAAGTATTCTGTATCGGTGTACTATATACTTTTACGTTTACCATTTCGAGTAGAATAAACCCCAGTCTTTCATACCGATCAGATACCTCAGAATGTGCCTGATCTCAATCCAGTACCTTTGGGCAAGAACATAACTATGGCAAGCCAAATAGTTTACTGCGAATGAGTCATTAGGTCTAGTATACCCAGCTAACTATAGCAAAACACCTCCTAGCTATGGTGTCATAGACTTAGGAGTTTCTCCCCCCATTAGGATGGTGGAAGATGTCGTTATCCACACCCAAGTGATGGACACGTAATAAACGACTTAGCACCGTGTGCTACATCCATATCGAAGTGTTAATTAACTCTTCCAATATATATTGCTCGGTGTATGAGTCCCACTATCAGGATGTTCGATCTGTAAATCAAGACACTCTTGATTTCCCAGGGTCTTTTATTTCAAATTCCTTCCCAAGGTATTCAGTGGCTCTCGTGATCTCCCCCGGAGGTCTAATGATATCCAAATCATTTAGTACACTATTATGATGAGTAAAACTAATATCTGTGTTCTAAATAAGATCACATGGACAAATAAGGATATTTGCAAAGTCTCCGACCTTCAAATACTCAATTAACTTACTATGTCTCATGGGCCCTAATTGCTTCAAGTCAACAATAACTTTTCCAGTTTTATTACGTACGCACCTCGTGTGTCGGGCTTAATTACTTCTAGAACCTTATACCTCCCCAGGTGGCTTCATGTAGATATCCGTATCTAGTTTTCCATATATATACGCGGTATTTATATCTGATGCATGTCTAGCTTGTCCTCGACAACTTGATAGACTGATCAGTACCGAAATATTATATAACCGGGTAATAGGTCACAGTACAATCGATGGCAGTTCTTTTAAAGATTTCCTGGGCAACTAGTCTTGCCTTGACCAAATTATCTCTTCGAGTTAATCATGTTTCCGTACCTTTTCCATTTATAACCGACAGGCTCAATGTTATCACTTCGTATTATGCACAAGCTGAGCTCCGCTTGGATTTCAGATACCCACTTATGCTAATGTACAATAATACACAGTCGTTTATAATAAGTGGTTCTGAATCCTCATCCTTGATGGCGAGCAACAACAGCGAATATGAATACCTGTCGACAAATCTTAACTGAACGATCCTACGTTGTGCTTATTATAGACTTTTAATAGATCGAGATCTCATTATTATCATACGTATGTATCACGCCGGGCTAGTATCGTAATGCATCAACTGGTCGCGTAGCTACTATTACCTCGTCGATGGGTGGTTCCATCCTCGATAAACTGACTATACCATTAGTCATATTTGTCCCTTATTCTGCAACTCCCCGGCTTAGAATACTTTCTTCAAATGATGCTCCGCACTAAGCGTGAGCCTCAGATTCGTTTGCGGTACTAATTCCCCTAAAGCGTTCTGCTACGGTACTAGTTACCCTAGAATATTCTACTGTGTAGGTATATTACTTGCAGGTACAAACACTTACAGTACTTCAATAATGTCTATGAATGTGTCTAACAATTCATTTACGACCTATTGGAGGTTTATAATCTGTTGAACTTTATAGTCACCTAACTTATGTATAGGAATTTAGATGAGACAATGATGGTGTTTTCTAAGACCTCTTGGAAACATCCTCAGCATTGACTGTCATATCTCCCCCTAATGCTGGGAAAATTGTCTCATCAAAGTGACAATTATATACCCTGCGTATATACATCGCCAGTGGGGGTTTCAAATATTTAGTGATAGATGCGAATCATAACCCACTTAATATGAGGTCGACATTGAGGATCCCATCTTCATACATTGTGGTACAATTGGCACCTGTACGGAACATCTAAATATTCGTTGATGGGCAACACCGGGATCCGACCCATTTACTAGTCGTTTTTGTGAAAAAATAATTTGATGATTTGCTAAGGGACGAACCCTAATCAGTGTTGTGGGAGCGAGAATGTATATCCTACACACTAGCCGGAAGTTGTAATCGTAATAACAGCGGCCTAGCGATAATCCTAAATTGTTTGATTAGGTTCTCTGTCAATCCCGAGTTGGGTATGGTATGAGGTACTTACAATGCTCAATCATCTATCCCATTTAGCGATAAAATAATTATCAAAAGCCTATGAGTCCAACTCCCAAGTCTCCATCAAGTCGTATCGATCGACTTTGATCGATTAATCCAGGAACTGAGTCTGCGATCGAATGATTCAAGTGAGAAGTCGTGCTAACGTTGCATTCCTAAATTTTATTAGTAAAGCAATCGTTACACGTACACTCTCTAGATCTTTTCTCCTTTTAAGGAAAGTTGAGATGTAATCCCGATAATTTTCCTCACTATCCGAGCCCTGAGGAGTGTATTGGAAATCGTTCCAATAGCGTGTTCTAACCTTTAAACATGAAGTGAATACACAGAACCCTATCTGTAATTTTTTCCGATAGTCATTACGTGATAAGTATTATTATGTATCTCCCTAAACTCAGTAAAATTTGGCTGGATTTACTAGTTTATAAAGTGGACTAGATACCCTTTATCATACCGTTATAGAGTAATAGCTTGACGCACTCAATGTGTTCTATCATGTTGGCCGTACCAATGATATTAGTGTCATCCCCAATATACAAGATTAGATAAGAAATATATTCATATCTCAAAAGGATCGAGTGTGTGGTACTAATGTCTCTTAGACATGTTTTGCCACTCATCTGATTATTAGTCATGCTGAATGAGCAAATAGATCCATAGGTTGGTTGTATATAGTAGATCAACTATCATACATGGAATTTAATTACTTCCCAAGCAATAAATTTGAATAATCACAATTTATTAGAACGAAATAAATCTCATATATGTCACAAACAATTTATTGAAATATAAATGATATGTTCCCAACAAAATCAAAAATACTGACAACAAAAAATAAATTAAGTCTATTTTAGAAAAGAAAATACTAGTGCTCTCTCTAATGTGACATCACATGTCTACTGAGATATCATTACGGATTACTCTGTATGTTGATCCATGACGGCATCAGTGTCATCAAAGAAGTCTGACGCTGTAACCTCCACAGGGGCGGAGTTAGTGTCAATAACTGCATGGTGGGTCTGGACTCTGTCACCTGTAGCCACCTGTGGTACATGGCATTCACGTGCCCAGTATCCTGTGTCACCGCAGTTAAAACAATTAGATCCCTGATCAGTCTTCTTTTCCTTCTTCATATTGCCGAGTATCCAGGATTTCTTAAATCCTTTACCTCTCCTAAGGCCAAAGGTTTTCTGGTTTCTGCCTTTCTTGTATCCCTGGTATCCTCCCCTGCCCTTTCCATATCTTTATCCCTGACGTGCAGAGTTATTTCCCCGAAAGTAAACATTGTTTGACACAGGCAACGACACACTCCCAAAAGACCACATAGCATGATTCTGATGTTCATCGTTTTTCTTAAAGAAGAGCAGTGCCTGAATCAAGATTACATGAGTTGTCAAGTTCTCTTGCCGATATTGCCTCTGAATCGCAATATTGCTAACATGGAAGGTTGATAGAGTCTTATCTACCATTTCAGCATCAATGACTTTCCTATCACACAGCTTAAGTGTAGAAGTGATTTTATGGACTGCTGAGTTATAATCAGTGACCGTCCGAAAATCTTGGAACCTAAGGGTGTTTCATAGGTGCATCGTTTTTGAGAGCATAATAGTCTTTTGATGACCATAACGCCCCTTCATGCTTGCCCATAAGTTAGCTGGCTCAACCTTGTTGAGCTATTTAGTCTTGAGATCATCATGAATATGATAACATAGGATAAACAAAGCCCTTGCTTTATCCATGGGATCTTCCTTGTCGCCAATGACGATGGTCTTCTGCAGACCAAGTGACTTCAATAATAAATCAACGTCAATGCACCAAGTGAGGTAATTGGATCCAGTGAGCAACAATGGTGGAAATTCAACATTTTTGAGTTTCACAGACATCTGTAATACAAGATATAGATTGTAATCAGTAACAATTTTTGATAAACATATCAAATACATTAAAAACAGATCATAGTACTTAGAATAGCGATAAATAAATGATTCCCAATCATATTATAGTTGAACCATATTCATATTCTAAAACTCATAAAAAAAATTCTAATAATTAAATCCCATATTTTACCCTGTAAAAATGATGATCTTAGTTTTAGGTGTGTGTTTTAATAGAATCTTAGCCAAGATTGTTATTCAAAACCACTAGATATGTGCTATCCTTATTTTGAGAACTAGGGTGTTCTAAGCCCTCTAGTTCTATAAAGTCTGTATATTCTAGCCAAATAAACCATTTACTACGAATATAAAGAGTATTAGATGTTTAGCTGGCAAGTGGTCCCACCTTGAAGTCTGCTGGGTTCACAAAATAGGTTGATTATGCATATCTTTAAACTAATATTCTAGGGTACTATAGGTTGCTATCACTGCATATATATACCTCTAAATGTTATCATGTAACATCTAATTACACCTAGATACGAAAAATTAGTTCTTCATGCACCAAGTTTTTAGAAATAAAACTAAGTTAATTCTCAATTGAGCTCAAATTATTTGTCATTGACAATTAATTGTGATTTAGATAAGACTCACAGTCGTATACTAAATTAGTCTTGGTTTCATATTATTTATGATCCATGATTATTATAATTAGTATCCTAGGGGTATACCAGTAATATCTTATTAGCTATCGCAAGATACTTAAATAGGTATTACACTATTTACTTATATCACATATAAGTGAGCCAATGTTCCTATACGAGGCACCTATTCCCCAAAAAAAATTAAAAATATTTTTTGTAAAAAAGTTCAAAATGGGTCTCCCCACGGGGTAGGTCCAGTCAATAGGGATTTTAAAAAAAAAATTAGGCTCAATTTGACCAAAAAATGGGCTATTTATAGTCGTTTTAGTATCTGGACCGGTCTGACTTGGTCTGGGTCAAGGCCTGGACCAGATTGACTGGTCTAAACCGGTCTGCCATGTGTCACGCACGCACAGATCACGCGTGACATACACACGAACTACATACGTGTCTGCCACACGTGCACACGTGCCTCGCACGTGTCTGTCACGTCACTATTTCGGTGACTGTCCAGTAAATATTATGGTGACCGTCCGACATATATTCTGGTAACCGTTCGGGACTGGCGCGAGTCACCCCCAGCGACTGCCACGTGTCATAGCACATGCCACGCACGTGCTATGCCACATCAGCATACTACGTGTCCTCGACATGTGTCACTGTTGACGTCATAGTGGATAATGATGGTATCACATCAGATAATTATTAAAAATAAAAAATAATTTAATATATTTGCTGACGTCATCAACCAAAAAAATGCTGTTTCAACTTTAGTTTCTAAGCGACTGGGATATCTCTCTGAGATGTGCCATATACTATTGGAATGCTCTCGGAGTAGGCTATCCAACCAAAGTGGTCTCGTCTTTATCCGATGTCCACAGAGAAAGATATACAAGTTTGAATACAACTATTTTTCAAGGATAAAAAGATATTAAAAATCATAATTTTTAATCCGAAAAAAATAGGGAAAATATGTTTTTGAACCATGATAATCTATCATATAATATAGATTAGAAATATATTGAATATGAATTCAAAAAACTTTAAAATACCTCTCTTTGATCGCAAGGTTTCCCTGAAAACTCTTGTTAGAAGGTAATTTTCTGCTCTCCTCATTCCTAGACTTGCATGCTGATAACGTATTGAGAGATAATTGATATGAAGTATACTATATCATGAGAACAATGAGAGAGAGTGAGAAGAAAATATTTCTTATTGATTCTATATTGTTGTGTTTCTTTGTACGTAATACAGATATATGGATAACCCTACAATAAAGGTTACCTAACCTACTCAAACTCTCCTCATAGCCTTAAAGGGCCTATGGGCTTGTCAGTAACCCAAGTTAGGGCACCCCAACCTTGTTGGGTTCATAGCTTGGGCAAGACCTAACTCCTATCAGTTTTAACTTTTCCAAACACTTTCTATGTATTGATTTTAGTTAAAAAAAGGTTTTTCACGTAATAAAGTTGTCTAGGTGGCTACCAAATTTTTTTCTCTCCCTCCTGAGGAGAGAGAGTATTGAAACCCAAAATAATTACCCTCTTAGGGTGGCTAAAAACTTGATTTTAGCACTTTCTCCTCATTATTTTAACTATAGGGAGTCTACACTAGATGCTCTATGGGTTTAAATTGCTGCAGACTATTTTTTATTTTATTTTATTGGTAAAAAACATTTCATTTGCTTAAAGGATTCTCATACAAAAGTCGATACTGATACTGCACCCAGCATGGCATACATACCAGTAATGGTAGAATTAATATATCATTGTTTGGACCACATTCGTCCAGATTATGAGCAGTGAAACGGAGTTCAAATATTCATCAATTATATTCTGCACTCATCGGCAATCGGGCACGCGCTATCGCGCGCGCCTTCAACGGCATGTTAAACCTCATTGATGTTTTGATGTTGTAATGAAACTGTTGCTATGAATTAATATAGAAGCTTTTATATGGGTATTTTGTATGGTGACAAAGTAATTATGCAATCTGATTTTAGGGGATGAAGTAACTCTCAACCTTTTTGGTTTAATGTAAGTATATTATTTATTTTCAGTACAACACCAACATTGCTTTTGTGGCCCACTAGCGCAAATTACTTTTGTTTGTAGAAACAAATTTATATTCTTGGAATTACCCGCCTACATTAGTTATTCTTGAATGTCTTGATCAACTCCATTAAGGTTCATTCATTATATCCCTTTAGCTTTTGCAAAGTGGCCAAGACTAAGGAAACGAAGTTACAAATATCATAGCAAAATAAGAAAATGTCAAAAATGGTTGATGAATATAATACTGATATACATAATCCAGGAAATATCAACCTAGAGATCATCATCTTCAATTGAATATGTAGAATCCATAGATAATATTACATTTCTTCATTTCGTCAATGATTTTGTAAGAGTTCTCTCATTTGCCAGTATCCTCTAATCTAATAAATAAGAGGTTGTTTATATAATATTATAATGGATATCCACAAGGTGAAGGAGACGCAAGGCCATATTTATACTACACCCATCCACTAAATATAACTAAAATAAATGTACACAACACAAATCTCAAAATCATTAATTTTTATAATACAAAATAATAGGAATATTGCTCTAAATCATGAAGAAGAAATAATATAAAATAGTAAGCAGTTTTAACTTTTATATCTTTTAGAATTACTTGACACAAAAAATAATATTAAGATAATCAAACAAGAGAACTTTTTTGAAATGCTTCTTTTAGGGACATAAGATTAACTAAATCTCTTCATCCCAAAACTCCTCTTCAGACTTAGAGTCCAATCGAATATCTCATTGCTCTCCTGCATCCTTCCCTTATTGAAACTCTTCACCAACACTCATATACCTCTTGTTCATATTCCCATCTAAGACGAACCTCCAGTCAGACAAATCGATGAGCATTGTATGATATTGAAATTCATAGTTCAAAAGTTACAATGGCATACACTGAATGTTCTAGCTAGATAGTGAAACTATTAATTTCATAACTCAGTCATAATGTATCGTGATTATCAAAATATTACACGTGACAGTATTTTCATGAAACATATTGTCAATCACCGGAAAATGGAAACTAAAAGTATACAATTTAGATTTTATCTTAGGAAAAAAAATGGCTCTTTGTTAGCAAAGTCAAACAACCACATATATTATGCTTTGGTTTGATACGTTCCAACAATAGTATGGCCAGTACATATCGTAATGACATATTATTGATTTCACTATGAGCTATTTAGTTAACCATTGATTTTATAAACCTTGGTTGAACCTAAAAACTAAATTGCACGATTCAGAAAATAATTACAAAATTTGGACCTGAGTATGGGTTTTTTCGAAAACTTCTGCAATCCCTTTAAGCACCTTGGAGTTCATAATGCGGTTGGAACCTTAGCCATATCCTTTAGCTCCCATGGTAAAATAAGCGGTCACAGTTACATCTTTGTCATTGCAAAACATTAAAAGTTTTTTTTATTGCCAAATTGGGTTCATCTCTACCTAGATACAATACAAACTTCAACATTATCAATGGCAAAAATATAAGACAAAAAATTAATTAAAGAGAGAGTAAATAGCAGGTAGGAAAACATAGTTGATTATTTTCCCCGACCACCTTTTCTAGTTCTTTTTGGACTTTATTCATAACGTCTGGATGCTTCATCATCTCGGCCATATCCCATTCAGCCATGACCGATGTTGTGTCAGTTCCGCCTACAACGATATTCTATTGATAGGTAACCATTAAATATTGAGCAACCAGGAAGTAACATGTTTAGTGCAGACGGTATCTTAGAACTTAAAGACTTTGATTTAGTCATTTAGTGGAGTTGACTCAATAACTAAAGGTTAACTCGTGTAATCATAGTAATCGAGATATAAGTTTTCTAATAATTATCAAAAATTTGAAGTTAAAATAATGAGGAAGGATTGTGGAAGTTTAACACATAAAGCATGATATATGTTCATCCAATTCGTTGGTAGTAAATATTATCATAAAAACATAGATGTTTTGATATAATTTAAAATTTACGATTATCTCAAAATTCAAGAAAATAACATCACTGTAGATCCTAAGTAGATATGATAGGGAGTAAGGTCATTTTAGTTGACACTAAAGAGATAGTTGTGAACATTGCCTTAGCCAACAAATCTATTCCAGTCAAACACTGTTCACACTTCACAAAAGAGGGAGTCTTAGATTAAAGCCAGGTGAGTGACAGTGCTCAAAAGAAAACGTCTAATTCGAAACTTATGGGTTGATTTATTTGTTTTACTTGTACCAAGCACTTTGACCGTTGGATCACAAATCAACACTATAAAATAAAAGATTTTTTATATGTGACAACGCTTGTGGCCTTTGAACCTTGTTATAAAGTTGAACCTTCTAGTATTCCTGGATGCTTATTTTTTTGTTCCATGCCTATAGTAAAACCAACTATTCCAGGACACCTATGTTGTTTCTCTAAATCAACATTTACATAATCTGAAATACCTGAAAGTGGGTCATTTACATCTTCACCAAAATCATTCACTTCTATTTTCCATTAAGGTTGAAGTTCCAAATGAATGTCTGGGAGGGCCACTTGTATTTACCATTTTGGTTGAAATTAATGACCTTCGGAGATTGTGACGACCTACCGAACGCTGGCCAAATCTACCCGAGCGTTTTGAGTTCTGTCTGAATGTATTTGTTCTCTATATCCTAATATAGCAGCACGCCAAGTTTCGTCGCAATCAGATTCAGTTAAGGGGGCGAAAAGGTCCAGTACGCTTCGTCTCATGTTTTAACGTTTCCTTTTGGAAGTTGACTATTTACTTAGTAGCTATATTAAGGATGAACCTTGGTCCGATCCTCCCCATGACTACAAGAGCTTTAATGCTTGGTCATCAAGGACCCCCGCTCATGGACTATCTACAAGGGATAGTTATGAGTTCTCCTAGGCCTAGGGAAGGCCAGGGGACATTGCCTCGCAATGCGGGCCGGTTTTCAATAAAGGGCTTCATATGGCGCCGCTATGCCCCGCGGGCTATCAGAGAGCGCACCGCCCCTTACAGATGGACAATATAATTAGTCCAGGCTCGTCGCCTATTGAGATATGAGTCCCTTATGTGGAAACTGACATATTGAGCTACCCTGATCCGCTACAGGACAGGTGTGCTTTCCGTATCTCGCGCGCGTCGCGAGAGATTACGCTGTAGGGATTATTGAGGGAACCTTCAGCGTTGTTGCCTATAACGAATACATATTCGATGACCCCTCACGAGTATCCAGGATTATCCGGATGTCGCTCTAGCATCCGTGGGTTGTAAGCCACTGGCGCGCCGCGCCCGTGAAGGAGGCTGGTACACGCCGACCGCGCGTCCGTGTACGCCGCACAGTCCCTTATTCCGCTGCACTCCGGGCACTGTAGGGTCGGTCCCGGCTAGGGCCGTGTCAGAGATGATGATCTCCATGGTAGAACTTTCTACCGAATCCTTCTCTTGAAATTTTAGACCTATGAATGCAGCTATTGGCTTTACTAATTTCATGAGGACAACCTAGAGTTTATGGAACTAAAAAAAAACATACCTCAAATAAGGCCTTTAGATGTGTTATTGTGAAGGGAATTTTCGGATCTTGCTTGTCTATAAGCAGGTGAAGAATATATCCATCCCAAAGCTCTTCTTCAGACATAAATGTCCCCTTGTCTTTGACAAATATATATATATCTCCTCGAGTTGCCTTACTTTGTGGTAGCTCCCTAATTTTCGTAGTATCTTCCTCACTTAGAGCCCAGTCGAATATCTCATTGTTCTCCTACATCCTTCCCTCATTGAAGCTCTTCACCAACACTCATATACCCCTTGTTCATATTCCCATCTAAGACAAACTGATGAACATTGTATGATATTGAAATTCATTGTTCAAAAGTTAACATGTCATACACTGGATGTTCTAGATAGTGAAAGTATTAATTTCATAACTCAGTCATGACATATCGTGATTATCAAAATATTACACATGATAGTATTTTCCTGAAACATATTGTCAATCACCGGAAAATGGAAACTAAAAGATTACAATTTAGATTTTATCTTAGGAAAAAAAGGACGGCTCTTTGTTAGAAAAGTGAAACAACCACATATATTATGCTTTGATTTTATAAATTTTGGTTGAACCTTAAAACTAAATGGCATGATTCTAAAAATAATTATGAAATTTGGACCTAAGCATGGGTTTTTCTGGAAACTTCTGCAATCCCTTTAAGCGCCCTGGAGTCCATAACGCGATTGGAACCTCAGCCATATCCTTTGGCTCCCATGGTAGAATAAGCGGTTACAATTGCACCTTTGTCATTGCAAAACATTAACAGCTTTTTCTATTGCCAAATTGGGTTCATCTCTACCTAGGTACAGTACAAACTTCAACATTGTCAATGGCAAAAATATAAGATGAAAAATTAAATAGAGAATAAACAACAGGTAGGAAAACAGAGTTGACACAACCAGAAATGAAACTCACTTGATTGACAGACAACAGGGGGAATATTTGCGAAGGAGGGCATCTGCTCTAATTTCTTGGAAGAAACATTGCCAACGCCAATGGATTTTACGATGCCAAGTGTTTATCACTCTTCCATGGCTTTCCAAACAGACTTGAAATTCATTAGAAGAAGCTCCTCCTTTGGTATTGGGTACTCATACTTACCTGGTTTCGAGCTCAATGGCCAATGTATAAGATAAAGGTCAAGGTACTCCAGCTGAAGGAACCAGAAAACAATATTTACCATAAGTTTAAAAGATCCAAAACACCCAAATGGTAAAAAAAAATTAAAATGAACAAATGTATGTAGTACTAAGCAGCTTTTATTTTAAAGAACAATGAATGAAAATAGTATAAATACCCCTTTCCCACGCCAAGTGCATCTTCATATATCTTCAATTATAGATCACCATGAGAGCCTATAGTGGATGCTCCTAGATAAAAGTTGCCACAAAATCTCAAGAAAGGGAAGGACCGGCCTTTAATTAATTATGTGATCTATCACTAGGAGAATTACCTGGTTACTACTCCGTTTGCATTGCCATTGTTACAAACATCTCTTCTGATCCTTCCATGATTGACACCACTAGGGAAGTTATTGGGAGAATGTACAATTAGCTGATAAAGCTCATATTCACCAAAAATAGGCAGGCTCTAGAGCATGTGTTACATTTCAAGAAATGAAAAGATTATGGTCTGATCTATATGTATCACAACATTAAATGCATAAACGAATAGTGACAAGCAATAGTAGCAGCCACTCATACACATACATATTTAGATAAAAAGATGATCTTATCTCCTTTTACAGATGTAAGAACATTACATTTAAGTCTGATTTTTATGAAAATGATTTACGCGATTAAGGAATTGCTCACATTATTAACCCTAACTTAACTTGACTCATCTCCACATGGCCCCCACAGAACAGAGTGCTGCATAAGAAATGATGTACACGATACAGTAGATCCTATTTTACATGTTATATTTATAGTTTTCATGTGTTTGGGCACCATTGAAACTTTTTTTCGCTAATAATTTGGTGACTAAAGAAGAAATTCTTTTCATGGTACTGAAATTGAAGAAAGAAGTTTATCGTGACATGACAGAATTGGTTTATTTAATGTACCATAGATAAGTACTTTGTTGGTGATAAACAAATGACTGCAGTAAGGTGTAATATTTTTTGTAACTACGGTACCTGCAATTTGTCTTTCATTAATAAACAGATCATAACAATTTGTCCACACACACACTAGGCGGGAATTAATATATAGAGGTTATTGACTTATAGGGTATAAATATATGGAGGTTTTAGTACATACTACAGTTACTGCTCTTGAGATGAAAGAATTCAAGATTTCCTTCTGCAACTATCAAATCAATAGGTTTTGAATCCAAAATGTATCTAGGATGGTATTTGAGTTATAATTGTAGATGCAATAAACAAATAGGGTATTGTAGAAACGAACAACTACTATGTGACTATGTCCATGCTTAAAGCACGTTTTTGAGAGTTTACTTGAGGGGGAGACTCATACACAGGAAGATGTGATTTGCCTGTAGGGAATGTTGCAGGAATGTGATTTGCCTTTGGAGGTATAATTGAAGGGGAGTATCAAAGATACTCAAAAATGTTAATTGTATGCCGAAGTAAGCCTATAGATTTTCTTTTGATGGGTTCAAAAATGTAATCAGTGGCGTAGACACGGCAATTTGCTACTGTACAGGATGCAAATTACCAATGAAAGCTTCATGTGTCGCACAGGTAAGTGTGGTTTCATGTGTCAAGAAAGGAAATTTAAGTATATTTAATTCCATATAAAGGCAGAATAGTCAGATAGTGAAGGTGAACTCACTTTATTACATCGCGGCACATTCGACTGATATCTTCCTTGACGGAGCTCAAGTCATAACCCAAATAATAACCATTCTTCACCCTACTTTCAATTTCTGCGACCTGAACGTTTTGAGATTAAACAAAAATTTAAAAATTGAATAGAAGCGAGAAAATCACAAATTCAAGTATAGAAAGAAATTGGCTAGTCAGCTTGAGTACAAAAAAATCGAAGTTATTCTCCTTCATAATGTCCTTCAAGCTAAAATCAAGAAATTCTTCTACCCTCTTATAACTAGTATCAGATTTCCTGTAGAGCCACCTCTTCATATGGACATCCCTTGAAAGAAGGTTTGATCTCTTTCTTGCATCAAGAAGTTTTGAATGCGTGCACAAGCTTTGCCCTAATAACTTACTTGATGAATCTCTCTGAACTCCAGGCTCACTTGATTCGTCCAAATAACTATTCCAGCCCTTGGCAGACTCAGAAAACGAATGGGGTTTCTCATTTATATGCTTAAGACACCGTATCTTGGAATTTGAACCATCAAAAGTCTTTATTTCACGTAAAGTACTCATTATCCAGTTCACATTCTGAAAGTTGTGACTCAACTCTTTAAGCTGGTTGCAACCCCTGATATCTATAGAAAATAAACAAGGGAACGCATTCAGAATTTTTTGAACTGTATTAGAATTAAGATTGGTGCAGCCCCTTAACATGATAGTTGCTATCTTTGTTTTCTTGTAACCACTCTGCAAGGTCAACAAAAATAAATCTCTAGTTAGGCTTAAGCAAGTTAAAAATATCCTCGAAATCGCCAATATACTGGAATATAATAAAAAAATTAGCTAAGCAATACATAAACAAGGAAACACAAAGGCTGGAAACTTAGATATTTAATTAAATGGTGCAGATGCCGTGATAATTGTTTAAAGAAGTGACATATTTGTCTAATATATCGAATAATAGACTTTATTTATATTAATTTAATTTTTTTTTACAAATATCGGATAAACAAAAATTTGGGTATATTGTAGTATATATCGACAAGAATGACCAAATTTGATTATGCTCATCTTGCGAACTTCTCTATTGTTGATTATGCTCCGTAGTAAGTCTCGCTTTTATTCTCAAAAATTTGCACCATACCAAGGTATACTTTTGGTTCAGTTTACTCCAGCATCTTAGTATTCATATAAAGTGTTAAGAAGAAAATTATGTAAATAGATACTAAACATTATCATTATTAACGTTACAACCTTGCTATCCTGTTCCGCAATATTTATGGTGCGCAATAATATTACAACAAGTATGACTGACATGTAACATGAAATTTTGGTTTTCAATCATGTGAAATGCACCAAATGGTGTAGTTTAGTTACAGTATGAGCACAACATTCAGAAAGAGTTTTTGAAAGCATTGTCTTAGGTGACAGTGAACTTGATAACATGCTGAACCATGTATTACACAAGATCCATATGCCGTACTGCCCTTTTGTAACCATTGCGTTGGACGGGTAGTTCTTGGGTAACGTATGTATTAATAATCTGTTTGGAACATCAAGGAAGTCATAAAAAGTCTTTATAAACTAAGGATTTAGGCGTGCTAGGAATTGACAGCATGATTCGGTCATATTTGACGATATGAAAGCAATTTAGAGAGGGCTACATCATGCCAAGCAGTTGAGGATTACAAAGCTCGACATTCAAACTGACTCTCAGCAAATGGCTGACTTCATTAAGATGGATAAGGCTCCTCCACGGATCTATTACCTGTTAATGATTTCTATTTGGCTTCTCCTTCAGAGTTTCTCACAATTATGCTTACGTATCTATGTATAACTCATATAGGATAGTATATTATCCCCTAGCTCCTTGTCTTAAGATCTGTACATTTTTCCAATTTTGATTGTATTCAATCCCGTTGGTGTCTGCGAACCCCAGACTGCTTACAGCGTAAAAGAATATATATGGAGTGTTAGCTCAGTACCTCTGGATTCTGCTTACTAAAAGCGCTTCACTTTTATTGATTTTAATACTTAATCTACAATACAAATAGAGAACCTTAATTAGCAGAAAAGTACAAAGAACAAACCAATTGGTTAGGAAAAATCCCTTTAGAGCTTCAATTGCTTAATCGAAATCAATTACAATCGAATTCCTCTCAAACCCTAAGTCTCTCTCTTAAAATTTCTATTGATCTAACCTCTCTAATCTTGCCTAGCCTTGCCCCTTTTATAAGGGTTACAAGTTCCTAGCTACAAAATAGGACAATTATTTCCTTAAACACCCTAACAATAGGCTGAATCGCGCATCTGTTTGAACAGAACAAGTCTCTGTTCGAACAGAAAAGTGTATTAGAACAGACAATTAGTGTATTCGAATAAAATAATTAGTATATTCGAACATAAAAGTCTCTGAATCGCGCCTTTGTTCGAACAGAACAAGTCTTTGTTCGAACAGAAAAGTGTATTCGAATAAAATACATCAGATGCATGCTTATTCGAACAGATTTAAAAGTCTGTTCGAATAGACCTCAAGTCATTCGAACGACTCCAAATTTTGTTTGAACGACTTAGTCAAAATTCAAAAAAAAAATGCTCCTAAGATCCTCCTGGATCAATACTCTTTGGGATGTTAAAGACTTTTTATGTTAAGACTTTTTATCTCAAACATTCTTCAACCTCTGAATTGGGAAGAAGAATGCAAGATGCCCAAGAGGATCATGTCATAAGAGAACCTTTCTGCTGTAATCTTACTTTAGGAACTGCTAAAGGGTCTACAAAGAATGATATCAAAGGTGTCCTAATTGAAAAGATTTCGACAGAACTAAAGAAGAAATAGCTAACAAGTCAAGTGAATACTACTCAAAAAATATAGCCTCACTCCCAAAAATCTTAAATTTGCAGAATTTTCTATAAAAGATGCATCTTTGTAACTTATAATCAAATACCCAGTAACTGAAAACATGATAAAATCATAAAATAAAATAAAAATAATAATAAAACATAATAGGAATAATAGGAATAATAGGAACCTCAAAAGAGTTATAAAGTATAAACCATCATCTACTTTACAATATAGCTTTTTGACAAAAAGTAAATAAAACCCAAAAAAGTTTGTGTACTCAATAAAAATTGAATACCTCTTTGAACTTGGCAATATTGGGGTGCTCCAAAGATGTATGATTCATAATATCTCTCTACACATTCTCATCAATTTGTAAAATCATGAAACATCAATTCAAACACAACCCCCACTTCTCAAAAACCAAAATTAAAAACACCAAACATTCACATAATTAAAATTCCTAGATGCTTGAGACTAGTCGATTTCGAATAAATTAGGTCTAAAATTGATAGGTCCAAATTCTTTTGAATTAATGGTCTACGTTTAACCTAATTCAAATCAATGCAATTATCTAATGTCAAGCAAACAGATGGAAATTTAAAGACAAAGGCAATGATTTTTTAACCCTGTGAGAAACCTTTCTCAGGAGAAAAACCCACAGGTCGCTGTTGAATCACCCGACAGCTAAACAATTCACTATTAAAATCAAATTACAAGTATTCAATTACTTACAGACTCGATAAGCACATCCCGTGGTTACCTCTTTTCTAATTAAACTCCTCGCAATCAATTTCATGTTCTCGCGGCGCCCTTTCGTTCTCGCAACGCCTCACCTCGAATAACGCATCAAAGCTTCAAAGCTTGAATCGCTCAAACTTTACAAATCAATGATTAGGTTTTCTAAATATCACTGATTGATTCAATAGGAGTTTTACTTCGCATTGAATCGCCCGTTAAAATATCTCTTCTCTCTAAATATCAAGTTCTGAAAAAATAGGTTTTAGAAGAGGTGAGTTATGAAAAAAGAAAAGATGTCTTAAATCGGAAAACATAAAACAGGTCCTCTGTTCGAATAGAAATAAATGTATTCGAATAAAAATTAGGCTGATCCAATCTATTCGAATAAAAAGAAATCTATTCGAATAAAATACAACCTGAGGCATTTTATTCGAATATAATAAAATATATTCGAATAAAAATATTTCCAGTTCTATTCGAATAGAAAAAGAATCTATTCGAATAGAAGTTCTGTTATCTTAAAAAGACATACTTATTACCTTTTCCATACTCTGTAAAAATACATAAGGCTTGATATTCTAGAACAACGAGTTAAAAGCCTACTTACCTGTTCAGTGTCAATCCAGCTGTAGTCGCTCAAGGTGCAATCTCTGACGACGAGTAACCACGAGATTATGCTGACAAGATGGACTGACTCAACAATGGATGTTTCAATCCCCCCCCCCCTTTGGTTCATTTCATGTCAAAACAAGAACTATAATAAATAAAAATACAACTCGATGGACTGACTCAATCGCTGAACATCCATACTCAAAGCTCCACTTTCATCTTATAACATATATACTCTGGAATCCCTGCACACTAAACAAGATACATCACGTAACCATTCAAATAATATAAGGAATCCAGAGAAAAAGAACATAACTTACCTGACTTACCTGTCAGGATCATCTCTCCCCCTTTTTGGCACAGATGAACAAAGGGTAAATAACATATAAAAGGAGAAACAAGCCACTAAAAACACAAATACCCTAAAATAATATGCATATCCCCCTGAAAATAATGGTAACCCCCGTAAAATGAAGTAAAAGGAAAATACGCATGTGGAGTGTCTCTGAAATAAGTAAGTAAAAGAAGACAACACTTCCCCTAAAACACAAGGCATGATAGAAAGACAATGAATCTATAATATCCTATAAAGACCAAGACATTGCCAATGTGTTATAAAACAATCACTAAATGAATTACTTGGTGTGTGTGTGTGTGTGCATAGTCAAAAGGATACCCCGTCTTCAACGCATTACTCAGCTGCAGTTAGAATGTTATATTGGAAAGTTGTTTCAACTTAGGCCTTACTTAGGTGGTCGCTCAAAAATCATTGAGAATTGACTAGCAAACACTCTGTGTAAAATATGAATATGAGTATGTGAATAGAAAAATTCAAATTTCATCAAATAAGCGGTGAACTGTAAATTAAAAGATCTCACAGACAGAAAATCAATTATCATAGATGGTGTCAAGTTAACTAATATAGAATCCCTACCTCTCATCTCCACTAAACTGACTATGTTAAACTCAAAAATCAAACAGGTCTTGAAAAGGATATAATGTAGGCAAGGGAAGGGACATGACGGAGTAGGTGTTTTGCTGGCATTCTAAGACTAACAGTTACACTAACTCCCCATTTTTCCACAAATTGAGTCCACATTCTATTATTCACTTTTCTTATTAAGTACACATGGAATAAAACACTTCTTCTCCTTCTCCTTCATTTTGAGTTCACCTCCCTTTATTATTTTCATGCAACGAGTACAGATAGAACATAAAATCATTGGGAAAACCCTCTTCTTATATCCATCTCCACCACTAAAACCACATTGGGGATACTCACTCTATTATTATATTCATCTTTTCCCCAAGATCACTTCATATTCCCTTTTTTTTTTCTTTTCTTCACTGAAAAGTTTCATAACAAAAGGGTAAACTAATAAAGGATTTGGGTAGAAAAACGAACGGTATATTTTAAGGCATAAGGGGCTGCAAACGGATAAAATTTTAGATAAGCACATACGAAAGCCAAAAAGGTATAACAATAAAATGCCTATTATCATATCTTCGGTCTCACATAGTATCTTTTTCATCTCGAATCAAGTATAGAGACTGTTCTATTAGACTAACTTGAACTTGAAGTTACCATCGACAATTGATTATAAAAAAAATGAGATCGAAAAAGAAAATAGTGAATCTGGAAAGAATTTATGCAACAACACTCGAAGCTTGTAAAAAGGCTAAAACCTCACATAACATTAGGTACGAAGACTCCACAGTTATCCTCACGTGGTACTAATCACGATGAGCTTTTAGTTTAAACTGAAGAATCACTTACTATTGTAAATAGTAATTTTACCAAATGATTATTTCATGAATAAATATAACACAAAGTAAGGTCCAAGTCTAGCAAGAATATTTAATAAACAAAAGCTTCTAAAATGCAAAGTGCAAAAGAAAAAGCACAGAACAATATCCTACTATCTTCAAAAAATAAAAAAAATAAAACCCAACTGAGACAGGGTAAGAAATGTATCTAAACACTGAGGCATACTGATAACCCATCTCAGTTTTGATTCATTACTTTATTTCTGATGACAAGTCATCCTTTTGCACCTAAACTGCACGAATCACCTTTTGAGGTGATGTTTCTGGAGCAAAACACCTACTCACATTCTCACTAGATATTTTAAAAAAATTCACATGACTTATATTTTTGTCCATTGAAAGGTCGAGCATATGGTTGATAGGGTCCAACAAATCTACAATAAGATGCAAGATGTCCATTTCGACCACATATACTACACTAATAAATCTTAGAGTAAGAGATTCGTTTGGCCTGATTATGAGTAGTGGATATCATGTTATGCTTGGGCACCGAAGTAGAAGCAGTTGCTTTCACAAACTTTGTGATTTGAGGAGTTTTGGCATTAAGAAGAGGTTCCTCATATCCTAGACCCATTTTGTTAATATTCATTTTTCCCATACATAATATTTTATCAATGTTCTTGGCCCCATGACAGAACTTCTCAAGTTTCTTCTGAGATAGAACTACATCAAGCTTGGCCGAATGAAGTTCCACTACAAGAAAAACACCATTTAATAACACTTAAATAATAACATTTTTAGAGTAATGCTATTAAAAGTAATTTGCAATAGCATTTTTCAAAAATCTTATTGTTTTTTGCTATTGTATGTGTACACAGAGTTTCTCATAATTGGGCATCTTATAATTGCATTAAACAAGTGTTATAATAGGCTTTAGTGCATTATATCACCAAATACCCGTATCTCCTCTACGATTGAAATTCCAACAGATAAACCGCGGGAACTATTTCTCTCCAAACTCTCCCGCTCAATGGAACTAACCCACTCCTCCACTTCACTATCCTCACACCTCAATTTCCTCTACATCAACTTCTCCATAAGTACAATCCTCCCGTTGATTTTTTTTTCTCTCTCTCTGGTGATTGTTTGAAATTTTGTATTTAGTTAGAGCTTAGAGGTAATTTTTTTATTATTGTTCAAAGCTTCTCAATTAATCTTATGTGTATTGGGTGTTTATTAATTTGAACTTCAATTTCAATTTGATAAAAATTAGATAATCCTCCTGATGATTATTTTTCTCTCTATAGGGGCTCGTCATGGTGGTTTTGGTTTGAAAAGTTGTTGATGGGATTATGATTTGAGGTAATTAACTGTTGTGAATGTCTCTCAAACTTTCTATTACTATTGTAATTTTCATGTTTTTCTTTTGGATTTTTTTCCTTACTGATTTATAAACTACAGTTTGATCTTAATTAGATATCTTTGGCATCCCAATTATATGAGTTTTACTTCTATAATGTTTTTATTATTTGAATCTACTACTTATATTTGTTATTTATTTCCTCAATTATGGATTTCATTCAAGTGACTGACATAAATATCTGATTTGAGTTTATGTATTTTTGTTTTCTTTTACTTCTATAATGTTTTGTTTTGTTTTGTTTTTATGGTATTTGGCTTTTTATATGATCACTGATTATAGTGTCTAAGTTTGAATTCAGACTTTTCACATGAAACATTGATGCCCTTATAGAATCCTTGCATGTGCTAACCTTTCCAACTTTTAAAATCATCTACAGTAACAATTTGTTTCTCCCATCAACCATTACAATGCTATTATTGTGAAGATATTTTTAAGGAATTTATTTAATGAAGCGTAGTTCATTGTACTTGGTCCAAGTTTGTTTAGGGAGCTTGGATTTTTCCCTCAACTATAGACTGCAACACAAAACCTCTTTTTGACTAAATTTTCCCATGATATGATACTTCCTAAATCTTCTTAGCTAGCCTATCCATTGTTTTTCCTGGAATCATCTCCTTTTTTTGTTTCCAAATCAGTAATGGGGATAACCTTTGTTACTTACGCTTATACTTTCTTAACCATTCAAAGTGTAGGACTTTGCATTTCCTGACCATTGGAATTTGTGTAAGTGTTGTTTGAATTATCAACATTGGGACCAAATGTCGAATCAGGGAGAGGTAATCATTTATTTTTCTTGTAATGAGGTTCATAATTCACATGTCTTTTGATTTTATTTTTATACATATATATATATATATATTTGCATACATGTTGTTAGAGCTCGAAAAAGGGGGCAAAGAAAGCCGAGAAAGAACGAAGAGCTATGGAAGCTGCTATGAGAAATAATCTTAATGTTGCGGTACGTATTGAAGGTTCTAATAATCTCACACGAAGTCCACCCACAGGTTCTGAAAACATTACACAAAGTCAACCTGATTCACCCTCCGAGGATATACAGAGTACCTCCAAAGAAGAAGAAAATAAGTGCAAAAGGACAAGGGGTCCTACTAAATGTAAGACTATGGCTACATATAGTGGGAAAAAAATCCAAGTTGGATTTAATGAAAGAGGCCAAGCTATTGAGGAAGGATCAGTTGATTTGTCAACGTTCTTGGGCTCTTTGGGACGCGAGATGGTGCCAATAACAGTTGATGATTGGAGGGGCTTTGATAAAAATAACTAGACCGTATATGGGAAATTATCAAGGTATTATCTAGATATATGAAAAGTGTGATCATAGGATTTATCTTAATAATAATAATCACTATCTTAAAGGATATTATGTTTGCAGCAAAAGTTTGTCCTAGATGAACACAACAAGTATTGTCTCCAATCTTTAGGAAAATTATGGAGATCATATAAATCAAGATTGAGGGCGAAAATTGATACATGCAAATTGCAAGAAGAGTTAGAAGTGGCAAAGCCTAAACACATTGATTTCACGCACTAGAAAACATTTGTAAAAAGGAAATCTTCCATAAACTTCACAGTAAGTATTTGACTTTCTTAGAAATAGTAAGTTGTCTTACATACCTATATTACAAGTATGATGTGTCCACTCTGACCCTAGTTTCCCTTCACAACTACTAGTCGCTCTACTCTTAAAGTCATTTCACTCTATATATACAGCTGAGACTGGCAAAATGACATGCCCTTCTAAAGGAAAAAATAATGATATTGCAAGGGTCTTAAGGGGGATTTTTTTTATGAATCTCTCTAGTGGATTAATACTAGTTTTACTATCCCTTTAAGATAGCCAGTTTTCGTACATGTGAACCATCTCATACACTATGAATATGGGAATTCTTGTAATCTTATTAATTATTACTAAAATACTGTTCAAACTGATGTTCATATTACTGATGATCTTGTATAATTGTTGAAGTTAATGGGGACAAATTTAGAAATAGTAGGTATTGTATACCTTAGAGTGTCTTGTTGCAAGTAAGCATATCTTAGACATTTTCTCTTGTCTAACCAAAAAAGAAGAAGATAGATGTAACATGATATGTTTTATCCTAGAGTTCCCTAATAATCTTGAATTTGCATTGCACGGGTCTACTTTACCCAACTCACTGATGAAATATTTGTATGTTGGTAATTTGAAAATAATAACAACATTGGATTGCAGGAGAAAAGGAAACGATTCAAGGAAATGAGGAAAAAATAAGTTCTCCCTTACACATCAAGCCGTAAAGGCTATGCTCGTTTGGAAAATGATATGGTAATCATACATTTTTACTGATAACGGTGTTGCCGTTCAATGTTTTTTTTTTGTTGCTATGATATGCTACAGCTTTTGGCTGCTGCACAAATGGCCACGAGGGTGCCAAGACCCTCGTCCCTGTCGGCAAGCTGGGACTCCCCACCCACCCGCAAAAACAAAAAAATTAGGTCTGCACTTAATGAGTGAAGATGCCCTTTAAGATTCAGAAAATTTTGAGAGAAACATTGTATGTATGACCATTTTGAATTGAAAGATTGAGAAAATTTTAAGCGAAACATTTTATGTATGTCTCATTTAATTCTTAAATTTTTTATAGTGAAGCCCGATAAAATACGAGTTTTAAATTTAATTGGACGACCGTATACGTTTTTATTTTTAATGGGACGGCCGTATACTTAACCTGCATTAGACTTTAAACCTGTTAATTCACTTTAAACCCGTTAGATAGAAAATAAAACTTATAATCGTGTAGAGTCGGACAATATGATTCAAGGGTAGTGCTAGGTTGCGTTGGGCGCAGTCAGTTAAGGGGGAAATTACATTTCCTGCTCTTATGAAACCCTTTATAGGGCTCATATCATACTGCTATAAATGTTCTTAGGCAGTACTCTATTTGCCACTGTCTCAGAGGTACCTGTAAACTTGTGATAACACATTGTCATGCAATGATGTAAAGAAAAGAATATCAGCTATTTAAAAACACAGAATTAGAGCACCTTCAAAGGCAAACTTTAGGTACTTGGTTTAACACGTCTTAAATCCGTCTAAACCATTCTACAACTAATGAATCAACTCATAGGCATTCAGACATTGAACATACTGGATTCACCCAAAAAAGAAAAAGACGTGAGTAAAACTCATAATGCATAAAGTGGAAGAAATTTTAGCAAATTATCAAACATAACATAATATTACACGCTCACAAATATCAGCAGTTATATTAGTTGATCATACTAACATCATAACAACAAAATGTTAAATACCAGTTGGACACTAGCCAAAAACCAAAACCCCAAAAGCTGTTACTGTCAGATTTGATGCGCCAATCACAAAAGATTCACTACGTCTAACTCTAATCATGGAGATAGTTCACATCTCCTTCCTTCCAACCAAATCGTCACCTGCAAAATAGTGGATAGTTACAGTAAGCCTAAAATCTTGCACCAAAATTACAAATAAGGAAATAAAACTAATTTATAGATCATTCACTGTTTAATTAAGTTATGGATGTTCCAGACGCTATTGAAGTGTCATACTTGTGTGTGCTTTATGGATCATTCTCTGTATTTACGTGTGTTACAGTAACCCATGGAAATAAATGAATGTACAAGTATGTAAGAAATTTTGAAAGTCATACCTATACTTGATGGTAAAATGCACCCCTACCTATATTAAAATGTAAGTATTAGCCAGAGAAAATAAAGCAAAACGGAACTCACTGTCCTAACTGACCTTTGATAAGTTTTAGAGAAGCACACTCACTTTCTATTGATGTATCGTCCCCTTTTGCTAATAGTCTTCTTCTGGCTTTTTGAAGTAGTCCCACCACCACTTTTGTTGGTGCAGTCGCCAAAGGCTGGTTGTCAATTTAGATCATTCGAATTTTCCTCTCCATCCGATGCCATGTCCTGGCTTTCAAAACTTAACAGACCTTCACCTGTTTTAACCCCTTCTCCTTTACTTCAACCTCAGCAGCTTTCTTGTCCCTAGAAGCTTTCTTGGAGAGTAGAGTTGATACCTTATTCACAGTGTTGGACTTATTACTAATTAGCATGTCCTTTATCAGTTGGTCCACATCAGCATTTCCATCGATCAACTTAGCACCATAATTCATTGATACTTTTAATATATTTCATGTTTTGTACGAAACTTTAATAAATAGTTTCAGTGATACTTTTAATATATTTCATGTTTTGCTTTTTCTTAGAAAAAGAAGAGTCGAAAGCCCTCTTCTGTATCCAGAGTAGATGTTTGGGCCAAAGCGCATACAAAGAAAAGTGGACAACCATCGAGCCAAGAAGTTGTTGAGCATTTGGTATTCACCAACAAACTTCGATTTTGATTTTAAATATTGTTAATCACATTTAGTTATAATCATATTTTATCGTAAATGCAGGAAAAGATTGAAGAGCTTAAAGAATCCTCAGGACCAAACTCCTCACCCCCCCTCCTTTAAGGATGACATACTATCGAAGTTGTTTGGACCTGAACAAGGTGGTCGTGTAAGAGGACTTGGATTTGGAGTTACTCCATCCAACCTTGAGATTATATCACCAAAGAAAGGAAGGGTAGCTGAGCTTGAAGAGGAACTAGCTGCTGTAAAGAAAAAGTTAAATCAGTTAATAAGTTTCGTCATAACTAACCAGGCAAGTACCTCATTTTTTATTTTTTATTTTTTATTTATTTTTAAACTGGATTCATATTATTGATGCATATACATATGATTATCCGATGTTTATCTACATTAGATACCAATTCGTGAATATTATATACCATGACCAGTTTTATTCTAACAAGAACCTGCTATCCCAGACTGAAAACTTTGCATCTATACCCTTCTCAGAGAACCCGTGTATTTATTGTTATATCTTGACTATGAATGAGAATCTAAATATAGGAGACGTTTGCAATCCATTTCAGACACTGGCTTGTCCGTATTTGATATTTTCTCTCAACAAATGACATCTTCTCTGCCCTTAATTCTTCACATTCTTTGGATAATGATTGCAAGGAGCTTTCTAGTTTACCCTTCTCATATTTGGACTCATTGATGAAGTTCTTAAGATCTAATACTTTATCATGTAGTTGTACAACTTTCTGTAGTTGAATCTTTAGGCTGGAAATCTCTTCACTTAGTTGTTTTCTTTCATACTCAGAAGCCAAAAGTTTAGTTCAAGCCCATTGAAAGTGATTTTAAACCTTTCTTCACTAGCTTTGACATCATCCAACAATCTCTGTAGCTTTTCATGGTCAGCTACAAGCAGTTCTTGATTTTGTTTAGAAGCCGAAAGCTCTGTGATAAGCCTTTGTAGCTTATTTTCAGACTATAACTGAATGTTATGGATTTCTGTCTCGAACAGTTTAACTTTAGCTTGCTCATCTTGAAGAGCACTCTCTAGTTTAACTTAATCCGCATGTAAACTGGAAACTTCAAGTATTGCATTTGAAGCTTTTATCTCCCTTTCATCATGAGTTGCTGATATTTGTTCGGAGAGGTGTGCCACTTCTCTTTGAAGGTTTTCAACTTCTATCAACTTTTCCAAGTATATTTGATTTAACAAACTCTCTCCCAGGACAAGTTTCTCTTTATGTTTTTCAATTTTTAGAAGATGAGAGTCTACTTCCGAAATTAAGAATTTTTCCTTTAAAGCGATATCTTTCTCCATTGAAGATAATTTTGCTTCAAATATTTTTGCACTTTTCCTTCAACTGAATTTTTCCTTCAGTTGTAGAAATTTGGCTTCCAATCGTGTACAACGCTCATGCAACTGAAGTTTTTGCTTCCTCAGCTCTCCATTTAATTTCTGAACTGAACTGTACTCTTCTATGAGACATTCAGCTATAGGTTGTAACTGTGGATTTGCTCTTTTTAAATACTTACACTCTTCTAGAGTTTCAGACCACCGATCTTGCATTTCTTGTTGCTTCAGTTTTAATTCAACCCTTTGAGTTTCCATATCATTCCCCAATCTTTCAATCTTGTTTCTAAGATTCAATGTCGTGGAGTTTGAATTGTCTAATTCCAATTTACATGACTCCTTCTAATCAATCAAATACCTCAACTGTGCTTCCAACCCAAAAATTTGTTCTAATAATTGTGCGTTCTCTTCTTCCATCTCAGATAGGTGAAGCTTTAATTCATGTTTGCCACTTTCAAGTTCGAATAATTTTCCCTCAAGCATCTTATTAGCAGAAATATGGGTATCTAGACTGCATGTAAGAACTAGTAAATCATTTCTTACATCATCCAAGCATTTAGACGTTATAGCACTTTCCCTCGACACAATATCAAAGTTTTCGTCCACTTGATCTTTTTGTTTTTGAAGACTATAAACCCGAGCTCTGAGTTCCATTTGAGATTGTTTTAGAATCTCAATCTCCTCGTTCTTTGATGACAATTTTGATTCGAGCTCCACTATCTCTGACTTCTCTGCCTTTCTTCTGTAACCATCTTTTAATTGTTGTTTCAAAGCAGTGATTTCTGCTTCTCGCTCTCTTATTTCAACCTGGCTGTTATGGAGTAGGGTATCGAGATCCATACACTTATTCTAAAGATCAATGAGTTGGTCACTAACATAAACTCCTTCATTAAGCATCTCACTCTCTAGTCGTTGTTCCAAATGGCATATTTGTAATTTTGAGTAACTCGATTTCAGATTCCTGAAGCTCATTTGACGAAGAATTAAAAGAAGTTCCCCCATTTGATCCCTTCAATTTTAGTATAAGATTTAGATTTTTGTCTGTAAGTTCGTTGAAGTCCCTCTCTAGCTCTTGCACCTTTTCTTTCAATGCTTCATTTTCTTTAATCATATTTGAATCACCTCCATAACCAAATCTGATTTCTTTCGAACCAGATAATTTCGCTTTTAAATTGGCAAGTTCTTTCTCTTTTTTAGATATCTTAGATGTCCACTTGGCCTTTATTTCCAACAGAGCCTGGTTACTTCTGTTGCGTTCGAGTAGAAACTTTGTGCTTTTGTCATCTAATTCTTCTTCTAGAAAATTTCCAGTATCTTGCAAATCTTTTTGCAATTTTTGCAACTCATAGAGTTATTCTTTTTTATTTAAAAAATTATCTACCTCCAATCTTTGCTTCTATATAGTCTCTTCAAGCTCCTAAAGAATTGAAACAAGTTTCATATTTGATTATTGACTTTTCTTCAGATTTATGGTCAAATTAGCGTTCGATTCTTTATGAAATTTTATCTCTTCTTCAAGTTCCTTCTTAATATAGTTTATGCCATCTGTTTGGAAGATCGAGATTTTAGAGGCCATTTGAGCCTCCTCAATAACAGTTCTCAATTACTCAATTTCTTATTTCAAACTGTCACATTCGCTGCATACAGCTGAAAGCTCCATATCCAGATACGCCTGTCGCCTAGACTTGTCACCAAATTCTTTCATTAATAACTCTAGACCAATCATTAACTTCTGAGCATTTCTTTCTCACATTTTAGCTTCTGAACGAAGCTCTTCAATTGTTTCTTCTGCTTCTTGGCAAGTACCTCATGTAAATAGAAGATAATATTGTATCATATATATAATATATTTGTTTGTTTTTTGCAATTTGCAGGGTCAAAATTTGAACGATGATCAAAACTTAGAGACAACTTCTCATCGTACCGAATTGAATTCTAGTGTAAGCATACTGATTTTGTTCTTTATTTACAGCTCTAATGACTCAATTCCATAAAATAATTTATTATTATTTAGAAAAAGTTTCATTGGGACCCCCATTTCCATAAATTGCCTCCACCTATGTTCCCTTAAATCTGAAACTTTTGGTTCTTAAACTGCTTTGAAATCCAAAATCTGGTTATGGAGTCTTAAGAAGTTCTTGAAATCCACTTTGCCCATATTGTATTTGCCTCTCTTAACATTGTTCTTCTTGGTTATGATGTTGGTGTTATGACAACAATCATATTCATTCAGGAAGATTTGAATTTTTTTTAATTTTTAATTTTTTAATTTTTTAATTTTTTTTTTTTGACTTGGATAACCAAAATAACTAGATTTATTCTTGTATAGTGTTAAATCCAATATATAGCTTCTTTCTTTTGCAGGGTAAGACTGTGAAAGTTGAACATAACTTACAACCTACTCATGTTCCTCGAGCAAATTCAATTGTAAAAGCATAATGATGATTATTTTTCAAAAGCTTTCGTATGACTCAATGACTTTAATGTAATTCTACTTACTCACGTTTTCCATTGGTATTTATTCAGGGACAAAGCGTGGCAAACCTGAAAGTCCTAGATCCACCTGCATCTAATACTTCCCAAATAATATCTTTCAGTATGATTATTCGTATTTCAATAAAAGTACTTTCCAAATTTGAAATAACTTGTTTCATTTTCTCTTATAATAGTCCCAACATGGAAGTAATGTTCGTGAGTTCAATTGCAAGTTGTTAAGTGTTATGGGGCGGAATGATGTTGTTGCTCATGGGCGTTGGGTGTCGAATGATCCTAACAAAACCGTTCATTTTAAACCTCTTGGGCCATATGCATCAATGGTTTGGGTAACTCTTGCCAAAGAACCTTTGGCTCCATTATGGAGAACATCAATGGATATGCATACAATAGGAGAAGCTCTGGATAGCTCAGTTGCATGGCCCACCGACCGTATTGTCGCAATTGACGAGACTTAGATATTTCCTAATTGATTTATAAAGTCCTTACATATATTCAAATACACCTCGTTAAACTATATGTGTTTCATTCAAATGTTTTTACTGAAACTCCTTCTATTTTTACAACCTTTATTTATTGTCACAAGTGGTAGAAGATGAAGCTCCAAACATCCTCTTGGTCGGGTTCCTTTGTGTAAATTTAGAAGACTAATTCTTATTGTTATTTTACTAAATTTTCTATTGTCAAATATGAAACCAGAGAGGTTTTATTGGTTTTCCTCTCCAAACATGTAATGCTAATCAATGCTTTTATGTATGGATCCTTTTATGCATAGAGTTGTCGTTATTTTGTTAGATTTTGTTAAGTTTTTGAATGAAGTATGGTTTGGTTGACTAGATGTCTGATCTATTTGTGCTTGTTAATATTATTTTCATGTGAATTGCAACCATAGAGAAACACAATTGTGGAAAAACCATAGCATTTATGAACTGCTATTCTTGATTTTAGGCAATGTTCAAGTAAGAAAAATAGTTGGGCCGGATCTCGAGCATGCCCATTAAATTTTTTGTCGATCTTAACAAAATAAGCTCTCTGAAATCACCTAGTTAAGCAAAATAGTCTGACCAAAAGAGTTTGCATACGAAGATATATCTCTAGATTTATTCCGGAGAGCTTAAATCATTGCAGCAGCATAAAAAAATCACCACACTTTGATCTTTGAACTCCCCACTCAGGCTGAGCCCTCTCCAGATTGCACAAGCTTTTGCCTCCATTGTACATCTAGTAAAGCAATGCTCGTAGCCTACAAATTCAATGTTAAATTTGAGATTAAGAACATAGCCAAGCCCAAATTTCTAATCAAATGATCTCTAGTTGCATCAATCATAAGAGTCTCTCCTGTAATTGACAAGAAGCTACCACCATCACCATGGGAAGCACATGAGGCTTTAAGGGTTTGCAATTGTTAAGAGCAATCAAAGAAATAGAGCATTGTTGGGCAATCATGGAAAAAATTATATCAATGTCAATAGTTTTCTCTTCAAAAAATATGTTTGTTTCAAGACTGCGATATATTGTAAGAAAACATAAAATAATAGAACGTGTTAAAAATAAAATAAAATGATTTGGATCAGAGGTATGCGATTTGATGACAGTTACTACATTTAAAACAAGTATATTTAAATCTAGATTAATCCTAATTAATCACACAAAAAATATATATATATATTACTGACTAGATTCATTCGAGCATAATTCCTCCGAACTTTAAAATTTAAAAACCCACATTATCTGAAAAAATTAACAAACAATTAAGGATTAATCCCGTCTAATCTTAACTTGTCTCAAGATTAATCCGTAATGAATTTTTGAGCTAAATCTCATCTAAATATTGTAAAAATCCTATTTAATCATGATTAATCGAGATTAAATCTCTTGAAGTAAATTTTTATTATCCTCGAAACTATATTTTCATGTATATATACTTGCTTTATTATGGATCAATAGGTCTTAATTAAAACAAAAGTAATTTTTTAAAATGTATATTATGGATCGTGGTCTTACCTAATAAAACAAAATGTAGTTTGTTTACTTGTTGTATATTTGTATTTTCTTCTCAAAATTATGACTTACATAATCATAAGGTCTTAAATAGGACAAAAATTAATTTTCAAAAATGAATGTAAAGTCTATCAATTCTATTGTTTTCTTATAAAGATCCAAATAAATGGATTTTTCTTATAAATAATAAAAATATTAGCAAATTATTATTTATTGTATTAACCTACAATTAATTAACAATTAATTACGATTAAATATGATTAATTATGAGATTAAACTCGATTAATTACGATTAATTTTACGTTTAATTCAAACAAAAGTGAAGAAAAAACCCCCAGTAATATCCGATCTTTACCGATTAATCTTTTTTGAAAATGGACAATTAATGCCTAAACCTCGATTAAAAAACCCTTGATTTAAAACAATCACTGTAAATACCAAAAAAGAGTTCTAAAATTGAGCATGGAAGCAAACCAAATCTTATCGGCAGCAGAACACTTGAAAAACATCATGCATAATGTCATCGGTGTGGTACTCACAAATAGAGCAAATATAATTATTCTGAACATGTTGATTATGTAATTTGTTAGCCATCTTTTCCATTCTTCTTTCTTCCCATTCCCTAGTTCGATTTCCCCAGTCAATCTTTGATCTAAAATTGTAAGCACTCTCCTAATATCTTAAAATTTCAATTTCAATTTTAGTCTTTTTTCTCTCTTTTATGTTAATTTTTGGGTTTTCATCTAGTTTTATGACTTTAGGTGTAGTTTCTTGGAAATTTTAGAGGTTCATAGGATCATTTTTTTTTTTGCTAACCTTCAACTCTGGTCGTTTCCCATTGTTTACCGGAGTACAAGTTTATTATTGTTGTAGGAAATCAATCGGACTAAACCAAAATATCCTATAAGTGATAAAACCCGCGAAAATACATTTAGCTCCAAACTCTCCCGCTCGATGGAAGTAACCCACTCCTCCATTTCCTCAACCTCCACTTCTTCTTCCATAATTACAATCCTCATACTGATAAAACTTTCTCTCACTCTCTCTTTCTCTCTCTCTATAGGACTTGAGAAGGTGCTGATTCGGTTAAAGCTTAGAGGTAATTGTTGATTATCAATTCAAGCTTCTCAATTGTAGCTGTAAATATCATATTCTTCTTCTGAATGTTGGGATTTTACATATTTGAACTTCAATTTGATAAAAATTAGGTAATCCTTCTGCTGGTTAGATCCCTCTCTCTTTAGGGCTGGTCATGGTGGTTTTGGTTTGAAAAGCTAATGATTGGGGTTATAAATTGAGGTAATTATCTTGTTATTGCTCAATTCTTCTATTAAATCTTATGCTTTCCTTTTAATTTTTTTTCTTACTGAATGATATCTGATGTCCTTATATATTATAACTCGATTAATGTATCACTCTCAAATTATGACCGATTCTTTTAGTTTTAAACTTAAATTGTGTATATCACCTTAGTGTTGTTCAGGTTTGAATTTAACAATTGGTGTAATCATGATGGATAAAGCTTGGGTACATCTTAATAGGTTTTAGAATAAAAAAACTTAAGTTAAGTTAATATAGCATAGTTTTTGGTGTATTTAAATGGTTGATGATTCATGTTTTTTCGTTGTAGAGTTTTACTAGAATATCAAGATGGAGCGAGGAAGTTTGTTGAATTTGCTAAGTTGAATACAGAGAACCCGAACTTGATTAAATTCCCCTGTAAAAAATGTCAGAATCTCAACTGTGAAAGTACTTTTTCTGTTTATGAGCACTTAGTTATAAATGGAATGGATTTGACTTATACAACTTGGCTCTTGCATGGGGAATTGCCAAGTACTAAAAATCTTGGGGTGGAGACATCAGAGACATATAAGTTATGTAGAGCCATGCTTGGCCAAGATGAAGACATCGGTGAACATGTTGAAAAGATAAGTGAGGAAGAGTTCATGAAATTCTTAGAAGATGCTGAAACACAGTTGTATCTAGGATGCACAAAGTACAAAAAGTTATCAGCAACAATTATCTTGTACAAGCAGAAAGTTATAAGTGGTATATCGAATGGGGGTTAAAGCGAGCTTATGAGAATATTCCATGATATGCTACCACACGACAACACACTACCTGATTCCACATACGCAACGAAGAAGTTACTCACGGCATTTGATCTTAAATACGAGTTGATTCATGTGTGTGTTAATGACTATTGTTTGTTTAGGAATGATCTTGAGAAAGTAGAAACATGTCCTAAATGTGGTTCTTCTTGGTGGAAGGTAGACCGCCGTACTAAAAAGGTTAAGAAGAGAGTTACAGCGAAGGTTTTAAGATACTTTCCTATAATACCAAAGTTTTGGAGAATGTTTAGGTCTACGAAAATGGTGGAACAATTGAGATGGCACTACAGTAATAAAAGTCAGGATGGGAAAATGAGGCATCCAGTTGATTCCTTTGCATGGGAGACCATTGATAAGAAGTGGTCTTCTTTCTCGGGAGAGTTACGAAATCTTATACTTGCTTTATCTTATGACGGGATGTACCCTTTTCGAGATATGAGCTCTAGGTACTATTGTTGGCCGGTGATCTTGGTTACATACAACCTCCCCCCATGGCTATGCATGAAAGAAGAAAACTTGATGCTAACTTTGCTAATCCCTGGGCCTAAGCAACTAGGGAATGACATCGACATATATTTACAACCCTTTATTGATGATTTGCAGAAATTGTGGAATGATGGAATGGAGGTATATGATGCCTTTAGCAAGACCTCTTTCAATTTGAGGGTTGTGTTAATGAGGACGATAAACAATTTTCCCTCAAATGGAAACTTAGCCGGGTGTACAACAAAGGGAAAAAGAGCATGCCATGTATGTGCTAAGGGGACATGTTTAAAATGGCTAAAACACAGTAAGTAAACAATATTTATGGGTCATAGACGGTTTCTTCCTTCGAATCATGCATTCTGATCAAAAAGAAGTTGGCTTGATGGAAACTCCGAATACAGCAAAAGGCCTCAAATTATGTCTGGCTCACAAGTTTTTAATGAGATTAAGGATTTGGAAAATGATTGGGGAAAAGGAGGTAAGAAGAATAACAAACCCTTGCAAAAGAAGAAGAATAACAAACGAAAGGTACAAGATTTAGAAAATGACAAGGGACAAGGAGGCGAGGAGATACATAATTTGAAAAATGATGATGGACAAGGAGGAGAGGAGGATGATAAACAAAAGAAACAACCTGCTCCAATGTGGAAGAAAAAATTAATTTTCTTCACATTACCATATTGGGAGGTAATAGTCATTACACTTTCATTTTCAATTTATTTTGGTAAATATAATAAGTAGATCAAAGTACTTGCTTTATTTTGCAGCATCTTCTTTTGTGCCATAATATAGACGTAATGCACGTTGAAAAAAATGTGTGATAGCATTATTGGTACGTTACTCAATCTGGACAGAAAGTCAAAGGATGGCCTGAATTCTCGCAAAGATTTGGAAGATATGGGAATCAGACATGACTTGCATCCAAAGGAAGGAGAGAAGAAAACATATCTTCCACCAGTGCCGCATACACTCTCAAAGTCTGAAAAAAAAAATCTTTTGTATGAGGCTATTAATGATGAAGCTACCTGATGGTTACTGTTCAGATATAGGGAATTGCATATCAATGGAAGATTGCAATTTTGGGACTTAAGTCTCATGATTGTCATGTGCTAATGCAACAACTTTTATGTGTGGCATTAAAAGGACTTCTTCTAAAAGGACCAAGGAATGCAATCTTCCGGTTGTGTGCTTTTTTAATGCATTATGTCAAAGAGTAATTGATATAAGAGAACTAGAGGCCCTTGAAGAAGAAGTTGCTGAGACTTTATACTTGTTTGAGAGGTACTTTCCTCCTTCATTCTTTGATATTATGGTTCACTTACGTATTCACCTTGGGCGAGAAGCTCGACTATGTGGACCAGTTCATTATCATTGGATGTATCCCTTTGAGAGGTGCCCACTAAACTATTTTTGTCTAGTTTGAGTAAATAACTTTATTGATTAAAAATTATATAGGCTAAAATGTTATTTTCGAATTATATATTGGTTTTAGATATATGAAGACGTTGAAAGGATACGTTGGGAATCGTGCACGACCTGAAGGTTGTATAGCGAAATGTTACGTTGCGGATGAGTGCATGAAGTTTTGAAGTGATTATATTAGTCAGGTTGCCGAACTAGATAGTATAAGATGTCGAAATCTAGATTTTGATAATGATGCAATTCTCGAGGGTCGTCCAATCTTAAAGAAAAAGCCAACTATATTGGATGATGAAGTTCTACAGAGTGCTCATCGTTATGTCTTATTAATACAGCTGAAGTAGAGCCTTAATTAGAGTAAGTATAATAGATTTCTTTCCATAAGTTAGTAGCAGTTACTGTTATACAACTAATTAATTATTTCATCTTTCAAATAGGATGCATTTGGAGGAGTTGAAGCAATCTAATAGGAACCTGTCAAGACATAAAAGCCTACTCTGGAAAGTACATACAAATAATTGTTCCGCATGGTTAAAAGCTAAGGTTGTATTTTACTTAATTATGGTGTTTACTTAATTTATACCTTACGCAAGTCCTAACAAAATCATCCCAATTCTTAAGCAAATAGAGCCGGAGATGCCTAATACAGTTACTAAGATATTAAAATGGCTTGAGGAAGGTTCTAGGAGAGAAGCACTATCTTGTTCTGCTTATATTATTAACGGGCAAAGGTTCCATACAAAAGATGTTGAGAAGTCCACACAAAATAGTGGTGTTTCCATTAAAGCGGAAACAATGTGCAGATCTAGTACAAAGGACAAGAATCAAAAAGTTGACAATGGATTGTACTTTGGGGTGATCAAAGATATACTTTTACTTGACTACCACACCTTTCAAATTCCTCTATTTTAATGTGATTGGGCAAGCATTAAAAATGGTATCAAAATTGAGGAAGGGTTTACATTGGTTAATTTGCCACAAGGAGGAAATCTATTGGAAAGAGACCCATTCAATTTAACATTACAAGCGGAACACGTGTTTTATTCTAGGGAAAATGATTCATCTAGTTGGTGCATTGTACTGAAAGCTCCACCAAGAGGTTTTCATGAGTTGGAGATGTTTGATGAGGACGCCGATACATCTTCCATATCAATGGATGTCTCAAGACTTGACATGAGCTCCAACGATGAAAACATTAGCTATGATAAAAGTGACTATGAGGGCATATTTGTCTAGTTTATGTACATTTCAATATCAACAACTTTATGATCTTATTCTACTTTAACTGTTTGTCATTTAGCATATTTTTTTCTAACCATTAAATTTATTTTGGTCAAATGTGATTTTATTATGAATACAGAAATGCATATTTATCCTTTTTTGGTTATATTTTTCTTTGAATGATATATGACTGCTATTTACTCAGGAATTACCCCACGTAAATTAAGTATATGTTTTTATATTCTTTAAATATTTATTTAATTATTTATTTATTGTAATTTGCAGGGTTAAAGTCTGAGCGAGGATAAGAATTTCGAGACATCTCTTCATCCTACCAAATGGAACTCGAATGTAAGCATATTGCTTATGTTCTTAAACAACTATGAAATCCACTTTGCATATGTTGCATTTTCCCCTCGTAATTCTTGTTTTTCTTTGTTATGATGAGGATGCTATGACTTTAGAAGATCTGGATATAATGGACGGGTAGCAAGAATGTGGTGTTTGAGTAATGATTTTCTTCTTGCTATGAGAGTTTTCTGGCCATGAATGAAAAAGACCTTTGCAAGTACTTTAAGCCTGGGGATCATGTAAAGGTTGTTTCGGGAGTGCAAGAAGGTGCAACTGGTATGGTTTTTTATTTTTTATTTTTTCCCCCTGTAAGATGAAAACTGGATAATGGAAACATGTCTTGTCAAACAGAAACACACGAAACCATAAAACCAAATATTGCAAAGTCGCAGTTCTCACAATTTGTCACATAACAGAACTTATCTTGAAAACAAAAGAGAGCTTAGACACAGTCCTTTCCTACGAGAGCAAGAAGCATTTCTTCATAATCTTCAAGGTGCCTTTCCCAATTGCACGATCCAGTGTGTCGGCACACTGTTCCTTTTGTAGTATTCTTCCTTTATCTTTTTCAAGTTAACTTCAGCCGGAGTTGTAACACCTTGAGTAAGAGCCCATTCATTTGTTCCTTGCTTGTTGATCCCCAGTTACAGAACCTTCTCAAAATATTTTTCGAGGCAGGTCAAACAATTGATCGTAGCTCTATGCCCAGGAAATTATCCTCAGACTCGTATTTCAGATCCTTGATAATAGCAGTACCAAATTCATTGTTGTAGTGGTTCAGTGTTGCATTAAGCTGCGCTTTGCTCCTTGTAGTCAAAATTATGATGAAATCGTCATGACTATACTCCTTCTCTGAAATATGCTTACGGAGTATCTTAGCTTCTGATTTTGCTAGTATCATGTTTACTTCTGGTCCATCATAACGGTATGAGCTCACAAGAAGTACCAAAAGCTTGCGGAAATCCCCAGTTGTGTGAAAAGCAACATCTTCTTTAAGGGATTTCTTAAGGCGGGAATGATATGCTTGCCTAGCCAACAATAGTTCATGTGAAGACCTTGTACAAGCAATTTCCATTAAAACCCGATTGCTTGAAGTCCACCTCTTAGTAGCCTCATTAGCCAAAAAAGCATCACGTTGAGCAGGATCCATTATCCATAGTAGAATTGCCCTCTGTTCAATCAAAACAGAGGTAAAAAATATTGAAGCAGATGATTCCTCAAACGTATACGAAACTAAATAATGTTGAATGAAAATCATAGTTGTCAAAGTTACTGTGAAACTAAAACTAAATGGTAGGGAGAAAAACTTACCTCAAATCACTTGAAAGTTCCTTCTTAATTGATTTCAGAAGATCCTCTCCGTAAGTTTCAGCATAAGTTTTACGGATTAGGCTACACTGTCCTGCATTCCTGTGAGCTAATATGGATATGATCAACTTCTTGTTTGTTCCCCATCCTACAACGACAGTCAAATCATATCTTTTTTATAAGAATTGTATTAACATTCAAACAAAACTTAGACTAGTACTGCAAAGAAAATCAATGGTATTCCTAAAGATTCCAATTTATCGGTCTAATTAATAATCGGATACCGGATCAACTTTTAGAATCATGCCTTGTTTTTTAAAAGACATAATTTATATAAGTTATTGTTTGTGTAGTACTTACAACAATTTTACAATTATTTGATCTCAAAAAAGGCACACTGTAGCTCTAGTCAACTAACAATATGGTACACCCCGATTATTACTTATTTTTAGCAATATGGTATACCTTGATTATTACTTATTTAAAATTTTCTCATTTTTCGCCTCCGGCCGTATGCATAAACCCAGCCATGACTACTGTATGCTTTTCTTCTGTTGACAACACTGCATTTTATGTTTGTGACGTGAGAATCAAGATTACATTTGGGGTCATGTTTTCACTACAAAGATTTTACAATCCTTTACGACACCCTCGATATCTTGCGGAGATCCATAAAGATCTTCAATTGCATGGCCTGCTTTTGCAATGTTTGAGAGGATTGAGTGTCGGAATTTACTATCAACTATTAGTGGATCTGTGGAGTAATCAAGGACAACCTTCTCTTCCTTATCCATTGGCACACTATCATATAGCCCAGCTCCTGCATAACCTTCTAGATCTTTACCATTATAGTTAGATCGAAAGATAATTTATCGCTTTATAAATAGTCCAATAAGCTTGCTTGGGTAACCCAATACCTTGGGGGAATCGAGGTCCATTTTCTTACAAACAAAGCTCAAAGCACAGCCAGGATAAGCTCCAACTAAAGTTTCTCCAAGTCCTTTGACCACCTCGGCATATATCTCCATTGAATCTTCAGATGATGGATTAGTAGTATGTACGACTAAGGCTAATCCATAATACGATTGAGAAGCCTGTGTTAGTAGAGAAATATGAAAAACACCAATCGGCTTGGAAAAAATAGAGAATTCAATTACTCAAGAACGAAATAATTACAGGAAGAAAAACTCTCAAACCCTAGGTTCCCTCAGAACTATTTTAGATCTAACATAGAACAATGATCTAAACTCTAGATAATTAACTCTAGCCCAGGTTTGCCCTTTTATAGAGGTTACAAGTCCTAGTTACAATCCAACTCGAAATCCAACTTTAATCCAACTATAAAAGGTATTTAAAACTCTTAAACTAGAACTGGAACTATGATAGTCGTTCGAACAACTCGTTCGAACAAAAATATGCCTCTGGGCTAAATTCCAGAGGACATGACAACTCGTTAGAATGACACTTTAAGTCTTTCGAACGAAATATGGCTCTGGGCCAAAATTCCAGCGAACATATCAACTCGTTCGAACGACACTCCAACTCGTTCGAACGACATTGACAATTCTTCAAAGCACACTAGATCCTCCTGGGTCATGGCTCCCTCTTTAGGAGCCTTGAACTCCTGCTCAAGCTAGAACTGGAGATATAGGAATGCGGCGATGCCCAATTCCCTGCTGTACCACCTCGACTTACTTGGTAGCTGACCCTTCATCCCAACTCGGAACGAATCAATAACACCCCCCCCATCTTGTAGTATGAACCTTTCGCTCTAGAATACCATCCTCTGGCAACGGATCTTCTATTTCCATCTATAAGTCATCAACTGACGGTAGGTGAGTATCGATTGTAGAGTCTTCATCCAAAAGAGACGGCTCAAACAGCTTCAAATGCTCGGCATTAATCACCGAATACATCTTC
The DNA here is from genome assembly GCA_014058105.1 of Kingdonia uniflora. Lineage (NCBI taxonomy): Eukaryota > Viridiplantae > Streptophyta > Magnoliopsida > Ranunculales > Circaeasteraceae > Kingdonia > Kingdonia uniflora. The sequence continues at coordinate 943,806 of JACGCM010001717.1, read as the reverse complement.
ATGAAAGGTGACAAATCCAACGGGAATGCATTATCTACAATCTTCTTGAGTATCAAAAACGGACCATAACGGATAGGTTTGAGCTTCTTACCTTCCCCCTTAAGCCGTTCCTAACCCAAATGCAACCAAACGAGGTGGCCCTCAAGAAAAGTACACTCAACCCGATGTTTGTCGAGACGAGCCTTATACTTTGCTTGAGTCTTCTTCAGCTGAGCTTCAACCACCTCATGAACCTTGCTGATCTTCTCAATAAAACGCTGAGCTTTAACCTGCTCCTCTTCCTCCTTCCCTGACACCGTCTTATCGCCAAGACTAAAAGCCAAATAAAGGGCTTTACGGAAAAGTACCCCAAACAAACTTTAAAAGGAGACTTCAATGTGGAACCATGAATCGCCCGGTTGAACGCATACTGAAGATACGGTAAACTCTCATCTCAAGTCTTAGGATGCTTAGAATGGAATTCCCGTAATAAATGTACCAAAGTGTGGTTAACGACCTTTATTTGTCTGTCTGTCTGTGGATGAAAAGCGATACTTATCTTCAACTTAGTGTCCATCATCCCCCATAAAGATCTCTAGAAATGCCCAAAAAATCGGCTATCCCTATCAGAAATAATAAAAGAAGAGAGCCCAAAATTCCTCCAGACGTCTCTAAAAAATAATCGCGCTGCTCCCTCCCCTGTGATCATCTTCTAGCATGGAATAAGAATAATCATCTTGCTGAATCGATCCACCACCACAAAAAAATAGTCATTCTTACACCTGGTCATGGGCAAACCACCCATAAAATCCATTGAAATACTCTCCCAAGGTCGACTAGGAACTGGCAATGGTAAGTATAGTCCTATCATCCTATTTGAAGATTTTAAAGTATTGCATAGTACGCAACCATGAACCACACGAGCAACATCCACCTGCATCTTCGGCCAATAGACATAACGCCACAAATTCAAAAGAGTCTTCTCAACCCCAAAATGACCTACCACCCGGGAACAATGTGCCTCTCGAATCCACTGTAAATGCTCGCCACCCTCAGGAATACATAGTAGACTACCCCTGTAAATAAAACCATCCTTCAGAACATACTCGTACATCTTGCCCAGTAGTAACTTCTTATGAATCACACTAAGCTCCCTGTCGTCGTCATACCCTGAAACGTACTCAGAAGGAATAATCGGTTGGATCTGCATAGCTACCAACAAAGCGGAAATAGTTGGCAATGGGGGTCGAGATAACATATCAGCCATCTTGTTGTCTACTCCTTTCTTATATTTGATCAATAGGGTAAGCTGCTGAAGGTACGACATCCACTTCATATAGCGAGCTTGCTGAAGCTTGGACTGCATAAACAAGAACTGTAACGGTTTGTGATCAGAATATACCACAACCTCCTTTCCCGATAAGTAACTCCTCCAATGCTTCACTGATTGATATAATGCGTAGAACTCCTTATCGTAGGTAGGATAGTTGCGTACTGCTCCTGTAAATATCTCGAAATGGTAAGCAACCGGCTTCTTATCCTGTAAAAGGATTGCCTCTAAAGCATAGTCTAACGCATCTATCTCGACCTCAAAAGGCCACTACAAATTAGGTAATGCTAACACTGGTGCATCTGTAATCTTCCTCTTCAGTAACAGAAAAGTCTTCTCATGGTGATCTTCCCACACAAACTGTACCGCGGTCTTCGTCAAAGAATACAACGATATGGCTATTTGTGAAAAATGCCGAATAAATTTCCATAAGTACTAACAAGAACCCATGAAAATCCTCACCTCCGTCACTGTGCAGGGTCTAGGCCAATTTGTAATGACCGAGACCTTCTCTGGATCGACCTTAAGCACTCCGCCACCAACAATAAAACCCAAATAGACTAGCTCCTGTTTCCCAAACTCGCACTTCTTCCCGTTAAGAAAAAGTTATTGTGATCGCAACACATCCAATACTTTGCGTAAATGCCCAAGATGCTCCACCCATGTACGACTATATATTAAGATATCATCTATATATGCAATCACAAAATCATCAATAAATGCACGAAGTACCTCATTCATTAGCCGTATAAATGTCGCCGGAGCATTGCATAACCCAAAAGGCATCATCACTAACCACTCAAATAAGCCTTGTTTGGTTTTGAACGCTATCTTCCAAGTATCCTCCTCCCGATTCGAACTTGATGGTAGCCCGACTTAAAATCCAACTTGGTATAAAACCGAGCCGCCTGCAACTCATCTAAAAGCTCATCAATCCATGGAAGGGGATAACGATTCTTCACCGTGATCTTGTTCAACGCCCGATAATCTACACACATCCTCCAAGACCCATCCTTCTTCGGTACCAGTAACACCGGCGAACCACAAGGCGAGCAACTCAAATTAATAACTCCTTGCTCCAGGAGTTTGAGTACCTGCTTCGTGATCTCATTAGACTCAGTAACAGAAGTCCAATATAACCCAATATTAGGTAGTGGCTCGCCATTCACCAAGGTGATATCATGCTCCACATCCCTCTTGCGCGGCATCCCTTCTATGCCCAGAAACAAGACTCCATACTCCTCTTGCAACTCCCCCATATTGGTTTGTTGCTTAGGAGACATTGTCAAAGTAGACAATATTGTAGCCGACGAACCTCGTGAACTGGTCGCACCAACAACAAAACAAATTTGCCGCTCGCATTAACCAACCTCTTCGCCTGAGTCGCCGTTACCAAATTACTAGTAGTGATATGTTCCTTGCACGCATTAATATGAAAACTCAGTCTCATCCTTCACCAAATGATACTTGTAAGCACGGCGGTAAAGGATTGCATCTCGGTCCCAATGATAAGGGCTACCCAAGATAACTTGACATACGTCCAATGGAACCACCTCACATGTCACTTCGTCAATAAACTTTTTAGTAATCGCAAACTTGAACGTACACTGCTTAGTGATATTCAACTCTGCGTCTTTCTGAATCTAACCAAAACCATACGGCTTATGATGAGCCACAGTAACCAAACCCATCTTCTTCACCACTGCCTCAGAAATTAAATTCTTCTGACTACCCAGGTCAATAATAGCCTCAGCTAAGCTCTGCTTTACTTGAATGATGACAAAGAAAAGCACTTCCCGACTCGCTTCATCGGTAACTAGAGGTTGCTTGAACATTAGATTAAGCTTAGGATTTGGCTTATCCAAATTTGGAAGATCCATAATCGCTGCGGCTAGTGCACGTTTCTCTTTCTTGCTCTTCTCCTCCTTCGGCCGAAGCTCCGGGTGATGTTTCCAACATGTATTGGAATTGTGCCCATTAGCCTTGCAATGACTGGAGATAGTACTTTTGAATGAAGACCCATTTCCTTTGGACTCCCCTTTCTTATCAAACTTTCAATTAGCCTTGTACCCCGACTTGTTCTTGTCGTCTTTCTTGTCGTTCTTCAAGTATTTGCCTTCAATGACAATTGCTTTAACGGTAGCATCCTCAATATTTTCCACCTTGAAGAGCTTTAATTCTCTTCTAATGGACTTCGATAAACCCCCCGTATACTTCATGAACATGTCCTACTCATCTACGTCAACATCCAAAACCAACGCTTGGTTATGAAATTCCGTAGTGAATTGTTGTATGGATTGCCCAAACTTTTGGCACAAGTTGTACCATTTATACCATCGCTCATGTTCATACCCAATCGGATAGAATTGTTTCCTCACCAAAACCTTGAATTCCTTCCAACTCAGACTTCCGACATCATGTCATTTCCGATAGGATTTCTACCACGTTAGTGAGTGACTTATGAATTTCAAAGAAGAGAAACAAATCTTCTGAGCGTTTAAATATTCACCAATAGAAAAATAGGTCTCCAACCTATCTAACCAATTATCTAATTTCTCGGCATCGATGCAACCATCAAAAACTGGAATCTCAATCTTAAAGCCAATACGAAGATTACGCATTGGATTCGTTGACTTACTAGAACCTGGGAACTCCTTGACGGACTCAGGATCACTAGAATCATCGAATACCAGAACGTCCTCGTCACCATCCACCTCCATAACCCTTTTCTTTTTTGAACGGTTTCACCGACTCGACAAAACAGAATCCAATGCGAGGTTTGTGAGACGTAATTGTTCTACTAACTCCCCTACAGTCGAAGTTAGGATGGAAACTGTCATTTCCAAAACCGTGATTCTCTCGTTGGGAACACCCATCTCCAAATCGTCTTTCTTCTTCGAATTAGGTTTGCGATAGATCTTCAACAGACTCACGAGCTTCTCCTTCGTTTGCTTGAGACGGTCACGTGTAGAGACCATACGCCACAATTAACCCCCCGAGAATCGAAACTGGAAAACTGATACCACTTAATCCACAATACGATTGAGAAGCCTGTGTTAGTAGATAAATATGAAGAACACCAATCGGTTTGGAAAAATAGAGAATTCAATTGCTCAAGAACGAAGTAATTACAGGAAGAAAAACTCTTAAACCCTAGGCTTCCTCAGAACTCTTTCAGATCTAACATAAAACAATGATCTAAACTCTATATAATTAACTCCAGCCCAGGCTTGCCCTTTTATAGAGGTTACAAGTTCTAGTTACAATCCAACTCGAAATCCAACTCTAATCCAACTATAAAAGGTATTTAAAACTCTTAAACTAGAACTGAAATTACGATAGTCGTTCGAACAACTCGTTCGAACGAAAATATGCCTCTGGGCCAAATTCCAGAGGACATGACAACTCGTTCGAACGACACTTAAAGTCGTTCGAACAAAATATGGCTCTGGGCCAAAATTTCAGCGAACATATCAACTCGTTCGAACAACATTGACAATTATTCAAAACACACTAGATCCACCTGGATCAAAGGAGTAATCAGTATTTATTATTTCTTGAACTAGTACAGCCATGCAGAAACCGTCATGATCTAACTTCACCTTTCGTATGCTGAAATACGCTCTCTCATTCCATTTTGAAGCCCAAACCTTCTTTATTGCAATTCATGCTTGTTCCCATCTCTGCTATCCTTCGTCACCATGCCAAGGCATCCTTGTACTCTTCATCTCGTTTTTCAACTCTTGTACCAACTGAGGTGGTGCCGAAAGCTGCAAAACTGTCTTGCAGATCTGACCAAGTATGCCAAAATCTTCTCCTCCTAATCTTTGCTTTAGAGAATGTATAGTGTCGACTATTACCTGGTTTGAATCATCTGAAAGAACCTTCTCGAAAACACCAAATGGCAGGGCAACGATGTAGGAATTCCTACCCAAGATGGTACCTTTCCTTTCATGTTTTTCTCTGGCCTTATATTGATAGTAGGATATACGATGCATGTTTATTGTGTAGATCATCTTTTTTAAGTTTGATGATGACTAGTTCAATGAATGATCACAAAGCTATTATAGGGATAATTGGGAAGAGGAAAACCCAGCCTCATGGGGAGCTGCAACCCCACGGAATCAGGTATTTGATCTTGCTTGTATTACTCTTAGTTTCATCACATTTTATAACTTGTTGGGAAATTTTTTTATTGCAGCCAAGAACTCCTTCTGCGCGGCCGTATGAAGCACCTACTCTAAGCTCCGATTGGTCTAAGACTCGTGGCGGTAATTATAGTGAGCCTGGAACACCACAGCTAAGCAGCCCCACCTATGGTAACTAAAGAGGATTTCCATTTTATTCTTTATGATTTGAAATTGTGTCCATAATATATCAAAGTTATTATTCTAGAGCAGCAAATGCACCAAGCCCTTATGTGTCGCCCACTCCTGGTATTCAGCCTATTACACCAGGTTCTGCATGTTACCTACCTGGTACTCCTGGTGTGCAACCAATGACACCTGGAGGTGTTATGCCACCTGTCATAGGTCAGTATATTATTCCTTGCATTTTCTACATCAAGTTATTTTTTCTTATCATCTATTGATTTAGTTGGCAACCATTGGTGTAAGTGTAATGCATGTATAGATCAATATATGTGATTTGTGAAATAGAAATAGAAACTGAACTTTCTTACACTGCACGTATGGTAGGTGGGGAGTTTAATTGGACTCTCAAATGAAGGTTGTTACAGGCAAGTATTTTTTGTTCAGGGAGTGTGGCTTTATTTTCTTTTTTATTCTTAGTTATCTTACCAGAAAGTCCCTATTTAAATATGTGCAGTTAATATGAGTTACATGATCTTCTTGATTAGTACTGGGAATATGAGTTACATGATCTTGTTTTACTTGAGTAAGTTGTTGCTTATTTAGGCACCCATTGGTTTTGATTTCTAATAGACAGTGGGATTTTTCCATGTTTCTGTTGCATCATTGAGTTTATTTTGGAATGCCGCAGGAATATAAGCTTCAGTGTAATTATACGCGTGGAAAGTGAAGCATTCCGAGTAAGAAATGATAGATTTTCTAATGATTGGGTTGTATATTTTCTTTTTGAGTTTGTGAAACTAAATTATTTTTTCTCTAGGTTCTCAACGTATCTATTTTGTCATCTCATAGTCTTAACATCTGGAATGAGAAAGCATTGATATTTTATTTTTATTGATGGGGCTCGCTCTTATTTACAGGTACACAAGTTGTTGTTGCATGCCAGAGTGAGGTTAGCCCTTTGAGTGGTTTCACTACTAAGTATTCTTTTTGGACTGGGTCATGTTGCATCATAGATCTTACATAAAACTTTCCTTTACGATTGTCATCTGTTGTGGCATATTTTACAAATTATGGTTCTTAATAATAGTAATTGTGCCTAAAATAGAATTGTTTTCTTTTTGTGTAGACAAAACTGTTATGTCAGATGCTTTATTATGTATAAACAACTGGTTCAGGGCAGCAAACCCTTGGAGAGGAATACTGTTATATTACTCAGGTATGTCTTAAAAAAATTGTTTATTGTATTTGACTGAAGCTGCGCAAAACGCACTCCAGAAATCTAAATAAAAAATAAACTTGGAAACTTGTATATGTTGTTATAAGGCTTAATGTGATTCGTAGTACACATCTGTATTTTAAAGTATTTTCCACCAGACATGTCCTTAAATTCGCCTATTCCTTAAATCTCACAAATTTCTTTATTGAAATTTTCTAGACTTCCCCATTTCAACTCACTTTTGTTTCCTAGTTCACCAGTACTCTCCCAAGTTCCTCAGTTGCTCTTGAAATTATTGCTCTCTATTCTTATATACGGTTTCCATAACGACAAAAGTAGTTAGGTAGTTAGTTAGTCAATCAGTAGCATCGCAGGTAGCATAGATTCCCAATTTGCACCAATGATAAGCTATTTCTGTTGCGTCATTGAGTTTATTTTGGAATGACGCAAGAATATGAGCTTCGGCGTAATTATACGCGTGGAAAGTGAGGATTCCGGGTAAGAAAGGATAGATTTACTAATGATTGAGTTGCATATTTTCCTTTTGAGTTTGTGAAACTAAATTACTTTTTCTCCAGGATCTCCATGTTGGACTGTATAAAATTTGCTCATTTACTGAATTTCACCTTCACTGTTGGTAGCAAAAGGTTGAAGATGAAGCTTCAAAAATCTTCTTGATTGGGTTTATTTATGTAACTTTAGAAGACTAGTTTTGCTTATTCTCTTAATTTTTTGTTGTTCGAATTTTTCATTAATTATTCTTTTTCCTCTCTAAACATGTAAAGTTGTAGAATGTTCTTGTGTATGGATAATTTTATTGAATTGTTGTTGTTCTACTAGGTTCTTGTATAGAGCATGATTAGAAGACTGCATGTGTCATCTATATTTATTTACTGCTGCTTCGTGATAATTGCATCTCTTAAAATAAATTGAAAGGGTGTAGGAAAGAAAATGTAATTGTGGAGCAAAGATAGCATTTACAAATTGCCATTCAAGATCGGATGTAAAAATTGACGGCATTATTGAAGTGTTGTTATCAGTAAGTAACTATAACATTCATCTACTGTTGTTAGAAGATATAATAGCGTTGAAAACATGTTATGGTTTTAACTACCATTACATTTATTAAGTACTATACTTTAATAGCATTAGCAAAAATGCTATGGAAAAAACGATAGCATATCATATAATAACATTAAAAATATGTTAATAGAGCTAAAAAAATGCTATTAAATGGTGTTTTTCTTGTAGTGTTTGTCCAAAGTTGATTTCATTTTCTCCTTTGCATCATTAACTTCTTTTTCAAAAAACACACTTTTTCCATGAAGGCCTTGTTTCTCATTCTCAAGAACCTCTATCTCGTGACTTGTACTTCCAGCTTTGTTTTGAAGTTCGCACATAAGTGTATTAACTTGGTCTTTAAAGACTTTGTTAAGTTTACCGAGTTTCATACACTTGGCGAGAGTCTGAGCTTACAAGTCCTCAAGATTCAGGTCTTCAAACTCATTTTGTTCTTTATCACTCTGATTTTCAATAGAATTTTCAAGTTAAAAAACATCATAGTTATCATTAACACAATTTAGAAAAGTAGGATATGCATAATAATTTATGTTATTAACTACTTAGGGATGATTCTCATTGTTATTGTAATAGCCTATTTTCGTATTGGACGAAGATAGTGCCTTACACCCTTGAAATATGGAATATTAACTAGGAACTAGAAGCAACTAGCACAAGTTTTAGCGTGGAAAACCCCTGAATAGGTTAAAAACCACGGCCTCTCCTGAGGATTTCTAAAAGAATGGTGTTTATATAGATGCTAGCTATTACAAAGATAAAGAGATTGAATATCTATGTTTTGGTAGGGATCCCTTTCTCTAAGAGTTCTGTAGATGATAATAGCCATCCTGGATCCTGATCTCCAGGTCTCTTTTTTATAGGTCTTATAATATGACAGTTATTGTTTTAATGAGGAACGTTACAATATCAGGTTTGATGAGTCTTTTATGGGGTCTCTTGTAACGTCTTGTTATCTGATACTTGTTGATCTTGTAACGGATCTCTTGATGATCTTAGCTGTAACTTCAAACTGTTGGTGAAGATACGATCTCTAGCGAAGGTCGTATGTATACGATCTGTTAATGGATATCTGAGTGCCTTCTGCAGTGCGATGTTACTAGATGCTTCAATATCCTCGAACTGTAGGTGAGGTCGCCTATATTGTAATCTGCTTGCTCTCACTCCTTGGTTGGTTATCAGTATGCTTATAGGAACTATGTGAGCTAGAATATCGGGCTTAGTAGGAGGATTAGAAATAAGCCCTTACAATTGCCCTCTCAACCAATAGCAGGAGAAACGTGTGTAGCGAGTAGTGTTGGTTGAGAAGTCCAGTCATTTTAAATTCGGCATTAATGGCTTCCTAGGTATCTGGAGGAATAGTTATTTTGACTATTGGGTCTCCCAAAAATGCTGCTTGAGATGTGTGCTTGTGATAAAGACTTTCTTGGATGTGGTGGCCTACATTTAAATGTTGTTGCTATATAAAAAATGGTGACCAGTTGCTTTCACTGTTCATCCTGATTCAACCTGTCAGTCGCCTGGATTTGTATAAGTAGTAGTGATGGTGACTACTCGTCGTCAGGCGTATGAGAAGAAAATTTAGAATAAGATGATAATTCTGCAAACCCGCTATTTTGGGAGCCAAAGTCTCTCTCTGCCAACTCTAATCTCTGTTCCTCCAACTTTTCATGGGATGACGTGGGAAGAGGTAGAGGAGACAGAGGATGACTTTCATCAAATGTGGCGCTTCCACTACGTGGTCCTGTTTGCAGCTGCTTGCAGAGGATGTGGTGGCGGCAAAAGATGAGAAGGCTGGGGTATCGTCTGTGAAGTATTTTCGATATCCTACGAAGGATTGGGTGTTGTAATGGTGGAGGTGGTCCTTCATCTTCAGTGGTTGCGGAGATGGTGGGGATTACGGAGGGGTGGTGGGATTAACTTTGTCCTCTACCTCACTCCAGTTCCACTTCTTGGGCTCTGAGTTCTTATGCTGGGCCCGCCACTGTTTCTGCTCAAGTGTTGCACTGTCATGTGTAAGGTGGGTTATATTCTTTGTAAAAGAAATATTTGTCTGTAGAACTTGTAATCTTGATTTTCAAACTGACTGAAGTATTCGTCCTTGTAAATTGTTTGTCTTGAATAATAAATTTAAACTTTATTATCTTGTCTTGTAAGTATTTGAAACTGCTAGAATGAACTGTTATAGGACTCTGTGGAACAATTATCGAACTAGTCAAAGATGACATAGGTAAAAAAAAATTAGATCGAATTGTTGCTGAGTTGGATGGAGTATATGTGAATTGTGTAGATCGCGCTATATATTTATTGTCTGGTTGAGATATATTATTATCGATCATAATATCTTTCGTGCACGATATAAGCTTTTGTTGTGAGAGTATCATCATAGGCAACTTGAACAATTGATAATCCTGGTGTGGAACTTGGTCGCAACTTCAGATGTGGTGTGTTTTTCGAACTTCTATTAGATGTAGAGCTATGAGAGTTAGAAGTTCAAGAAATCGTGTTGGATAAGCTTCCTAGAGAGGATGAGGGAGCTGCTGGTGGGGAAATCAGTCCATGTGGTGAAGAGAACCATCCGTCTATAATTATATGCAAGGTCGGATGCGTGACCATATTAAAATGATTTTTTTGTATTGAGGTCGCTTTGTCATTACTTTCTGTATCTGTGAGAAAGATTGAATGAAATATAATTATAGTAGGATTTATTGCTAATTTTCTGCTTCTGTCAGATCAAAAATAAAATAAGTGACAGCTGGAAAAAGCTGCACTAGGGTTTTGAACTGGCACTCATGCTATAAATAGTGTAGTAGGATCGTGCAGCCACAAAAGATTGTTGTTGTACGTAGGTAATCGTGCTACATGATCTGTACAAATCTTCTTGGGCAGTGAGTCCTTAATAATGGTAGAGGAGAGAGACAGACGTGATAACCGAACACGTTACTCCAAAAATCATTATGAGGGTAAACAGAAAGACGTGCCTGCTAGGAGAGATGATGCTGACACATGTCCCAGAGAGCCATCGTTTCAGAAATTGGAGGATAATATAAAAGGTTGTCTTTCGTCTTCTCTTAAACCACAATCAGTTGTAGAGGGAGAAAAAAGCATTTCTAGAGAGAGAAAATCTTTAAACTTCGATCGTAGTCTACCATTAAATTATGATTTTACTGGGAAAACTGTTGTCTTGCCATCTGAAGTGAGAGTGGTGACCAGAAACGACAGCTGTTGCTCTTCTAGTACAGGTTAGTAATCCTGTTTCTGCCATTTTTGTTGTTTATTGCTTGTCATGGTGGATGGTAGTTTGAATACTTTATTGGGTAAGGCTGAGGGAGGAGGCATGTTTTAGTATAAACTCTGAACATACTTTTACTGTATGTGGTAGATGCGATCAAAAAATTCAAAACCCAGTAGTAAAATGGTTGTATCCTCCAGTGAGGAATCATCGTCGTCTGGTAGGACTATAGATGATATAAAGGAGAGTGGTACCATTGCTGTTGATATACCGGCTATTCATTCTGGGGAGAATGGGGAATTACATGTAGAGATTGAAACTGAGCAATTTTTTGGGTATCCCGAGAATATAGACGTAGCGAAGAAATTTTTACAGTATAAAAAAGGTTTAGATGGAAAATGAGGAAATTATGTGATGAATGCGGAGTTGTGGTTTAGAGCTCTGGTGAGACCAGGTGGTAAGATAGAGCACTATTAGGTGTCTTCCCTAGATCAGTGGAAGATAAATATGGGTATAGGAGATGATATAGATATCTCTTATTATAACGGGACTGGTGCAGAGGTCGTAGAGGAAGGATTTATTTATTACCTGAGCCAGGTCGTATATGGGTTGAGCAGTCCCCTAACCTTTTTCCAAAAGGGGGTAATAAATGTTCTAAAGAGCTACCCTGGCCAATTAAATGGTAATGTCTTTGAGATGATGAAGGTCTATGAAACCCTTAACAAGAGATGGACGATGTCTTGAAATACTATAAGTTTAAATATATGAAAGATTGAAAGAGTGGATACTTATTTAGTGATTCGGCGAGGCTAAAATTCTTTGATTTGGAATCTGCTGGGAGACCCTGGTGCGACCATCTTGTGATGGTGCAGGGTAATTGTATGCAAGTGCCTGGGGAACCGGCGCTCGAGCTGATATATAAGAATTTTAACGAGAGTAAGTATCGTCATTCTGCCTGTAGTTCGTCTTTTAACTTGTCGCGAGCTGCTAACATAGTTTATTGTTAATTTGGCAGAACCTAATCCCAAAGGTATTGCTGATACGTCGAGTTTGTTTGACGTCGTTAGTCGAGAAGGAAACGAACTGAACAAAGTTCTTGGAGAAATAGGTATCCGTAGAGAGAAGAGGCTAAACTCTATAGTTGGCTACTTCTGGTTCTGCTTATGATGACATTATGGAGATTCATGCCTGTACTGCGAGTACTTTGAGTATCTAAACTCGACGACCTAGAGGAAAAAGGGCGTTGCCCCTTTCAGAGCAAATAACTCTTGCGTAGGCGTCACAGGTGGAGACTGTGGTGGTGAATGTTGCTGTAAATGTAACACCTCCTCTGAAGAAGCAGAAACAAGAGTCCGAGAAAGATAGCCAAGCTTCTTCAAAGGTGGTCAATCTCAAAGCGGTGGAGCAGGAGGCGCTAGAGTTGGGGAAGCGTAATCCAATACGCCTAGATTCTCAAATTTAATCCAGTATATCACATGTATGCATGGTGATTATACATGTTTAAGTAATGATCCAATCTGTAATACTGCTTTGTTGCATTTGTCATACAGCTTTTTATTGCTTGGCAATCAGCCGCGGAGGTGCTGAAGGTAGCTACTGCGGAGCGTGCCGGGCATGACGCAGAGAAAGCAGCATTAAATGAACAGTTGAAGGAGCAAACTGCGCTATGTGAGCAGTTGCAGAAGGAGAAGGCTTTATGGTCAGAGCAGCTGGAGCGTGAGAAAACTTTGCAGAAGAAGCAGTTCGAGACAGAGATTGTTGCGTTGAAGGAAGAGCTTAAAGCTTATGGTAAAAAAGCTCTCAACGGTGTGGCGGCTGCTCGAAATAGTCTGATTCAGGCCTTTTACTTCTGGGGGTTGAGGAAAGATGATATCAATCTTGTTATTGCTGGAAAGTATAGTGAGAAAATTTTCCCAGAGGAGGATGCCTCTCCAGTGGCTGAACGACCTTCTGAGCAGACCCCAGCTTCTCTAGTGGCTGATGATATGACCAAGGAGGTAGCAAGAGCTAATTCTTGATTATGTAGTTGTAACATAGTTCAGAGACTTGTTTGGTCGAATTTTTTTTTTGTATTGGTGATAGATCTATTTTTGCTGAGACTTGAATTTTTTTGCGGTTGCTATTGATATATGTTGTTTTGATGGTGAATGTATAATTTGTATGTAGGAGGTAGTTCATTTGAGGGGAAAGGTGAGCGAGATGGAGAAGGCCTTGAGTCGAGCAAGTGATTTTATCAATCGTACTCAACAGGTACACAATAAACTTGAATATGAGAGACGTCTTCATAAATCCAACTTTGATAACACCTTTAGGGAGCTATTCAAACTTTAATGTAGATATGGGAAGATAAAAATTGAGAGGGATGAGGTTTTACGGAAAGAAAGCGATAGGTTTGTCTTATTCCGAAAATCCCTTAAGGATAAGCAGTTCGTATATGAGAGTGATAAGTTAGAGTGTCAAAGGTCGTTATTGTCTTTGACACTTTACTTTGAGGCCAAAATTGATATTGAGCGGGGCTTGAAGGAGGCCTACATAGAGTTGTTAACTGAGAGAGGTGTAGTGTCAGATCCAGCTCGGGTAAAATTCTTAGCGCAAGAGGCGCGGAATCGTCATAGTATAGAGGCAAAAAGATGCTCAGCTCGGGCTGGTGTATCAATCATATAGGGTGGTGTAGGTATAATGCCTGATGAGCTTAACTTTTGCAGGGGCGAAGAATGATGAGGATCCTTTTTTTCAATATAAAGAAGGAATATAGAAGGGTCCAAACACAATTATAAAATGATCTGAAGCATGCTGGTGACGAACTGGAGCGATATAAAGAACCTAATGTGTGTCTGGAGAGGGAAAATGTGAAGTGTGATAAGTTGTTGCAGAGTTCAGAGAAGAGGGTGAAGTTGTTAGAAGTACGTTTACTAGATACGCAGAAACGTCTACAAGTCTCCCAATCACGTTTGAAGAAGTACCTTACTCCAAAGCGGGAAAAACGTGCTTTTAAAACAAACTATGAACGTCAGATAGCTGATGTGATCGAATTTTATGGGGGCAAGCTCGAGAGAGTAGAAAAAGAATTTAGACATTATATCTCGAGCTGTGGTAAAGATGTTGAAGTAGAGAATGATAAAGTTGAAAATATGTGGTTTGCAAAAGGTAATGAGGGTGGAGGAGCTTCGACCTCAAGACCGCGAGCTGAAGGGTCTGAGGAAGAAGAGGTGGAAGATTTGTTGCCTCGCACACGGCCTATGACTCGCCGTCAAGAGGTCACGATCTTCGATGAACCTTTGCAAGTAGATGTGAGTAGTAGTAGGGTTCCATCATAAGCCAACTAAAATGTGGCATATAATTGTGATCTGCATAATGTAGTTGATGTATGTATCATAGCTTGACGTTGTAATAAATGTTGTTGAATGATATGTCTTGCTTTGCATGAATATTTGTTGAGAAATGTATGTCATTCGTAATTTGTTCTTCTTGGCTGATGTCGATGAGCAGAATGAATTCTCTGCTTCAAATAAAGAATTGACTACAGAATTGCGGCAGTGCTCGTTGGCGATTGAAAATATGACCTTGTTGAACTCGAAGCTGGAGGCTAATATATTGGAGCTGCAGAGTTGACTAAATGGTGTGATTGTAGAGTTGTTAAGTAAGGATGCAGAGATATTGACTGCCCATAATGAAGCCAAGTTGTGGAAAGAGTCTTTAAAGAAGAAAAATTGGAAACCGTGACTGCGAACCAACAAGTCTTGGATCTTTCGAGTACGATTGAAAAACTGAAGAATGATTTGTTGTATCATCAATCGGTATTAACAGATAATGTTGATCTCCTAAAGAAGCGAGATGCCGAACTCCGTAATATGCGAGAGCGTTAGAAAAAGCTAAGCTGGGATTTGCGTGAGTCTCGAGATTCGCGTCAGAGAAAAAGTAACCGTGCCAGAACTCACGAGGAAGATGTTCCAAGAGAGATCGAAAACTGAATTAAACCATCAATAAGTGTAACACACGGATCGCTGATCTAGAGCGGGAAAAGCAATCCCTGGCAATAAAGTATCTGCAAGGTAATGCGGTTTATGAGGAACTCCATCTGGAGTGTAAGGAGTTGCAAAGGTTGGTGGATGTTGTTGACGACGAAAGCAAGTATTCTTAGAAAGTTTGTGATAAGTTGCAGCGTCTGAAGGAGGAGATGGGGCGTAGTGTACAGATAACGAAGCAATATAGGGATTCGTTGCTGCAGGAGGAAAAGATTCTGGCAGATCAATGCAAGGATCTTGACGACGAACTAAACAAAGTGAAGACCGAGCTTGGTGAAGCTATGTTGTTAACTGTAAATAATGCTACGTTGCGTACTACGGCTATATTGCATGTTGATGTAAAGAAATTGCGGCAAGAGCGTGATTCAATTTTGGCTGTTTCATCTGAGCACGGTCTAGAGTATGATATGCAGCTAGCGCAGTTATCTTATATAGATAATCTGATACCGAGAGTTATAGAACTGCTGAATGCGCCTTCTACTGTAGTTGATGGGGCTATATCTTTCCCTGCCTTTCCTTCGTCTGGACCTAGGGAAAGTTTGAATGTTGTACGCCTAAAGAGTGAAAGATAGTTATATTGCTTATATTGTAGTCAGGCAGAGTGTAAATATGTCTTTGCTGTAGAAAAAATTGTCAAATGTTGATTAGAAAAAAGTTTTTGTTTTGTTATCTCTATGTATGGTCGAATTAGCTGAACCAATAAATGACCATATGATTGTAGTGATGTTATAGGTCTCAGTTATGGGTCGAATTGAGCGTATCAATAAGCGACTGTAATGAGATATATTAAATATGGCATAGCTGTATAGTGCATCTCTGCCAGATCGAATTGATTGACTCAATAAACGACCCTCAGAGAGCGTGTATATTTGAATAACTATGTTGTAGGTCTCAGTTAGTGGTCGAATTGAGCGTATCAATAAGCGACTGTAATGAGATGTATTGAATATGGCATAGCTGTATAGTGCATCTCTGCCAATCGAATTGATTGACTCAATAAGCGACCCTTAGAGAGCGTGTATATTTGAATAGCTATGTTGTAGATCTCAGTTACTGGTCAAATTGAGCGTACCAATAAGTGACTGTAATGAGATGTATTGAATATGGCATAACTGTATAGTACATCTCTGCCAGATCGAATTGATTGACTCAATAAGCGACCCTCGGAGAGCGTGTATATTTGAATAACTATGTGGTAGTAATTGTTGTAGTAATTCTCTCGGTATAGGTCAAATTAAGCTAACCAGAAGAATATTTGAATTGAATACACTTGATGGATGATGACAAAAAAGTGTTTTATTGAATAATATCTGATGTTACAGCATTCTATCTTCGATACAGTTTTAACCGGTGGGTATTCTATGGATTAGGTATAGGTACCCCTTCATGTATGCTGAGATCGTAGGATCTTAAACCACTTGTGCCAGTTACGATAAAAGGCCATTCCCAATTATTTGCTAATTTTCCAGTATTAGGTGCTTTGCGGTGTTGTGGGATTTCTCTGAGAACGAGGTCTTTGACTTTAAATTCTCGGTGTCGAACATGCTTGTTATAGGATCGAGACAACGTAAGCTGATATCTTCCAAGATTAACAAGGGCTCTGTCACGTGTTTCTTCGATCAAATTTAGATTGCATGTGATCTGAAACTCGTTTTCTTCATCTGTCATCTCGTGATCACGTATTGGATGATGATATTGAGTGGGAATGATGGCTTCAGTCCCGTAGGCCAGTAAAAATAGAGTACAGCCTGTTGCTATTCTGGGAGTTGTTCAGTAGGCCCAAAGTACATGTGGTAACTCATTCACCCAGTTTCCCTTTTTGTCGTCTAAACGCTTCTTGATGCCATCCACAATAGTTCGATTAGTAATCTCAGCTTGGATGTTTCCCTGTGGATAATAAGGATTGGATGGGGAATGAATAATGTTGTGTTCATTGAGGAATGCGACGATTTTGGAGCCAACGAACTGGGGCCCATTATCAATTCTGATGAGGTGTGGTCTGCCGAATCGAATAATAATGTTCTCCCAGATAAATCTGATGACTTCGTCTACTCGGGTTCGGCAGAGCGGGACTGCTTTTATCCATTTAGTGAAGTAATCTGTAGCGACAAACAAATGTTTTTGCTTTCCTGGTACTGTAGGAAACTCTCCTACGAGATCGAGAGCCCATCCTCTGAATGGCCAAGTGACTTGGCTCGAGTGTAGTTCGAGTGCTGGAGCTTGTATTTTAGGTCTATGCCGCTGACAAGCGTCACACTTATGAGCATATTCGATTGCCTGTGCTTTCATCTTAGGCCAACACATTCCTTGAGTAAAAGCTCTGTTTGCAAGAGATCGTCCTACTGCATGGGATCCGCACGTGCCTTCGTGTAGATCATGTAAGAATTATTGTGTTTCTTTGTCAGATAGACAAAGGAGGCATGTACCAATGACCAAAATTTTGTATAGGAGATTGTCCTGAACAATGTATCTTCGATCATTGTCAATTAATCTCCGCCGCTCTGTATAATCCTCAGGAAGTGGACCGTCGAATTTATTTTGAGGTCCGATGTATGTAATGAAAGGCTGTCTCTAATCATCTTCGACCTCCTCGTTGTCCCCAGTATTAATGGTGTTAGACACGATGGTGTTAATGTTGGGGTTAGAAATGATGTCAATTTTTAAGTAACGAGCTTCTGATCCAAGGATACCAACAAGGTAAGCGAATGCATCTGAATGTATATTTTCCACCCTTGGGAAATGCTCCAAAGAAATTGTCTAAAATTTGCTCATTCGTTTGACCACTGCAGCAGTATAGTCGACCATTCTCCCATAGGTTTGATATACGCCTGTGTAATGGTTGACGATTAGTAACGAATCTGTGCAGACAGAGAGCTCTGCTACGCCCAGTGTAAGTGCCATGCCCAAGCCATAAATTAATGCCTCATATTCTGCCTCATTATTGGATGCTTCAAAATTAAGGCGAATGGATTTTTCAAGCCGATCATTGGAAGGAGTAATAAGGACAATCCCAATTTCTGATCCGGCTGGTCCGTCGGTCAAAAATCGCCAACCTTTCTTTGTTATCCAATCTGATTTATCTTCTGACTGGTCCGTGAGCGATTCATCTTTTTGACAAATAAAATCATCTTCCCAATTAGGATTCTCTACTGGAAAGTCTGCTAGAAAATCTGCTACGGCTTAACCTTTTATGGAATGACGTGGTTCGAAATGTATATCGTGCTCCCCGAGGGTTGCTGACCATTGTTGGATACGTCGAGATTTTTTCGCGTTTGGATAAGATTTTGCGGAGTGGATAGTTTGTCAAAACACGAATAGTATGAGCTTGGAAATACTGCTTTAATTTTTGGGATATATAGACGAGAGCGAGAAGAAGCTTCTTGATTTTGGTGTATCTCACTTCAGCGGAAGTTAGAGTTTTGCTAATAAAATAGACTAGTTTCTCAGTCCTTTCTTCGAGTCGGAGAAGAATGGAGCTGAGAGATATATCCGTGACAGCTAGGTATACTGTGAGTTCTTCTCCATCTACTGGTGTGCTCATAACTGGTGGTTTGCCCAAATAACGTTTGAGTTTAAGGAAAGCCGCTTCGCATTGGTCTGTCCATTCGATCTCAGGATCTTTCTTTGATTTTTCTCGTGATGTACCTCGTTTTAACAGATTAAATAAAGGTCGACATCTGTCTGAAGACTTGGATACAAATCTGTTTAGTGCAGCAATCTTCCCGGCTAGCTTCTGAATGTCCTTCTTTGTCTTTGGTGAAGGCATAGCTAAGAGAGCTCGTATGTTTGACGGATCGGCTTTAATCCCTCTTTTTCTTATTAAATGGCCCAAAAAAATTTCGGATTAAACGCTGAACTGGCACTTATCAGGATTTAAACGCATCTTATAAGATCGCAAAATCTCAAAAAAATTTCACAAATCTGTACGATGGTCACCTCTCTTGAGACTCTTGCAGAGCATATCGTCAATGTAGACCTCCATTGTTCTACCGAGATGGTCTTTGAACATCTGTGTCATCAATAATTGATAGGTAGCGCCGGTATTTTTCAGGCCGAACGGTATGACTTTATAGCAATATAGACCCTGTTCAGTGATAAATGCAGTCTTGTCTTGATCTTCAGAAAGAAGTGGTATCTGATTATATCCTGATACAGTGTCCATCATTGAGAGAAGTTCGTACCCTGCCGTAGAATCGAGCAGATGATTGATGATCGGAAGTAGAAAACTATCTTTCGGGGTGTGTCGGTTGAGGTCCGTGAAATCAGCACAGACTTTGATTTTAACATTCTTCTTTGGGACTGCGATGATGTTCGAGATCCAGTCAGGGTAAATAGCTTTGTGAATAAAACTGACCTCGATCAATTTGTCGATCTCTTTATTCACTTCGTCTCGTAGTTTTGGAGCTAGAGTTCGTTGCTTTTGTTTGGCCGGCTCTGCTTTATCTTTCAACCCTCGCTTGTGGTATACAATATCGGGATCGATC
The DNA here is from genome assembly GCA_014058105.1 of Kingdonia uniflora. Lineage (NCBI taxonomy): Eukaryota > Viridiplantae > Streptophyta > Magnoliopsida > Ranunculales > Circaeasteraceae > Kingdonia > Kingdonia uniflora. The sequence goes on along the minus strand of JACGCM010001717.1, from coordinate 924,150 downwards.
ACTGGCATTTCATGAAACGTTCATGCAAAGACGTCACTGTTATCTGTGAGGAATTGTATAAGATTTGAGCGTTCCTCCGTGCTCAAGAGAGTTCCAATGTGAGTTCCTCTTTTCGTGCCACTAATTTCAACGTACTCTGTTGGTTTGACGTTTGGCAACTGAGGTTCTGTTGGAATTGACTGTTGTAATTGCTATGCAGGAGTTGTTGCAGTTGGCTTAGCTTCAATAGAAATAGTGTTATTGCAAGCTCGAACCAATTTCTGGCTTCCTTTGTGATTTTCCCCACATGTTCTTCCATAGAGCCGTTGAATCCAGAGACATTGATGTCACTTGGTTCGACCTTGTCTGCTAAGCCCATTTGGTCAATTGTGCTCTGGAAAATTAACTCGATGCTGCTGCCGGTATCTATCATCATCGTATGTAGAACTACGTTCTTCATTTTTAACATGATCACAAGTGCATCATGGTGTGGAAAGTTGATGTGACTGACGTCATAGTCTTCGAAAGAAATCTCAGCTCGTCGATTACTGAAATTTGGCAACAAGCGAGCTTCTTTATCTATCATTGTCAGATCATGGCATTATTTGGCGCGCCTACGCTTGGATCTGTTAGAGTTGTTGATTGTCTGAGTCTTGATGAAGTATAAGTATTTTTCTCCATTTGTTTCGTCAACTTGGACGATCGTGGTGTCTGTCTTGTAGCTGCCATCCTTATAACTTTCGATGTCAATAATATACTCAAGCATTCGACCCTGTGCAAATATACTCTGGAGAAGAAATATTAGCTCAAAACACCGCTCCGTGTCATGATGTTGAATTTGGTGGTGAATGCAGTATGGCTTTCCTGGTATGGGCGGAAGAGTATTGGCATTTCTGAAGAATTCATCTTTTTGTATCAGCGGGTATAAGTCCGCAAGAGTAGTTGTTAATTGTGGTATGCACGGAATTGGCTTCCTTCCTCCTTAGCATCCTTGATTGTCATTGGACTTGAATCGCTTTTTATCACCCCCATAGTCTTTATTGTTGTTATGAGCTCGTTCTTCGGGATGGCCTTTGGTTGGTAGGGTGATGCGTTGAGGTCTTGGCTTCTCAGTTGTCAGTCGCTCGAGGTCGATAAAGTTGATGACCTTCTTAATCATATCCTCAGACGTCAGTGGCTTATTGAGAACCAGGTGCTCCTTGACTCATCCATCTACGAGCAGTGCATTCGTAAAAGTAGAGATTGTGATCTTCTTGTCGAGGTTGTCAATTTTTTGAGCTAGTCCGAAAAATTTCCTGGTAAACGTCTCCAATTTTTCGTCTGGTGCCTGCTTGAGGCTGAACAAAGAGTAAAGACTCTCCTCCTTGTCTTTATTATGGGAATAGTTTTTGCCAAACAGTTCGGGAAGTTGTTCGAAAGTGAAGATAGACCCTTCGCTGAGCGTATGAAACCATCGTAGAGGTTCGCCATTTAAACTGGTCGGGAAGAGACGGCAGATGATGTGATTGGATGTCGAATGTAGCCCCAAAGAATCCTGAAATTCATGGACATGCTCCACAGGATCTCCTCCCTTGTATTTTTGAATCTTCGGAGTATGAAAACTGGTGGGTACATCCTCGTCCAGCAACTCTTGTGCGAGCGGGCTCTTCTGTAATTTAGTATAGTTGTTTCTTCCAGTGAGTATTTGAGCGTCTAACAACTCCTGGATGCGTTTGTCCACCTGTTCCAGAGTGAGATGCTGTCTAGACGTGACAACTCTTCTTGTTGCTCGTCCTCCTGGTAGATTGTGCTCTCATGTTGCTTCGCCCATGCGATCATAGACCAAAATTTGAGGTTTTTCTCAGTTTTATTCCTCTTGTTATATAGATCGATTATTGCTCCGGTGGGTAATTGTGGATTGACGTGATCTGGAGGTGGGACTAGCTCTTGCTGAATTTGGGGAAGTGCTAGATTTTGGCCTCGATGTCCCAGGCGATCATGGACTGATATCCTTGAGGTTACAGGCAGAGCGTTCTGTTGTCTCGAATTTGCTGTTATTTGAGCTTGAAGTGCTCTGATTGTGTCCTGGATGCTGGCGAGTTGTTTCTCTAGTTCTATTCGTCGTTCGGCTTCTGCGTGCACAGTTGTTCGCAAATCTGTCACTCCTTCAACAGCATCAGGTAGGACGTTGTGTGATTTTTCTTGATTTTCCATCCTTAAAAAAAATGAATATGGAAAAATTGGATCGGAGAACGCTGAGTGTATGCCCGATTCCTACAGACGATGCCAAATGTAATAGCCTATTTTCATATTGGACAAAGATAGTGCCTTATACCCTTGAAACATATAATATTAACTAGGAACTAGAAGCAATTAACACAAGTTTTAGCGTGGAAAACCCTTGAATGGGTTAAAAACCACGACCTCTCCTGAGGATTTCTGAAAAATGGTGTTTATATAGATGCTAGCTATTACAAAGAGAAAGAGATTGGATATCTGAGTTTTGGTAGGGATCCCTTTCTTTAAGAGTTTTGTAGATGATAATAGTCGTCCTGAATCCTGATCTCCAGGTCTCTTTTTATAGGTCTTATAATATGACCGTTATTGCTTTAATGAGGAACGTTACAATATCAGGTTTGATGAGTCTTTTATGAGGTCTCTTGTAACGTCTTATTATCTGATACTTGTTGATCTTGTAACGGATCTCTTGATGATCTTAGCTGTAACTTCAGACTGTTGCTGAAGATGCGATCTCTAGCGAAGGTCGTATGTATACGATCTATTGATGGATATCTGAGTGTCTTCTACAGTACAATGTTACTAGATGCTTCAATATCCTCGAACTGTAGGTGAGGTCGTCTATATTGTAATCTGCTTGCTCTCAGTCTTTGGTTGGTTATCAGTATGTTTATACGAACTATGTGAGCTCGAATATCAGGCTTAGTAGGAAGATTAAAAATAATCCCTTACAGTTATTATTCCTATCATCACTGTCATCCCAAGTAACGTTGATATTCATAGCTTTGTGATTGGTCCCAGATTTCTTATTGGGACAGCTGTGAGCATAATGGCCAAGCTTATGACACTTATAACATTTAATTTAACTTAGGTTAGTGTCAAGGTTGGTCTGCCGGTTATTCACTTTATGTTGATCCTGAGTTCGCGACTTATGATTCACCGATGCCCTTGCTTTTGAAATTGGTGTTGTTTCACAAGGTTTTTAAGTTGGTGACTTATAAAGGCAATCTGTGAATCCATATCGGACCCATCATCATTATCTGAATCATATGATTTGTCAGCTTCTATGGTACCCTTAGAAGAAATAGAGTAAGATGAAGATTTAAAAGTAACACTTTTGTTCTTCTCAGGGTTTTCCATTTTTATCCCGAGTTCAAAAGTTTGCAATTTACCAGCTAATGTATCTGGTTTCATTTTCTTAAGATCCTGAGCTTCTTCTATAGCATCACATTTGGATCTAAAGCACTTAGGAAGGGATCTTAGTACTTTAAGAACAATTTGAACATCTGAGTAAGTTGCACCTAATGCGGTACTAGTATTGACAATATCACTTAGTCTCACATATAACTCATCAAATGGTTCATTCTCATCCATTCAAATATTCTCGAATTGTGAGGTGAGCATTTGCAATTTACTTTCCTTGACTGTATCATCGCCTTCATGAGTTCGAACTAATATGTCCTTTCGAAGTGGAACAAGCAAATATGTGTCGAAACTCACTTGAGCTCACAGCCATAAAAATAGCATTGTGACCCTTATTATTATAATCAACAGCTTTCTTTTTATCCTTAAACCATTTATTCCTAGGCTTAAGGACCTCTTCAGATTCATCACCCATCATGGTAGGGTGTATCCATCCATCTTCGATAGCAATCCAGACATCTTCTCCGAGTGATTATAAGAATGCAATCATTCGAACTTTCCAATAAGGATCGAAGAGGGGCGGGCGCTTTATGAGACCTCCAAAATTTCCAGAATCCATTAAACTCAAGCAATCGAGTAAGGATCCACACTCAGGTTGTTAATCCTCAAAGCGTAACCGCTCTAATACCAATTGAAATTCTTAGACACTTGAGATTAGTCGATTTCGAATAAATTAGGTCTAAAATCGATAGGTCCAAATTTCTTTAAATTAATGTTCTACGCTTAACCTAGTTCAAATCAATACAATTATCTAATGTCAAGCAAGCAGTTGGAAATTTAAAGGCGAGGGCAAAGTTTTTTAACCCTGTAGAAAACCTTTCTCAGGAGAAAACCCCACAGGTCGCTGTCGAATCACCCGACAACTAAACAATCCACTGTTGAAATCAAATTACAAGTATTCAATTACTTGCAAACTCGATAAACACATCCCGTGGTTATCTCTCTTCTAATTGAACTCCTAGCAATCAATTTCACTTTCTCGCAACGCCTCTTCGTTCTCGCAATGCCTCACCTCGGATAACACACCAAAGCTTCAAAGCATGAATTGCTCAAACTTTATAAATCAATTATTAAGTTTTCTAAATCTCTCTGATTGATTTAATTTGAGTTTTACTTCGCGTTGAATCGCTCGTTAAAATCTCTCATTTTTCTAAATATCAAGCTCTGAAAAAATAGGTTTTGGAAGAGGTGAGTTCTGAAAAAAAGAAAGTTGTCTTTTGAAGGAAAACGGAAATCACGTTCTCTGTTCGAATAAAAATAAATGTATTCGAATAAAAATCAGGCTGAGCCAATCTATTCAAATAAAAAATGGCTTGAGGCATTTTATTCGAATACAATAAAATCTATTCGAGTAGAAATATTCCTAGTTCTATTCAAATAGAACAATAATCTATTCGAATAGAAGTTTTGTTATCTTAAAAAGACATACTTATTACCTTTTCCATACTCTGTAAAAATACATAGGGCTTGAAATTATAGAACAAGGAGTTAGAAACCTGCTTACTTGTTCAGTGTCAGTCCAGCTGTAGTCGCTCAAGATGCAATCTCTAACGACGAGTAACCATGAGGTAATGTTGACATCTAAACTAGGCACGGAATGAAACAAACTCCAACTATGGATATTTCAATAATAACTCAACTTGAAAGACTGAAAAAAAAAAAACTCAAAACCTTTTGGCCTCTCTCTATGTATTTGACAGCAAATAGCTCTTTGCTTCATTTATCTCTCACAAGCTTTGCCACTAAAAAGAGAATCAGATTCTAGGGTTTGAGAATTAGGGGTGAAGATAAACTTCGAAGAAATTGGGGGTGATGTCAATCTCGGGCTAGTAGATTACTTAAAAGCATCAAGCTTTTGTTCTTAGACACCGAGTATCACCGTATGGTTTAGAATAAATGGTTTTGTTTGTGTTTGGAAGAGAGGAGTTTGGTGGGTTTGGAAGAGAAGGAACTAAGGTTCGGCTTAGGTAGCATTTGTTTTTTGGGCTGACTCCACTCAGTCGTCTTAGTATGAGTGGAGTCAGATTTGGTCACTTAGAGGCATTTGTTTATCCTCTCACTCAGACTCAGACTCAGACTCAGAGTGAGTGATTTGGGTAAAAACGACTTAGTGGAGTCAGCTTAGTAGTGAGTCTGAGTGTATATTTTTGCCCCAAATTGCCCTAAAAATTATGAACAAAAAATCATTCTTCTCCAGCCACAATCAGTTCTTCTCCAATCAACCCCACACTCGAATCCTTCTATAAACCCCATTAATTTCTTCACTTTAGATAAAACAATTGAAATGGATGGTTGTATTACCAGATTTCTCCATTCAGAGAAACCCCCAATTACTACTTTAGCATTACCATATTTCTCCAAATTACCTCTAATTGCGAAACCACACAAGTGGAAACTGTTGCTGATTCTTCAAAACCTAACCCTGGTAGGATTTTGAAGAGGGATTGCTTGATGAACTAGGGTTCCTGCTGTTGTTGATGCTATGTTTGATTCGAATCATGTTTCGGGTGATCATGCTCAGTAGCTACAGGTCTGCACCGATCTCGATAACCTCAAGTATGGATTCTATCTTCTTTAATTTGTCTCATTTACAGAAACTGCTGGGATATTGTGGGAACATATGCTATTAAAGCTATACTGAGTTTTTTCAGAAGATCACAACTCCTTAAAGAAGTCAATATTACAATCCTCAAGCTTATTCCTAAGACTCCAAACCCAAATACATTTGCAGATTTTAGGCCCATCTCCCTCTGCAATGTTCATCACCAAATTGCTAGCTTTGAGAATGAAGAAACTTATGGATGAACTTATCGATCCATGTCAATCTGCCTTTATAAAAGGAAGAGTGATTCAAGATAATTTTCTGATTGCTCATGAACTTGCAAGGGGTTTTGATAGGGAAAATAGGGCAAGCAGAATGATTTTGAAAATCGATTTACACAAAACATTTGACTAAGCCAGATGGACCTATCTAATCCTTGTTCTATAGGCTATGGAATTTCCCATGTTGTTCATCAAATGGATAGAGGTCTGCATCACTTCTCCATGTTTCAAGATTGACATAAATGGAATGATTATTGGCTTTTTCAAGAGTAGTAAAGGGATAAGGCAGGGAGATCCATTATCTCCCTACCTTTTTGTTATAGCAATGCAATCACTTTCAAATTTCTAAACAAGGCAGCATCTGACAAGAAAATATCAGTATTTCCTAGCTGCGAAGTCACCAATACCTCACACCTTCTATTTGCAGATGATGTGTTATTATGTATGAAAGTTACAGTAGAAGCTGCCTCAAATACAAAGTTTTATACTTGATAAATTTGCTATCATATCAGGTTTGAAGATAAACCCCATTAAGAGCTCTATCTTCTTCTCTGGATCTACATTGGAAGAAACAAAAACTGCTATATGTGATGTTCTACAATTTGAAAGAGAAAGCCTTCCAGTAAAATACTTGGGGTTACCATTATTATCTACAAAGCTATCTGAAAAAGACTGATCCACTCATAACAAAAATGTTAAGAAAGATTCTGAATTGGAAGAACAGATACTTATTTTATGGTGGAAGAGTAGAGCTGATTAAATTTGTTCTTCAGAGTTATATAGTTTATTGGGCTGCAAGTTTTGGTTTCCCAAAAAGTGTACTTAACAAGATTGAAAGAATTTTTAGAAATTTTCTATGGGTTGGAGTAGATCAACCTAAAGCCATTTCAAATGTTGCTTGGGAAGATATTTGTGTGCCAAAGAATGAGGGTGGTCTAGGTATCAAGAGGCTCAAAGAATTTAATGATGCACTTATCATGAGGTCTATTTGGAATCTCATATCAGGTAAGAAATCTTTGTGGACAAAATGGATCAAACAAAGGTACCTTAAGGAAGAAACATAATGGTTTGTATCCATTCCCACAGAATGCTCCTGGAGTTGGAGATCCATGATGAAGAAAAGGGATATTGTCAAGAAGTATGTTACTCACATTGTTGGAAATGGTAAAAAAAACAAGTTTCTGGAAAGATCCTTGGGTTGATGAAGACACACTTTCAAACAAGTATGGCAGAATTAATATGATCTTATCAAACATCCCTGAGAAGGCTAAGGTTGAAGCTATAATAAGAAATGATGATTGGAAAGTTCCTACAACAAGAATGAGGTATGTTTATCTGCCTCCCAGCCACCAATATCTCTTGAGTAACCAATACTATTAATGCTTTTAGACCAAATGTATTTAGTATAGGGGCAGTTGAAGTATATATGGTCTATTCTCCTCTCTAGCTTCACAGAAAGAACAATATGAGTTCTCAAGTTTTACATTTGTTGTATATTCTAGTTATATATTCTGACTGCATTTGTTGTAAGCTTGTTGTGAGAAATAAAGGAGATTCTAGGTGTTGTAAGCTTGTTCCAGATTTGTTTATCTCTGTTTATGCTTTATCCATCTGCCTAGAATGCTTGCTTTGTCCATCTGTTTATATGTAGCTGTAGCTGTAGCTGTAGCTGTAGCTGTAGCTGTAGCAAAGGGGATCTGTTTATCTGTTTATGTATAGAGTATCTGTTTATCTGTTTATGCAAAGAGTACTTTACAATCCATCTGTTTGTCTGTTTTGTTAGTGTCATTTTTAACCTTGCATAAGAAATTTAGTCAACAAAATACAACTAGGGGATTTGGGTAGTGATGGTGGTGGTGGTGGACTCCAATCAGCTTTCTCACAATATAGTCCAGTTGTACTACCTTCCACTTCAACTATCTCTGCATCTGTCTACTCTTGGCCTGCAGTGGCCTAAGAGTTATTTTATAACTTTTAGATTACAAGTAAAAAAAGATATGGTAGATGAACTGGTAGAAGAAGATCTGCAACTTTTAGATCATAAGTCCTTGAAATACCACATAAACTAAGGGTTCTTTTGTGGAAGATGATCCAAATATGTACCTGGTCCTCTGTCAGTGCTCTTCACTGTTTTATACATCTGCAATTACAAGAAGAAAAAGAAAATATAGAAAATTAGAAAGAAAAAAAAACACTCTCTTAGACAATGCAAATTAAGTTTAGTCCTTGGATACCCTTTTAAGCATAGAGTACTTTAGTTAATATAGGGCTATATGGCTTATCTGTTTATACAGTATAGGGTTTATTTGTTTATGCATAGAGTACTTTAGTTAATATTTTACTTGTTTGTCTCTGAATATGCCATTATATGCTATTTTGTTTATCTGTACAATGGTACCAAATCTGTTGACCATGCTGTTATGTTTATCTGTTACAGTCAAGAGGATAAAGCCAGAGGTGCACAAGCTAAAGGATATGGTCAATTCATATGAGATTGATGATGCACTATTTTTTAAGGGTTTAAAGTTGTTAGGAGGAAAAGATGAGCATAACTACAGGGTGATCTTTTTGGGGTTGAACTAGAGCATCGTCTTGGTTTCCTTGAAGCCTTTTTAAGTTAATTGGAACTTATTTGTTTGCGTATTTGTAATAACTTTTAAGATTATGATATTTGCCTTATTTGTATTAACTTCAAACCAATATTAAAATTATTTTAGTTTAAGTATTTATGTATTTGTGTTTGCTATATATACAGGTTTTTTTCTATGTATTTATGTTTGTTATATATACAAGTTCTTTCCTATGTATTTGTGTTTGTTATGTATGTGGTGTTGACGTTGTTGACGAAGGGGTGATGGTGCTGGTATTGGTGATTAATAGGTGGGGGTAGTTCTTTATAAACTAATATGGGTATTTTGGTCTTTTGTCTATTTTAACAAACACTCAGACACAGACCAAAAAACAAACCCTCTAAGGCATCCGCTCAGCTAGTGAACGCTTCTTAGTGGACTTAGACCCAGACACTCACTCAGACTTAGACTCACTCAGGCTCAGAAGTAAAAAAACAAACGGCCCCTTAGACGAAATGTCTAAGGAAGATTTACAGAAATACCCTTGAATTTGTAGTTAGACTTCCCAAAATGCCCCTGATTTTGTATTTAGGCTTCCAAATACCTCTGATTTTGTATAGACAAAAAGTTGTGCGTTGGACTTCCATTTATACCCATTATTTCATCAAGTAATTACGATTGAGATGTCATTCCATTTATACCCATTATTTCATCAAGTAATTACGATTGAGATGCCATTTTTGGGATTTGGTATATACAAAATGGGGGTATTTTAGGATTAAATAAATTGCGAGAATAGACAAAATAACTCTTATGATCTAACGACTCTTACAATTCCATATATTTATTGTTATAACCTAAACCATATATTTTTCTCAATGTGATCAATAGCCGAGATTAATTTTTATGGCATGGTTGTACCTTTAGTATTATTATAGATATATCATCCAGAGGAGCACCCTTGTGGCAATAAAATCCTTTGATATTTCCCAAAAAAATCTGTCAAAATAAAAAAGTTTCACCGATTTTCTTTTGCAATTTTCAATACCCTCAAAATTTCTGCAATTTTCGGTAATCTGATTTATTTCCCAAACATTTTATGTGTTTTGCAGATCAAAAAGTAAAACTGAAGTTAGGTATGAGATAAATTTATCAAGACAGCCATAAAAGAATGGGTTTGAAGCAGACTCAAGAAAGGTAGAGAGAGGGAATTCAAAGCTAGGAAATCTGCTAGCAATCAAATGCTCTAAAATATCAATGGAGAAAATCGACCAGAGACGTCAATTGCAGGAACGCTAGGCTTTACAAAAAGAAGCGAAATGAAAGATGAACCTCCAAAAACAACATACCCAAGGAGTGAATCCTTCTTTTCAAGAAATTACAAAATGAAACATCTAGCCCGATAGTACAAATTAAGCTGTATTGGCCTGGTTAACATACTTCATCAAAGAACACTAATTAATTTGAATCAAAGATGCTTTGCAACATTGTCCAGGGGTGTATGGTAGGAATTGTAGTACTCCTTGGCTTCAAAACGCAAGAGGTCAGGTTGTTGGATTTGATCTGACGGCCGGACAGATGTGGAGATTTATTTTACACACAACTTCATCCTTAAGTAAACTAACATGGGGTTGATTATGTTTTCCCAGTGACCAATTAGGAACTAGGAACCATACCTGGATTACCTATTTTACATGCATAAATAAAGTGAACCAATATAGCCATTGATAATTTTACTCCAAACACATTGTACTAGAATGGCAATTAAAAATAGGCAGACCTCAATAAAATCCAATACAATGAAGTTAATGAGCATCTATTGAAACTTTCACCCTTTCAGGAGAAAGAGGTCTGACTAACAATCAAATCCCTTTAGGAAGCATTAGTAACTCTTTACTGATCTCCTTTTTCTCCGTCGGAAAAATTTGCAGCCATTTTATCCGAGAACGCTCTCTTCAACAAGTATTTTACTATATACAGCTCATTGTCAGCACCAATTCCTGAATTTATTTCCCTGCTCTGAGAAATGTGCTCTCTAATTCCCATACGACACACGGCTTCCTCTTCCTCTTCTTGGCTTTCTGAAGAATCATCTTCTTTGTAATTTTGATCTTCAGAGTCCCTATAGTAAATAACAGAACTTTTTTTTATTGTACTAGCTGTAAACCATTTCTTTGTGCAATCACAAGAATCAGATGTTATAGATAATTTACCTCAGCCAAGACGAGATATTGTAGATTGGGCGAGCAATAGAGCAAGTAAAACACCACATTCAAATCACCCTTCATCTCACCTATACTTGACACTAAATGTCTCAGATGATAGAATGTAGGGCTATGATTGCCAAGTAGTGAAGCTGCAACAAACAATGATCTTAACTTAAAGTATGTACATTGAGGGGATACTCTAATTAAGGGGAAAAAATCTACAACGTGCCTAAACTTCTTGATGTACCATGCTTTCAAAATTACTGAATAATAAAAATTGTGATGTCAATAAGATTATCCAGGAAGTTTCTACATATTAAGCACATTCGACTACTTAGACCATCTCCAACTCCAATGGTTGGGGGAGCTATTGCCAAAAGAGAGCTCCCAGGCCACAAAATGTGTCCAACAATGTGGAGCCATTCCCGCTCCAGCAACAGGTGGTCTAGAGTTTCTACAATGACAAACCACAGGCCCTTGAGCTAGCTCCTAACTTTTAAAGACGTGTCTATGCGATTCACGCATGTCATATCTCAAAAGCGCTACTACAGTGCAATTTTCGGAGTTCGCGTGGAAAATATGCCCTTGCACCCACAGCGGAAACATGAATCTTATTCTTTACCTCTATGACACTATCCACTTCTCGCATTGACCATTTTATATTTTTTACATAACCTTTTCCAGTTGGTCTGTCCTCCGCATTATCCATAAAGCTTAATTGTTGGCAAAACATTTTATTAAGCCATTGTACTAACAGCTTGATGACCCAATGTTAACTATAAGCACCAATTTCAAGTGAGGAATTTGACTTTTAGATAAAGTTTGTTAATGAATTAAGGATAGTATAATAACAAAGCACACAACATTCAATTTAACATGGTAATCATTACCGGTTGAACTATTGTCTGCAGCAAAACTAATCACATATTTCAGTACATGTAAAAACATCTAGACAGAAATTTTCAGTTCAATGAAAACAATCAATATAGATAACTGAAATAGACTCTCACCTTGGATATAATCTGAAAATGTAGTCGAGGACTTGAAGCCTCTAGTTGTATCTGTCAAATTCCCCACTTGTGTGCACCTAGAGAGTATGTGATACTTCACTGATAGAAAAATCAGTTCAGATGAAGCAACTATAGGATTGATGAATTGTTTATGAATAAAGATATCATGCTTCCAAGACGAGAACTGATTTGACAGGTCTTCTTGCCTTCTTCTTTCAAATAATGAGGGGCCAGGAGCAACGAATGAAAAGATTTCAGGTGATATTAAACATAAAGGTTTCTTCTTTTTTTTGAAAAGTGGTTTCTTCATTTTGTAACCTTGTGTCAGCAAAATATCAACCAAAAAATTGTGTTTCGATTCTTATAAAATATCTTCTACACATCCAACTTGGAACAAATCACTTCCATCTTTACCTTCAGTTTCAGAATCCACTGACTCGTCCAAACTACAATTGGCATTTTCATTAGGCTTCTTTCTGTGTTGTCTGTTTTTCAGAATTATCTTAGATTCTTCCATCAATCTAATGTACTTCTTCCTTACCTTCAAGATGGGATGACTCTCTATTGCCGAATTACCATTGTAAGCTTCTTTGAGAATAACGGTGCAAGTCTTGTTCCTCAGTGACAAGTAGAACATGTGGGGATGACGCTCAAACGCCTTATAAAACGTATGGGGAACCCTCACATAACCACGGAGGCCAAAAAGCTTCCTTCTCTCAACTGAGTGATCGACAAAAAGACTAAGCACTTCATGAAGAATCCCAACAAGTCTTTTCTCTGCAAGGTCACTATTTGTATTCAATTTTGAAGAGTCCTCATATGGGGATACATATGGAAGTTTCTGAAACTCCTCTAACCAGCTAGAAATCTTTCTCTTTAATCTTACACCCTTGGAAGGGATTAGAGGGAAAGCCAGTGGGGCCAACGATCCATTATATTCAGAATATTTTACTCTCTTAGCAGCATTCTGCTGCATCACAGATAACACCTTCTCATTAGTATCAACACTCAATCCTCGAATTCCATCTTCCATTTCGACAACTTTGAATGATGAATCCAAATTAGTTTCTGGGGATTTCAGGAAATCGTCCGGGATCCCTAGATTCCAGTGTAGTCCTTGAATTGCCTTCAGTGGGAGTTTCCTCTCCTTAGTCATTAATACCAACTTCTTTATCTTGTTAACGAGTTCAATCTTGTTCTCTTCATAAACCACTCGCTCTTCGCTATCAAGCTCAATTGCTTCTGGGGTTAATCTAAACCATGGTAAATTGTATTGAGGGCCCGTAAATTCTTCAAAAAAAGAAGGGTGTTTCCTGAGAAAGCAGGCAACTTTTACTCGAATTCCAAATTGCGGTCCTTTCTTTGATATGGCAGAGATTGGGATGCAATAATCTGGTTGGGTGATAATGCAATCTTTTATGGCGATCAATGATTTAAGCTTCCGGGATTTGTGGATAACGTCAATAGAGTCAAGGAAATGGTCTTTCTTCCATTTCATTTTCACATCTACGTAGTTGGATCTCTGGGTATGGTTGTACATTGGTTTCTCCTCTCGGCAGTAGAGGAATATCATTGGAGGCAAAAATTGTAGTTTTTTAAGTTTCACTAGGTTGGTCCGACTGGAAAACATGGTTGATTCGGGTTAGGGAAGAAGAACTAGGATTAAGGTTTTAGAAGCTTATAATCTCAGAAGTCTTCGTAGACCCAATCAAACATGGTCGGCGACAACCAAATTTCTTCTAATAAACAAGTTCCTGAAACAATGTATCACTTATATTACATGCTGATAGTTAAGGGAAAATGACATAAGTACGACAAAGAACATAACCACCCCCATTTCAAGATAGCCTAATACTAAGAGGGTATTAGTATATACAACTTAAAACCCTAATAATCAAATTAAAGATAAATTTCCACAACACAATTACAAAACAAGTGGAACTTTAAAGTGCTAAAAAACATTTATTTATTTTTACATATTTCAGTGATTTGATTGAATACTCTTTTGTTCCTAATCAGAGACCTAATTGAAGAAAAAAAATTTGGGGAATTTGGAGAGACACCTTTCTAGGAGATGACGAGAATCATGGCGGAAGAGAGAGTCAGTCATGTCACACTTAATTTGAAACTCAACATCAGGGTTGAATTTGAAGCATGTGATTTGAATTTTAGAGTTCAGAGTGAGGCAACAAATGTTTACGCGCCCCAAATATTTCAATTTAAGAGCATCTCCAATAGAAATGGGTGTGGGATTTCTACTATGTGAATTCCCACACCCAGACAGTAGGGAATTGGAAAAAAAAAATTGTGGCTAAAATTTTGCCACCTCATAGGAGAGAGAAAGAGGTTTAAAAAGTAAAAAAAACTAGGCGCCCACTAGGACTGAAAAATTAAACTCGAAACCCGACACGACATCAACCCGGGTTATTTGGGTTTGGATCAAAATTGAGTAAACCCGAGGACCCAATCCCAAAACGGGTTGGGTTTAGTTTTGGCATTTCGGGTTGACCCGAAAGAACTCGAGAATTAATGTGTAATTTCATAAAGAAGAAAAAAACCCTAAAAAAATAATAGCAATCTCTAGGCTCTTGGGTGGGTACGACTAGTTTCTATACACAAAAAGTTCTCTCTTGTTCCATCATTTCCTTTCTCTCGGCGGGTCTCATCTCTCTAGGGTTCTTAATTAATAAGGTAACGTTCATTTGATTACGAAGTACAAGCTTTTGAAAATAATGGAGTAGTATCTTATAGCTTTTTAACCCAAGTATACTTGGTGTCTTTGATGCTTGTTTAGGTGAATTTTATGTTTTATGCATGCTTGGATCACTTAGTGTTTAAAACAATTAACTTGGTGAAGTCTATATTTTCATATATTATGAAATATACACAGGGCTATCATTTGAACTGGCTATGGGCATGTCGTTAGATTAAAAAAAAATGGTCTTGGTTGGGTTGGGTCAACCCAGGTTTCCTAACCCAATCTGTGAATACTTAGGTCAAACGGATTGGGTTTGTTAAACGTAGCACGAATAACTATTCGGTCAGGTTTGGGTTTAGAGTTCGTGACACAAACCTAAACTAACCTGGTCCGGGTTAATACAACCCGATTGCCACTCCTAGCGCCTACAACATTGACGCCCGGGTTTTTAGGATAAAAAGTTGACTTTTTTAACCGAAAGTACAAATTATTTTAATGTGGGCACATATGGGAAAGCCGCGCGCCTTTATGACAGACGTGTATAGCGAGTGGAGAATTTTTTTCTATTGTGTACGAATTCTTATTTTTTGGGTGAGGGGGGTTAAGAATTTTCATCTCTACTCGCCTGTTGAAAGTGATTTAAGAGGTGAGTGTGAGGATTCCCACTCCCACTCACCTCTGTTAAAGATGCTCTAAGGCACCTAAACATTAGGCGTCTTTTTATTAATAAGAGCAGGCTTTTAGGGAGCATGATGGTTTTTATTAAAAAAGAGAACGACTAATATTTAGGTACCTTAAATTGAAATATTTTGGGTGCATAAACAATATGGAGGTAAAAACGGCCGTTTAATTATAAAACTTTGACATTTCCAATTAGTTATATGATTGACATCATAGTAACTATTGTGAAAACGAGGAGCAAGAAATTGGGATATTTCAAGTTATAATCAAAGCAAAAGTCAGTTCCTATTGGGTTGAGACTTACTGTTTCAAAAGACTTTGGTGGAGGGGGGGTCAACTCTTGTCTCATGGCCTCTCAAAAGTGTTTTGAAACATTGAGTCTCAACCCAATATGAAGTGACATTTGCTTTGGTTGTAACTTGAAAAATCCCAGTTTTCGCTCCTCGTTTTCACAATATTTACTATGATATCAATCACGGTAACTAACTTAAAATGTCAAAATTTTGTAATTAAACGGCCGTTTTTACCTACATAATGTTTATGCACACCAAACATTTCAATCTAAGGCACCTAAACATTAGGTGTTCTTTCTTTCTTTTAATAAAAACCATCATGCTCCCAAAAAACCTTTTAAAAAAACCCGTAATGTTTAAGTGCCTTAGAGCATATCCAAGCATATCCAACAGAGGTTAGTGGGAGTGAGAATCCTCACACTTGCCTCTTAAATCACCTTTAACGGGCGAGTGGAGATGAGGATTCTCACTCCCACTTGCCCCAAAAAAAATTTGTTTGCACATAATGAAAAAAAATATCCACTCGCTATACGCGCCTATCGTAAAGGTGCACGGCTTTCTAATAAGAACCCACAATAAAATAATGTGTACTTTCGATTAAAAAAGTCAACTTTTTATCCTAAAAACTCGGGCGTCAATGTTGTAGGCGCTAGGGGTTGCAATCGGGTCGTGTTAACCCAGACCGGGTTAGTTCAGGTTCGTGTCACGAACTCTAAACCCAAACCCGACCGAATAATTCTTCGTGCCACGTTTAACAAACCCAAACCCGACCTGCCAATTTTTGGGTTGACCCAACCTAACCCTTTTGACTTGAGTATTCACAGATTGGGTTAGGAAACCCAAGTTGACCCAACCCAACCCAACCAAGACCCAAAAAACAAAATTATAGTCTAAAGACGTGCTCATAACCAATCTAAAAGATAACCCTGTGTATATTTCATAATATATAAAGAAAATATAGACTTCACCAAGTAATTAGAACATAAACTTCACTAAGTTAGATATTTTAAACACTAGTGATCTAAGCATGCATAAAACATATAATTCATCTAAACAACCATCAAAGATTCTCACTCCCACTCATCTCTGTTGGGGATGCTCTAAGGCACCTAAACATTAGGCATGGTTCAAGACGTCACATGGGATTTCTCAACTAAAGTTCTAGTTGTTGTATGTATCGCCATAGTGGTACATGCTTTATCTCATGGATGTATTTCGTTCATTCCATATATTGTATGCGTCGTGTCTCAACTGTTTTTCCAAACTAAAGTAGAGCGGCTACTCATAAATTCTGCAGTGATGATATGAGAATGCTGTTGTGTATAACAACTAAAATATTGCGGAACATATGAGCTGATTTGACTTCCCATCTCTTAGTTCGCATGTTGAATCCAATCTACTTCAAGTAACTCATTCACACAACTAACTAATGGAATCTGTAAGTGATACATACTTGTATTTTAGTCAATCCAAATATGGAATATCTATGATAAATATTTCTGTTCAGAAGCACATATATTCATCACACACAACTTAAAAACTGCTCTTCAAAAGAAAGAAGCAAGATAGTGAGAACGGCTTGTACAATGTGTTAATAGGCAAGACGGACATGCCCCCTTGAGCCAAGCCCTAGTCGCCTATAGGACGACGTGGATATTTTGTGTATAGGACGTAGGGGTTTCGTGTAATGCGGCCAAAGAAGAAAATGATGGGTTGAACTCCTTTGTAATGGTCTATAGGCCTTAAGACGCCGCTAACGGTCTATAGGATTTAAGATATAGTGGCAGAGAATCTAATAGAATCAAAGCATATCATAAATAAAATCAAGCAAACATGAAGTAAAAAATATAAATCAAGCATTATCAAACAGTAAATTAAAGAAGGATGTAAGTCATTGCAAGCATAAATAAATAAAAACTCAATTTTTGAGGAAAATCAAGCATACCAAATTGAGACCAGTTACAATAGAGCTTCAGGGGTCTACTATTGCAACTGTTGAGAGAGAAAACCATCAATCAAAGATCTTGATTCTTACAATTGTGTATTGGGGTTAGAAATCAAAAAATCAAAGCTAGGGTTATGAATTCTTAATCGAGATTCCTCAATCTGGAATGGCAGCAACTTGAATTCCAAAACCTAACAACGAAGAAAGGAGACGAGATTCGGAAGAATTTGGTGAATTTAGATAGAAAATAGGCGGGACAGAGATCAAATTCGCCTAATTGGTGATTTAGTTATATTTAGTTATAAATAAGGAACTTGAAATTATAAGTCGACCTCTCCTTCCTACTAACTATGTAGCGGCTGAGCAAGAAACCGAGAAACCGAACCAAGCCATATTAGGCAAAACGGTTCGATTTCAAAGAACCTCAATTCGGTTTCGGGTTCGGTTTCCAAAACACGAAACTGAAAAGCTTTTGGTTCGGGTTCCAAACTTCATAAACCATCATAAACCGAACCGAACCGAACCGGTAAATCATCATCTTTTATGCTTAAAAGACTTAAATACTCCGAAAGGGAACCTACAGAGACAATTAGAACTATGGAGTGAAGAACAAAACTCATTCTCCTCCAATTTTCCTCAACATTTAAATCATTGAAAACATAATTTAATCACAAAAGTCTTCATTGATTCGCGCTTTCTTCAGATTCTTTGATCCTCGGCTCCTCTGTTTCTTTCACTTTGATCTTCAATCCGCGAAAAAGGGTATTTTTAGCACCCACTTTGATATTCGTCATGTCGGAAAAACTAGAAACCACTTGTTTCTTTCAACTGCTTTTTGCAGTGAAAGGGTATTTTTAGCACCCACTCTGTTTCTTTCACTCTGATCTACAATTTATGTTGTTGTTTTTGGTTGGTGCTACTTTTCTACTTCAACTGTGTATTTGCAGTGAACGCTCCAAGCTTCAAGTGTGGTGACGATGCTTACTCGTATCCTTTTGGGGGAGGTAGTCGTCTGGCTTATTGTGGAGTAACTTTCGGTTGGGTTTGAACTCAATTGCCGTAACTTCCATAAAGAGATTGAGATCAAAAATTCGGTTGGGTTTGGAGCAACTTTCATAGTTTTGATTTGAATATTAGTGAAGCAAGGTCTGATGTTTGGAAAAAAAATTGGTGGTTATGATTGTCCTGATGAATTCCCTTTTGAGTATGCAAGGATTTGAGTACCGAAATCTCTAGGGGGGGGGGGGGGGGTTTCTTCATTTATGTTTGGCTTCGGTTAGATTCGGTTTCCTTATAGAATTCCGGATCGGGTCGGTTTCGGTTTATGGCCTAATCGGTTCGGTTTCGATTTACAATTTTAAGAACCGATTTAAGTCGGTTCGGTTTTGGTTTAGGTCGAAACCCAACCCAAACCGAGCCATGCTCAGCCCTACTACTATGTATGATAAACGACCCTAATTTGACTCTTTTGGTCCGTCCGGGGATTTTTTAAGCTCTCTCCTGAGCCATCATAATATTTACCTCTCACCCTCCGTATATTGACATGTGGCGAATAAGAGCGAGATACAAACTTGAAGTTAACGGAAAGAGATGAAAAAATCACGTCTTCATCTCTTATTCTCTCTCCCTAGAAACTGGAGCAACGGGTGTTCATTGTACCCAAATAACAATTAGGAAATTTTTTGTTGTTCTTCTTTGATTATGCACACTTTCACCTCATTTTTCAATCCTCAAAAATCAAAACACATCCTAATGGAATACTTGAATTAAAACCCTAAAGCCTCCAAAATTCTTATTTGTGAACACATGGACGTAGAGTAGAGAGTGAAACACGTAGAACTCAAAATCACAACTAAGTAGTACAATCAAAACCAGAATAGTATTAATTTAATTTCTATTTAGTCTTTATGGGTAAGGAATATCAACTATAGATTTCCCTCACTCCTTACCTTCTTCAAGGTATGAAAATTCCTTGTTTAATAAATTTGTGGCTGATTGTTTTTAATCTATGGGGTTTACAAAGAAGACTAGGCAGTTTTAGAGAAAGATTGGGGTTCTTCTTTATCCTTTTGAATTTATTGAATTTGTGCGTTCTCTAGATTTTGGGTGAGTACACCCAAATGCAGATGATTTCGAAGTAACAAAATATGGAGGGTAAGAGAGAGAGGAACACAGATTTTAGTTCTTGGATTTGCATGTGTCTATATAGAGAGAGATAGAGTAGAAAGTTGCAGAGGATGATAGGATTTACCCACTTCATGTCAGGGCCAGCCTTGGCTTTTATAAGGCTCAGTGTGAAGAAAAAATTGGGCCCTTTTTACTTTCTTTTTTTTTAGTTTAGAAAAAAAAAAAATTGTAGTACTAGGCCTTGTTTTGAGAAGTTGGTTATTTGATTTTTGGGCCTTGTATAATAGGTTTGGTTTTGTGGTCGAATCTGAACTGTGTTAGGTTTATTATTATTTTTATTTTTTTTTCATGGGCTAGGTAATTTTTTTCTTATTTGGGCCCTGTGTCGTCACACACCCTCATGGTCGGGTCTGCTTCACATTTCCGTTAGTTTGTTTCTCTCTCATTCGCTACATGCCAATATGGAGGGTGAGAAGTCAAATTATGATGGCTCACGAGAGAGCTAAAAATTCCTCGCCTGTCACAGCTATTTGACTTAGTGAAAATTTTGCTAAATTTGTATAGTGGTGCTTATCATGTCAAATCTATCACTTGCTCTTTTTCTAAGATTATTTCTCCACTCTCTTCGTCTCTATGCATGGTTTGCATGATATGCATGTTTCTTCCTCTACCTTTTTCTCTCAAATCTCAAATATTTTCAGGGCCTTAAGAGATATTAAATTAAAGGCTTTTTTAACCATCGATTTGATCAATCTTCAATTAATGTCTCTACTTTATCCTTGTTTGGGAGAAGTAAAACTTATGATGCTTTTAGCATTAAAAGTAATTTCTTTGGCCAAAATAAGCTCACTCAAAGTGTTCAAAGTTGCTCTTATGGTGATGGGATGGTAAGAAAGATTCAAATTTGTTGGTCTTGGTTCCATCGCCTCAGGTGATGATGTTCAACCCCTTTGAAATCAGGAATTCTCTTACCATGAATTTTTTTTTTGCCTATTTCTTCTTGGACTTTCTTCTTTCAATTGTTTTCCTTGCCCATTGCTCAAAATATTGTTCATGATGACACCTTTGGGGAAGATCATGTTAAGATCGGTGAATCAAAGTTAGTCCCACATCGGGTAGAAGATTTAGTTCACACAATGATATAAGAAAATACAGACTATTAAATTGCACCGAAGCCTTTTAAGAATAAAACCCCACACCTAGCCCAACCCAACTAGGTGGTAAAGGTGGGGACAATATCGGTGCAATAGGGGCTCGGGCCCTAACAAGTGGTGTTAGAGTCGATGGATCGGTTGGGCATATCTTAACGTATCGGCACGTCTCTCCAATCGTTTGAGGTGGAGCTCATGTTCTCTCTCCGTGAAGCTCAAAATGAACGATTGTTCTGGCATAGATGTGTGGTAGATCGGTGGATCAAAGTTAGTCCCACATCGGATAGAAGATGTAGTTCACACAAGGATATAATAAAATACAAACTATTAAATTGCACCGAGGCCTTTTAAGAATAAAATGTGCGGACAATATCGATGCAATGGGGACTCAGGCGCCTTTTAAGAATAAAACTCCACACCTAGCCCAACCCAACTAAGTGGTAAAAGTGGGGACAATATCGGTGCAATGGGGACTCGGGTCCTAACATATCAATTGTCTCTGGTACTTTGGGTTTAAAAGTTTTGAGGTTATATATGTATTTAAACACCACTTCAAAGTGGAAGCTCGTCATCTTCTCAACTTGGATCTCTTTTGTGCAAGACATCGTGAGACTTGGTTGTTTTGATTCTTCAAAGATGGGGATACCCATTTCTCAAGCATCTGATGTTTCACCTCCCAAGTCTCAACCTTCTCCCACTGTTCCAATCTCACCCAGTATGTCTGCCTCTCGTTTGACCCCCGTTCCACCATCTTTTTCAATGCCTTTACTATATTTGTCAATGCATTTTTCACCTTTGTCACCACCTTTTTCTTCTTTACCTCAGCATAAAGGTCTTTTAGGACTCGCACCTTTAGATGCAGCTTTGAACTTTAGAGCAACTCTTTCTACTCACACTTTCTCTCATCCCATTGGTACATGGGCTGATTTGGTTGAAATTCACCAATTGAATTCTTTAGTGGGGTTGGTTCTTCCTTTATTTTTTTGTCCACCTATAAATCACCTTTCATCTCAAGCCATCCCTTTTATTCATGTTTTTTCTATTGTTTGTTAACACTACTATTGATACTAGGTCTACCTCCTTCCAGCCTGCTACAGGATTTAGGCTCTCTCCAAAGCCCCAATTCCTCTGTTAGAATTTCTTTTTCAAGCCATCTATTACTCTGGATTCTTCTCTTATTGCAAAAAGTGCTAGCTTGCGGAAGTTAAGTCTGATTGGGAAAATTATGGATAATTCTATTGGCTGGAAAACCATGAATAGAAATATTAACAGTCTCTGGAAAGTCAAGGGTATAGTTGAGGTGATATACTTGGGGAATGATTTCTTCATTTTTCAGTTTTTTAATCAGGAAGATCTTTCTTCAATCTGGCTTGGAGGTCGTTGGTTTATTTTTGGTCAATATTTGGCTCTTCTTCAGTGGCATATATGATTTGATCCTCGTACAACAAAAATTAAGAAAGCAGTTGTGTGGGTTTGTTTCCTGTAAGAGCCTAAATTTGAAACTTGAACTTAGCTTCTCACACCAAAGATGACCAGGACACTAAACAATAACGAGCAATCACTAATAACACAAGATTTAACATGGAATGTAAGACTAATTATGGCTCACATGAGTAATGGTCTTTTAATAATTATAGGTTTCTAATTATGATGATCCAAGTCCTAATAGGAAACTAATCCTATTGGTTGATGAGATTAGGGTTTCCTACAACTCTCTACTTTGATGGAAAGTAGTTCTAACTGAAATAGGAAACTATGTACTCTCTCTACCTATATAAGTGTGCCTAGCCTATTAACTAAAGTACTATCACACAAAAAAAGTTAAGGGAGAGAAAACCTAGTTGTCACCGCTCGCCGCCGAACTCAAAAGACATACCTCAATCAATCAAGGTATGTGATTATGTTTTTGTATTATTGTTTATCGTGATTATCGTATTAAGTCTTAGGTCCTTATAGATCTATTAATATTTATAGATCTTGTCATATTTTATATGTGGTGTCAGAGCTATGATTGAACTTTTATGATTTTCTGATTATGATTCATTTGTGTTACATTTCGTTAGTAATTGTATAATTTTCCTACAATTATTCATTGATACTAGTACTACCCATGACGATGCACGGGTAATTACGTCGACAAGATCTTGTCATGTTTTACATGTGGTGTCAAAGCTATCATTGGACTTTTACGATTTTCTGATTATGATTCGTTTGTGTTACATTTCGTTAGTAATTGTATAATTTCCTACAATTATTCGTTGATACTAGTACTACCCGTGACGATGCACGAGCAGTTATTTAGGACGTTGATATCTACAAATTTTAATTGCTACTATATTTGGTTATTTCATAAGTAATTGGAATTGTTTAAAAGGAGGTTGCATTTGAAAAGAGTTGAGAATATGTAATAATAACAAGAAATACAAAAGAAATAACTTTGATATGATTTGTGCTAGTATTATAAAAAAGTACAAATTTTACGATACTAAATAATTGAAATATACCTCCTATAGTCCTCAAATGATTTCTAGCATAGTCACAACACGATCATGATATAGGCAATGGTGTACAACGTAGTTGACATCGTCGAAGGCATCTGATATCATTTTCACTTCCCTCATATAGAACTAAAATTTTAATAATAGAAATGTACAAAGTTACAAATACGGAAGTACAATTCCGTACCTACTCAAGAGAACTTCCTGATAATTATAAGTTAAATAAATACACACCAAATTAAACATACCTCATCAATGTGTGTTTGTCTCCATCTTCTTAATGTCATTGATTTCTTCTTTTCTGCATAGTTTTTAAGTGTATAATGTTTCTCCCCTTTTATTATATCACATCACAATAAATTAATATGGAATGATTCAAATACGATAATCATTACAATGGGGTTATACATTAATTTTTAATTCTACATATGAACTTCTGAAATCTATACAAACTTTACATAAGTTTTGAGTTACACAAAGTTATCATAAAATTGTATTAAGATTCTCTCATTTCCAAAATTTGTCTTGTCTTTTCTTTCTCATTAGAAAAAGTTCTTGCTTCTCTTCAGATTGTAATTGGTGTACAATATAAAGAATCACTTTTGATTGCTTGTGATTCTTTTCACGACGTAGTTCACGTTCTTCATTTTTAATCTTTTGGATCATGTTTCGTATAACTCTAGCAAAAGTGCAACAACTAATAGTCACAAAACTCCGTAACTATAGATATCGGACGTTCAAGTTTCTCTTTGATAATTTATTGCTATGGTAATATATCACTGGTGTTTGTTAAATTTGTGGTTTTAGTATTGTCTACAAAATAGGAAGTATATTAGTAATCATTGAAACCACATTGAGATGAAATGTTTAATTATATAAGTATCACACTTACATGTTTATTGTACTCTTCCCACTTTTCATTAATTTCCACCTCCCATATTTGCGAAAAAGATTTTCCTATATTTAGAGAGTGATTAGTCAACCATATAAATAAGTCTCATTCCAAAAAACATATTAAATTTTGAACTTAAGAAAGATAAACACCAGAGTAGTGGGTCGTGTCATTGTTAAGTTATTTACCTACAACAAAACCTCTGGATATACTACTTCATTGTTGTATTTGCAATATCTGGTAGCAGAAGTACACTAATTCTCTTATGGGATGTACATTTTGGCAATGCCACATAGTTGGCCATGACTGAAAACGGAAGTTGTTAAATCGATCCCAACAAATTTTATAAACTAGCCTTGGGATTTGTTGATGGTCATTGATAATGCTAGCTGATGAGGGAACTGTCTCCTTGTCATAGAAATGACAAAACATCAGACGTCGAGTCAGAGATATTCTTGGTATGAATACACAGTTTCCAACTTTAAATCCTATTAAAATCTTTGCTTCAATTAATCTAGGAAAGCATCTAACCACCATTAATATGGTCCAATTGCATAAACCGTCTTTTGAAGCGAGATTACGCAACAAAATTACTGGGCACCCAACTTTCAATCTTAGTCTAAACGAAGGTAGACCTGAAGGATCGAGTGAGTTCATATATTCTTGGGGATATCAATTTGTGACAGTGCAATCAACTGTGTCTACTTCTAATAACTTGTTAGCGGTAAGATAAACAATATCTTGGCCTTAAATTTTGGCCATAGCTTGAATGTTGATAATGTTGACATCTTCATTACGGGATGATAGAATCGTGCGCTCAGTCAAGTATGTAGTTGAGACTGTCATAACTTCTTTCAAATGTGGGTAAACTTAACATATTAGCTCATCTAAATTTGTACATTTATTAAATTTTGCCGACAATTCAACTGTTTCTTTTGGATTAGATCCGATCTACATATATTTTAAACGCAAGTGTATTAGTAAACTTTTCACCAAAACAAATATATTAGATAGGATAAATTTAGATTACCTCTAATAATGTATGTGCGAATGCAACATTCTCAGAGCTGTTGTTGATTAGCCGCATATTCTGCGATAAGGATAGTACTTTTATGTGTCCCCAAATATACAATCTTCTCAAAGAAGCAGAAAGGATATCCTCACGAACACCTTTTGGCACTACTGGAAGAATTTGATGAAAAGTCACTTCCTAAAACAACAGTTATTCCTCCAAATGGCCTTTAATTTCCAAGAACATCTTGGAGAGATCGATCCACCGCTTCAGCGCAATATTTGTGTTGTATGGGAACTTCATCCCAAATGATAAGCTTTATTTTTCTGAATAACTTTGCATGTATTGATTGCTTTGAAAACCCACACATTGAGTTATCTAAGATTTTATGGGTATCTTAAAAGTTAAATGAGATGTTCAACCTCTATTTAGTAGTAATGATACAATACCTGAGATGTTCGACATGTAACTGCTAAAGAGTTGTATACAAATATTTTTCCTATGCCAGCAGCTCTGTTCAAGAAAAAGACAGTCCCAACTTCATTTCTAATAGAATCAATAACCATATTATAAGTGTACCATTATTCATCGTTAAGTTGATCAACATTGTTCAAAGATTCTACATGTTGCGCATCAGATGTCAAATGTTTTTGATCCCATATTAGCCGATTTCCAATATCCTCAATGCTCCACCTTTTAGTAATTTTCAAATCAGGGTTAAAATCTATGAGACTCATACCTTCTTCTTGCAATATTTGTTCCAATAACAATAGGTCGTAGTCAGTAATTTGGTGTTCTGTTGGATTTGGAATTCCAAATTTGTCTTTAAGTTTGAATTTCAAGTCATCACATATATTCATCGAAAACTTTGTCCACAATCCCATTGGATCTATTGGACAACAATGGATAAGAATAACAGCAAAAAGTCTTTGCAATTGGTACCCAGTTTGCAATATAGTTGCCTCTTCAAGACATTGTATCCATTCTTTATCATCTTCAAGTAATCCAAGTGCAACACATGCTACTTTAAACGTATTGTGCAAAACTTTGTTTACATTCCGTAAGTATTCAAAAGAATGTGGGCTTTTTACAACAGTTAAAAGCAAGCGTAGGTACTATCTTTCCCCAGAATTTGGAGGTGCGAAATAAATTCTACCAATTTATTTTGGCCCTACTCTTGGAAGCCATATACATGGTTTCTCATGCCAAGTATGGAACTCTGGGAACTCTTGATAAGTATAGGTTGTTGCAGTGTTATGTGTCGTACAATATTCAAAAAACCCAGTCAGTGTCGATCTCTGATTTTGTGCTCTGGAAATGACATTTTCTATTAGTTCCCTCTCGTCGTAGACCACATTATACATTCCAGGTAAGTGAAGTACCAATATAGATACTGAAGGATTCTCTTCATGTAACGAATACTCGAATAAACGCCATGCAGCCTCCGGTGGACCAATATACCTTGCATCGAGGTATTATTGAATCTCGTCATTAACATAAAATATCAGCGTGGTGCGATCATGATCCTTGTATATATACTTGTGTATATATTTAACGCATTGAACTCCTGCACATACTTTAACATTGATATGGCAGTCAAACATCCTTGTTAAGTACGAATTATGAGGAACCACGTCTCTATTATCGATCTGTTGTCCATTTGCCAATTTATGAACTATGTCTGTCCCATGACAACGATATACAGGATATCCATCAGTGTCCATTGTTGTAGTTTTTGTGTAGATCCTTAGATAACTTTTTGTGTATTTTCCATTTTCCATACAGGCCATCCGTGGATTTTGAGTTCCGCAAGGCCCATGTATCATACATCTCTTGACAGTCTTGTATAGAGCTGGATCAGTGCTTTCATCGAGAAACTCAGCTGATATGATTTAGTCAACTTGATCGCGGTTGCAAATTTTGTGTGATTGTTGGAGAAAGAAAAATGCGTGCATGTGGGGTAATCCTCTTTTTCAAAACTTAATTGTATAAACATATGCTACCACTGGACCGAATACGTTGCCTTTTTTATTTCCTTCATTAGGGCATGTCATTTTAATTCGAATACACGTGCAACTAAATTAGGTCTGTCAATTGCTGTTTAGTGTAGTAATAATCACTTCTTTATTTATGGCCAATTAGGATTCACAGTCATTGTCAAGAAAATATCTGGGTGATTGTTGTGACGGGTGATTGTCATTGAATCCTCTCAGACCACCGATGAAGGATGATGGTAGAATTAATTGTTTGCCAACCTCTTTTGAGTTCAATCCTACCCCCACCAAATCTTTCAAACCACCATATAATTTGGAACGAAGCTTTCCTTGGCTCTTTGTAGCGTATTTTATGCGATTTTGCTTTGTCGCAGCCCAAAAATCTACCATAAATTCTTGAAACAATTTGCTACTCCTTAAAATAACAGAGTACTCTGTAGGGCGCTGGAAGAGCCGATACGAATAATAATCCATCTGGGTTAGTCGTTTAGTAACAGGTCGATTATAATTGACGTCCCACTTCATCATTTCTAGTTCCCAACCCATTTCTCCATGCGGGAACAAAATGACGTAGTGTATTGATAAATATGCAGGGTGACATTCACTTATTCGCATAAGTTCATGCCCTCCCCTCAAATATACGACGATATGTCTTGTACCGAGGGCCTTTTCTCTCTTTCCTGGAAGTATAACGGTAATCTTATCTGCCAATGAAAGGTTGTAGCGGCGTCGATCTGTTCTTGAACTATAATGAAGATGCACGTGGACATTAACATCTTGGTTATCTGCAGAGTATACATTATTCAATACCTTGTATACATGATGATATATTTGAATAAATGGATTGCACTCCATCAAATTATCTTGGATAATTTTTAAGACATCGGTATTTAGTTGTGGGTTGCAGGATGCACGTACACTAAGTGCTGATACAAAATCATAAATATAGAGTTGTGCATAAGCTGCTTATTTTCTCAAATCAGGTAGTAAAGCCCCGACTTAATGTTTTAGCTCCCCATAGATTGAGAATGGTTTGGGACCTCTGCCATTTAGAATTCGATCGTCTAACTTTACTCCGAGGCTGGTAAAAGTGTTAACTACATTGTACTCACGAATTTGGCTTCAAAATGATTTTGCATGTGATGAATCATCATCGTACAATACTTGTATAGCTGGAGGAAGTGGTTGAAGAATAGGTAATCTTATCTTTCCTTGCTTGCAACATGTCCCAAACAAAGACCGATAATGCGATGAGTTTGTCAATTTTTCATCAAGCCAATGCAATGCGTGGTACAAAAGACATTCGATATCAATATTTTCAAAATAATGTCGAATTTCATGGATTAAAGGATCAATATTGAGCTCAAAGTCTGAATCCATGTTAAGATCATTAAAGAAGTGTTCATCCATAAATGGTTCTTGTGGTGGCTCATTTACTCTGCAATCATTTAATTTAAAAGTTATATTATGTGCTAGTTGAATAATTTTACTTAATTATAGTGAGAAGCTTACATGTCACTGGGTCCCCTTGAAGATTCTCCAATTTTGAAACTACAATTTCTTAACCTAGTAACAGAATTTGTTGTTTCATCAATACCAAGTATTTTAGATGGGGCAACCCCGCAATTATCAGAATTTTCTCCAGCATTCTCCAAGCTGTTATGGAATTGTTATATAATATTATTAAATTAAAATATGATAGTAATTTACTTTAAATTGCTTTTGGACTAAGTTTAGATTAACATACGTGTTCCAATGATTGTTGACATCATTCATCGGAGACGCATGTGGCATAATTGTCTCGTTTCCAGCTTCCTAGCATCGTGAATATCGTTGTGTTGATGTGTCTCCATTGAAATATACATCGCGATGAAAATTATTTATCGTTTGAAGGTGAAAAGATGCAGTTTTATTTCTATTTTCTCTTTCTCGTCTCGCACGTTGTGCTAATGCACGTTTCAAAGTTGCCACCATGAAAGAGTTCTCCTCATTGATCCTCACATTTGTGTTACTATACGTTATGTTAATAGTAACATCCATTATCGCAATTTGTCTTTCTTTCTCACGTCTCATTCGTTGTGCTAGTGAACGTTTCAATGGTGCATTGTCAACAACAACAGATGGTTGTTGTTGTGCTAAAGTAATTTCTTCTGTTTGAAGATTATTTTCACTTTTTACAAAATTTCCAACAAACAGTATCATTGTAATTATTTCAGATTCTGTTTGGGCGTTATCCTCTGAAGTATTTCACATTTCCTATAAAATGTTTTTATGTATTTAATAGTTGATATATGTAAAAGACCATTATGAGGAAATTAATCTGTCACATACTTAGTGCTAATATAAATATGTCATATGATCTTCTACTTAAAATTTACAAACACACAACATGTTGCCTTTCTAATAAATTCCTTAAATGACATACCTCTGTCCTATGCATTTTGCCTTTACGTATATGTTCTTGTTCCTATGCTAGAGCTTCCATGTTGAACCAATTAGCATATCGTAGTATTGGCTGTTGTATTTGGTTCCCATTAATATTAGTGGTAACAATAACGTTGTTTGCATTTTGTTCCTTAACCTGAACAATTAGGAAAAAAAACATATCAATCCTACTCTTGAGATATAGATTAGATGAATTATGTGAAGTTAGTTTAATTACTCAAAATGGGTTTGCATACCTGTGTCATTGACAAAGTTTTCTTTCTTTTCTTTTCATTTTTTTAGCCGCATGAGTAGTTTCATTTCCCACCTTTTCTTCAAACTCTGTGAAACGCAAGGAGCAATGTACAACTATCAGAAACCAAAATCATCAAATTCAACATTCACATCAAAAGTAATAAAGGCATTGTCAAACAGGGGACTAACTATAAAACTGGTCCATATGGTTTTCCATATGAAACTAATTAATGTCTAACCAAGCATGGCATGAGTTATGCCTAACCAAACAGGCCACTAACTACCCATAAGTATTAAAAAAATATTATACCAAACAGGTCCTTATGTTTTCCATATGAAGCAACCTCTAAACCACCTCAATCCTCTCTACCTCTCTCTTTCTCTCTCTCTCTTAAAACTTTACTCTCTCCAAATGATTTAAAACCATAGCTGCCATTGTTGCTCTCCATGAACTCGTACTCTCTCTTAGCCATCGATGAGAACTTTCTCTCTAAAATTACATTTTTGATCGAAGTTTTGATCCTAAATTGGCCATTAAAGGTTTTGATTTCAAGTTGGGTTTCGATCTGCGAGTTTTTGATTTCAAGTTGGTGATTGAAGTGTTTTAATTAGGTGAGTCGATTAATTCAATTTTTCCCACTTTAGGGATTTTGATCTCTGGATTTCATGGCCTGAAATTTAGGTTTAGAAGGCTTTGTTAATGACTCTTAAACATTTTTTGACTACCCTAATGCAAGGAGTACAAATGGCAATTAGACGGTGATCTCATAATGCAGAATTTCCTTGAGCCTGTCGAAGCCGTGTTAGAATATACCAAAGCCGAAGAGAAGTCTGATGAGAATGACAATCAAGATGAAGGAAGTACAAATTCTACACATTAAACACTAGCAACAACACATCTCTATGTGTTTTTTAGAATCAAATTGTAGGGTACTTTGTTGTGTGTATTTGGTGGAGGGACGGAGTGATGTACTTGGTGGTGGTGTACTTCACTAAACAGGATTTACAATTGGGGTACTACCAAGTTTGCATTGTTGCGGGTAATGAGTCAAAGACGGCATCTCGAACATGTTAGCATCACCTAAAATCAACATAAACCTTAAAGATTGTTGTGTATATAGGAAACATAATACTGCAACATCAACCTTAGAGATTCCGCAGCTTTCTGGTAATAAGAGCAGCAAGAATTCCTCCCATAATTGCCCAATGCTAAAGGACAATCTAGTAAGTTTAAACATTAATAACTTGTACTAACACATGATGAGATAACTCCGGTAAGGAAACTATTCACAAAAATTTAGTTTTGACTCGACTCTAACGTCATTTTTATTACAATTGAAGAAGATGTAGTTGTTTTGAGACAGAGATAAATGTATACTTGTATCTATGCTAAACGGTCTCGTAGGTCAAAAATTATCACCGTCTTTACAGTTCCACATGAACGGGTCAGAAACTATAATATGGGGACCAGAGTAGGTTATATTTAGTATAGGGTATCTCCCATAAGGCGTACGGAGTTGAAGTTCACCAATGTTAGAACATATGAGAAGGTGACGGTAATACGGGCTACCACCACCGTCTTCAATACTAAAAGGGTAGTTAACTCTGATATCGCCACATGTAGTTTATTAGCATATATCGACCGCTTTGTAAAGAGATGAAACTTAAGAAAGAACGACAAAAATATAAAGAGATAAAACTCTGTAGTAGAGTAATATTGCTAACATGGGTATCGAACGAACAACAAAAAAATCTTCGTTCAATAGGTCATTGAGAATCCCAAACATTTGCGAGAAATAATCAATGTTCATGTTGTTGAGAGCAGCACAACACGAAGTGTTAATATCAACATGACCCGTCAAGAATGACCCGATGATCTGGGGCACGCATGATTGAACTCCTTGAAGAGATGACCAACAATGTTGAATCTGCGAGGGCAAAAATGGAGGTACACCTGACCCTGGAGAGGACCCTCCATATTGAGGGTGTGATGGGTTTGTCGAAGTAGAAGAAGAGGGTGATGGGGTGGATGGAGTAGAAGAAGAAGGGGGCGATGGTCTTCTTAACCAAGGTGGAAGACTTGGAAATGGCGGCAAAGGAGGAAATGATGGAAATGAGGGCAAAAGAGGTAGCGTTGGAAATGGAGGTAGAGGAGGTAGTGCGGGAAATGGTAGTAGAGGGGGGTAAAGGAAATGTTGGACGTGGAGGCAAAGGTGGCAACGGAACCGTCGGAAATAAAAATGTAGGAAACCCAAAATGAGGGATCCAAAGAAAGCCTACTTGGGGATTTATCTCCGTCTCAGACTTTGGTGTTGGACGAGCTCTAAACCCTACTAAAGCGAATGAAACAAGAAACACTAACACCAACATAACTCTATTAAGTGCCATTGCTGAAACTCAAAACCTAAAACTCAAGTATAGGTTTATGTTGTTAACACTTCAGAAACGTTTGGGTTTATATAGAGCTTAGTAGGGGATGTATTTATGATTGAGTAGAATTCCATCTTTCTATATATCTGTATATACACTTTGTATATACACTTTCAATTGCTAACATGGAGATTGAGTAGAAGTCCTTCGTGGAAAGTGTATAACATAGTTCTCTGCTAAGATTTTTTTAATGTTTTGTATTAAGGGTTCTGACTTCTTGATTAAAGTACAAGTTTAACATGTGAAGAATTTATTTTAAGGGTTTTGATTTTACTTTATTATTATAAAGTCAGTAAATAATGATATTTAAAATTCACATGCAGTTACAATTTAAACTCTTAGTACATCAAAGTACTTTATTATTATGTATTTTACTCTTAATAGTGCTTTTGATATGCAATTTTTGGGTAAATATACTAGTGTACCAGTTTATCATGCCAGTTTTATATGCCTTTACTTTAATTTCCTTGATCTCTTAATTAATCTTTAGATGATTTTTTTTTGTTATATCGTAATATCGATTTGTGATCTATTGCTTAAGTCGGTTGGAAGTTGCCAAAGTAACCCAACTATTATGAAGCATGGACATCAAACCGAGTACATACCAATTTATTTTTTCTCAAAAATATTATGGTTTTGCCCAAAGGCGAATCGATTTTTGTGAGAGTTATAAATCAAATTAGGGTAATTGAGATGTATTCTAGATTGATTTTGGAACTAATAATCCAAAGGTGAAGGGCCTTAAATAATTTGGCGTACACTTTTAATTGGCTTAATATAATGTTTAATTTATTTATAACTTGTAGCATTAATATTTTGTGAGCTTTTAATTATTTTACGGTACTAAACCCTGTTTTGCTACATTCGCATGCTTCGTCTGTTCTAATTCTCAATAAAACTAATGTTTCAGACTAGAGTGGATAAATTCAATTTCACTTAGGTGTTCTGGATCTTGATTTAACACTCTTGTCTGAAAAACCTGCTGATCTTTATTCTGAGAGCAGTGGGAATGAGAAAACTTTCCATAAAGCTTGGGAAAGGTCGAACAGGTTAAGCCTTATATTTATGCGGATGACCATAATGACTAGTATCAAGTCTTCACTTCTTAAGTATGAAAATGTGAAAGAATTCTTAACATCTATGGCAGAACATTTCAAAACTGCTTATAAGTCATTAGCTAAGACTTTAATGGCTAAACTAACCACAATGAAATATAATGGTATACGAGGCATGCATGAACATGTCTTAAAAATGACAAATCTAGCTGCTAAACTTAAAATGTTGGGGATAGAAGTGAATGATTCATTTATTGTTCAATTTATTTTAAACTCTTTGCCTCTGAGTTTGGTCCATTTCAAATTTATTACAACACTATTAAGGATAAGTGGAATGTGAATGAATTGGCCAACATGATTGTTCAAGAGGAGGCAAAGCTTAAGCGATAAGGAAATCATTAAGTTCATCCTACAACACAAGAAGCTATAAAGAATTAGATAAAGCCTGATAAGAAACGGGGATCACTCAAGGTAAGGGGGCCTTCTAATGTTACTAAGGCTCCTAAGATGGAATACGGCAATGAACGTAATAGGTACTACTTTTGTAAAAAGACGGGGCATGTTCAAAATGATTGTCAGAAACGTAAGGCTTGGTTCGAAAAGAAAGGTAATTATTTAGCTTCTGTATGTTTCGAATAAAATCTTACTGAAGTTCCTTCTAATACTTGGTGGATTGACTCGGGTGATACTGCTCATGTTTCCAATACGATATAAGGATTCCTTATAATCCAGAATGCGTAACCAAATTAAAAATATATATTCATGGGAAATAGAGTCAAAGCTTTTGTTGAAGCCGTGGGGACCTCTCATTTATTCTTAGACATTGGACATCATTTAGATTTATTGCTTACCTTTTATGTTCCTTCAGTTTTTCACAATTTGCTTTCTTTATCTATTTTAGACTTGATGGGTATTCTTTTCACTTTGGGAACGGTTCTTTCAGTTTATTCGAGAATTCTGCTTTTATTAGTTCTGGTGTTTTATGTGACGGCCTATATAAATTAAATCTTGATAACATGTTTGCCAAAACCCTTTTGACCATGCATCCTAATGTTGGAACGAAACGTGGCATAACTAATGAAAATTCCTACATCTTGTGGCATAGACGACTGAGGCATATCTCCAGAAAAAGAATGCAGAGATAAGTTAAAGACGAGGTCCTTTCGAACCTAGATTTTACTGATTTGTGTGTGTGTGTGTGTGTGTGTGTGTGTGTGTGTGTGTGTGTGTGTGAAGATTGTATTAAAGCCAAACAAACCAAATACGCCAAGATGGGTGCCACAAGAAGTACGAAGCTTCTTGAAATTATTCATACAGACATTTGTGGACCTTTTACTACTCCCTATTTTATGGGAGAAAAGTATTTAATCACCTTAATTGATGACTTTTCACGTTATGGTTATGTCTATTTATTAAGTAAAAAATCTCAAGCAATGAATGCCGTTGAAGTATACATTACTGAGGTTGAAAGACAATTAGGAAAAAATATGAAAGTTATTAGGTTAGATAGAGGTGGTTAATACTATGGTAAATATGATGAATCGGGTCAGTGCCCTGGCCCATTCGCCAAACTCTTAGAGAAGCTTGGTATTCGTGCTCAATACACAATGCTAGGAATGCCACAGCAGAATGGTGTAGCTGAAAGGCATAATCGTACTAATGGAAATGGTTAGGAGTATGATAAATAATTCAACTTTACCTGTATTTTTGTGGATTGAAGCTCTAAAGACCGCTGTATATTTATTAAATAGGGTTCATAGTAAGGCAGTTTCAAAAACTCTATTCGAGCTTTGGACTAGAAGAAAACCTAGTTTAAGACATCTTCATGTTTGGGGATGTGCAGCGGAGGCTAGAATTTACAATCCACATGAAAAGGAATTGAACCTTAAAACTACCAATGGGTACTTTATTGGTTATCCTGATAAGTCCAAAGGGTATAAGTTTTACTATCCTACCCATAGTATGAGAATTGTTTAGACCGATAATATAAGATTCCTTGAAAATGATGAAATTAGTGGGAGTAGTGAATCACAAATTGTGGTTATTGAGAAAGTTATGGTGCAAGTCCCATTACCCATAACTTCTAATCCTATTGTTGTTCATATGGTTGTTGATTAAATCGATGATACCGAGCACTAACTGGCAATCAACCACTCCATAATGAGATTGTCACCAATGAATAGATAATAAAGGTACCATATGAAATAGTACTATACCGATCTCAACGGGAAATGAGATCTGCTATTTTAGATAACTTTGTGGTATACTTACAGGAATCTGAATTTGACATAGGGACCATTAAGGATCCGATTTCATTTTCACAAGCCATGGATAATAATAATTCTACTAAATAGATTGATGCTATGAAAGAAGAGTTGAAATCATTAGAACAAAGTAAAGTTTGGGATCTCGTTGAATTGCCAAAAGGATACAAGAAAGTTGGTTGCAAATGGATCTTTAAGACCAAGCGCGACAGTAAGGCAATATCGAACGATATAAAGCCCAACTTGTGGCCAAAGGTTTTACTCAGAAAGAATGTATTGATTATAAGGAGACCTTCTCACTTGTATAAAAGAAGGACTTACTTAAAATTATTATGGCATTGGTGGCTTATTATGATTTAGAGTTACACCAAATAGATGTGAAAACTGCTTTTCTGAATGAGAGTTTAGATGAATAAATCTATATGAATCAACCTGAAGGTTTTTCTGAAGAGGGAAAAAAATGGTTTGTAAGCTTAAGAAATTAATATACGGTCTTAAACAAGCTTCCCGCCAATGGTACATTAAGTTTCACGATACCATTGTTCATTTGGGTTTTAAGGAAAACATTATTGATCGATATATATACCTCAAGGTCAGTGGCAATAAGTTTATATTTTTGGTTTTGTATGTTAATGATATCTTACTTGCTAGTAATGATCTTGGTCTGCTTCACCAGACTAAGAAGTTTCTTCTTTAAGAACTTTGAAATGAAAGATTTAGGTGAGGCATCTTACGTAATTGGAATCAAAATCTATCGAGACCGAGCACGAGGATTGTTAGGGTTATCTCATAAAGCCTATATCAATAAATTTTTAGAGAGATTCGGTATGGAGAATTATTCAGCTAGTAATGCACCAATTCAGAAAGGTGATAAATTTAGTCTTATACAATGCCCAAAGACTAAATGAGAATATAAACAGATGGAAAAGATTCCATACACGTCTGCCATAGGGAGTCTAATGTATGCACAAGCTTATACTAGACCAGACATAAGCTTTGTTATTGGTATGTTGGGTAGATATCAAATCAATCCAGGGATAGACCATTAGAAAGCTGCAAAGAAAGTTATGAGGTGCTTGCAAGGAACGAAAGATTACATGCTCACATTTAGGAGGTTTGATCATTTAGAAGTGATCGGTTACTCAGACTCAGATTTTGTTGGATGCTCTGATAGTAGGAAGTCTACTTTTGGTTATGTCTTCCTATTGGCTAGAGGGGCAATTTCATGGAAAAGTACAAAACAATATAGTATTTCATAATCTACTATGGAGGCTGAGTTTGTGGCATGCTATGAGGACACATATCATGGTTTATAGTTGCGAAATTTTATCTCAGGACTTGGAGTTGTTGACTCTATTTCCAAGCCGTTAAGAATTTATTGTGATAATACCACAACAGTATTTTTCTCCAAGAATGATAAATATTCTAATGGTGCTAAGCATATGGAGATAA
Source organism: Kingdonia uniflora (assembly GCA_014058105.1). Taxonomy (NCBI): domain Eukaryota; kingdom Viridiplantae; phylum Streptophyta; class Magnoliopsida; order Ranunculales; family Circaeasteraceae; genus Kingdonia; species Kingdonia uniflora. The sequence goes on along the minus strand of JACGCM010001717.1, from coordinate 886,970 downwards.
AATGTTTATCAGTTAAGGAGTCTGTTTAGAAACAACGATTGTTTATAGAACAAATAAGCACAATGCTTATGGTTGCAGATCCATTGACTAAGGGATTACCGCTAAAGATATTTAAGGAACATGTTCAGAGTATGAGTCTTGGGCGGATTCCATGATGTTTTTCGTTATAGTTATGGATTTTTTAGTTTGATTGTTTTCTTTAGACATCTTATTGAGATCTTATTATAGTATGTTTATGATATTTTTCTGTTTACCATTATGTGTACACATGTATGTGATTGGATGAATGATAAAAGTAAAGTCTTTTGACAAGACATTATTGATGGACTTTTTATAAGCGTATTTGTTCACGCCTATAAACCTCACTTATGAGCCAAGTTCAACAGTTCATTATTGTTGTAGTACATGGAAGGAAATGTGTCACAAAATTGTATAAGACCGTCATGACTCGCTTTAGTAAATTATTTAATTTTGGTATTATGATGACCAATAAAGATAGTATGACTTTGATATATTTTAAATCGAGCGCGTGTCAGTTATTTAATTGTTGAGCCCATTTTGAGTTAAAATTTTTGCAAACTTAAGTTTTATCGAGTATGATTTTCAAACCTACTTCATATGGGCCAAGTTGGAGAATGCAAGACTTATTATGGCCCACATAAGTAGGGTTTCCTACAACTCTCTACTTTATGGAAAGTAGTTCTAATTAAAATAGGAAACTAGGTCATCTTTTTGCCTATATAAGTGTGCCTAGCCCATTAGCTAAAGCATTATCTCAAAGGAAAGGTTAAGGGAGAGAAAACTTAGTTGTCACCGCTCGTCGCCGCCGCCTAACTCAAAGAACATACCTCAATCAATCAAGCTATAGATCAAGGTATGTGATTATGTTTTCACATTATTGTTTATCATGATTATCGTATTAAGTCCTATGTTCTTATAGATCTATTAATATTTATAAATCTTGTCATGTTTTACATGAAAACCTTTGAATAGGTAAAAACCATAACATCTCTTGAGGATTTAGAATTAGTGATCTTATTGATTGAGTGACTACTTATTACAATGAGTATTCTAGATAAAATTGCTTAGAGTTTCTAGGTCAAAAAATATGTCCATAATCTATTATAGGCCTGTCTCGAATATCGAGCTCAAGCCTTAGCTTCAACCAACATACATTTATTCGGCCTCGTCAACATACGATAACATAGAACATTTATGGTACATTGTGAGGCAGTTACAAAGAAGAGGAAATGCGCATACCGCTACGAAGACTCATCAAAACTATGTAGTAACGTTCGTCATTAAAGAGATGATTAATGATCATAAAACAGTCATAATATGAAACCTATAAGTGGGACCAAGGAAGAATAGATTAGGGACAAATTTTCTGACTTAGAAACTCTAAGAAATTTTATTTAGAATACTCTTTGTAACAGGTAGTCACTCAATTAATAAGATCATTATTTCTAAATCCTCAAGAGAGGTCGTAGTTTTTACCTATTCAAAGATTTTGCGTTATTAGTGATTACTCATTATTGTTAGTGTCCTAGTCATCTTTCGTGTGAGAAGCTAAGTTCAAGTCATGAATTTAGGCTCTTACAAATCTGTTCTTCCTTGGTCCTACTTATTAGTCTCATATTATGACAGTTCTATGATCATTATCTCTTTTAATGACAAATGTTACAACATAGATTTGATGAGTCTTCGTAACATTTATGTAATGGTATGTGCATTTCCTCTTCTTTGTAACTACCTTATAATGTACCATAATTGTACTACGTTATCATATGTTGACGAGGTCAAGTAAATGTATGTTGGTCGAAGCTAAGGCTTGAGCTCGAGATTTGGAATAGGCCTTTACAATTACCCCCTCTCAACTAAAAGCATAAGTAATTTTGGTTGAGAAGTTCGTCCTATATCTGTTACCTGACGTTTTTGTCTTAATTTTGGTACAGTTATTACCGATGTCGTCAATGCTTGCCTTTGGAAATTTGAGGCTTTTAGGTCATCCCTGAGTACGATTTAAGTCGATTTACTAGATCTATTTTTTGGGGTTTGCATATAAGTGTAAGAAGCAATAAAATGTTTCAATGTTGACCTTGAGCATGATTCAAGTCTATTAATGACTTGAATTGGGTCGAATTGGGTGGACCAATTGATGAGATGTAATATGTTGGCCAATTTAGATAAACCTGTTGTCGACCTATAATATGTCGGTCGAATGGGATGAACCAATTGATTTGTGCGTAATGTGTTGGTCAAATAGGATAAACCTGTTGTTGACCTGTAATATGTTTGTCAAATGGGATGAACCAATCGTTGACCTATAATATGTTTGTCGAATGGGATAAACCAATCGTTGACCTTAATATGTTAGTCGAATGGGATGAACTAATCGTTGACCTTAATATGTTGGTCGAATGGGATGAACCAAGCGTTGACCTTAATATGTTGGTCGAATAGGATGAACAAATCATTGATCTACAATATGTTGGTCGAATTGGATGAACCAATTATTGACCTATAATATGTTGTTCAAATGGGATGAACCAATTATTGACCAATAATATATTGGTCGAATTAGATGAACCAATTGTTGACCTATAATATGTTGGGCGTCTAATGGGATGAACCAATCGTTGACTTGTAATATGTTGGTTCAATTGGATTAACTAATTAATTTATTTGTTATGTATTGGTCGAATTGGATGAACCGATTGTTGACCTGTAATATATTGGTCGAATTGGATGAACCAATCGTTGACCTGCAATATGTTGGTCGAATGGGATGAACTAATCGTTGACATGTAATATGTTGGTTGAATTAGATGAACCAATTGATTTGTTTGTAATGTGTTGGTCAAATTGGATGAACTAATTGTTAACCTGTAATATGTTGGTCGAGCTCGCCCCCAAATATGATTTAAGGCGATTGACTGAATCCAATACTTGGGGTTTGTATGCTGGAAGAAGCAAGCAGTAGCTTCTATGTCGACCTCGAGCACCATATTGGATATGAGCTTGATTTGTGGAGGCATTCTCGGCAGAGCCTGGAAATTTTTGAAGAAGAATAGGTGAGTTGCAAAGTACATCGACAATGTTGTTTGCATTACTCAAATGGAACAAGTCAAGTATATCTTTGTTAGCAAATTCAGATGGAATCCAAAAAGATGCAATGAAGAGAAGTAAGTCTTGTGCATCCTCTGTATCCGTAAAGCAATACCCCCTTCACTAATGAGCCTTTTCCTTAATGCAATAATGATCTTGGTGGCAATTTTTGTTGATATCGTCTTGGCCATCAGTACGAGTATTATATCAAGATAGCATGAAGCATTCCAGGATGAGCAAGACAGCCTGACGGTTGTTGACCATAGGAGTGGCCTTGTTGATATAAGCTTTCTTCCCCTGCAGATAAAACCCACCAATGCAATTAAACACAGGCATTTTCGGATCGGGGGAACGTTTTATAGCCGTTGGAGCTTCTTGGCGTAGTTTGGCATCACCAGTGAGATTGGAAACAAGGTGTTTTCGGAGATCGCAGCTTCCCATTATTTCACACAATACAAGAGTGTTTTCAGTGCCCAAAGATAAAGATGATGGTTGGGGCTGTTGTTGATAAAGGTATTTGGACCTGTTATGAATGGCATTGTCAAAAAAATTGAGATGTTTCTCCAATTTTATGAATCGGTGTACGAATTGAGAGATGGAGGAAGAGAGGCCTCGAAGCCTGCTCACATATTTGAGAAAAACTTATTCACCATTGTTGTTGTTGACTTCTTCTTTGTTAGATTAGAAGTAAGACTAGTAGAGAACAAGTATTCGCCATGAACTGAAAATCAAAATCCTCCTCCATTGCCAGATTGATTATTGAGAGAATACAATAATGATGAACAAATAATTAGAAGCCCTAGAAATTGTTTCACGCTTCAAATCCATATGGAGTGTAAGTGAGGTAAATCAAATCTAATTGTGTATTGGATCAAATTAGAACTACTAGTAGTAGTATATTTGAGCAATCCGGAAATGATAACGTTTCTTACAGACGCCGCCAAATGTAAGAGCCCAAATTTGGAACTCAAACTTAGCTTCTCACACCAAAGATGATGATAACACTAAACAATAACAAGTAATCACTAATAACGTAAAATCTAGCGGTGAAACCTTTGAGTAGGTAAAAACCACGACCTCTCTTGAGGATTTAGAAATAATGATCTTATTGATTGAGTGACTATTTATTACAATGAGTATTCTAGATAGAATTGCTTAGAGTTTCTAGGTTAGAAAATCTATCTCTAATCTATTATTACTTGGTCCTACTTATAGGTCTCATATTATGACCGCTTTATAATCATTATCTCTTTTAATGATGAACATTACAATATAGTTTTGATGAGTCTTTGTTATGGTATGTGCATTTTCTCTTTTTTGTGACTGCCTCAAAATGTACCATAAATATGCCATGTTATCGTGTGTTGACAAAGTCGGGTAAATGTATGTTGGTCGAAGCTAAGGCTTAAGCTTGAGATTCGGAGCAGGCCTTTATATTTCTAAGAGGTGACAATGAAGCTGATACATTCTGCATTACTCTATCCTATCACAACAAAAGTTAGCCGCCCAGTTAAGATGTATGATAATACAGCACACATTAAGGGATAGGGTTGTACACGGTCCGGTTCGGTCCGGTTTTGGCCCTAAACCGCGAACCGAACCGCATACCCCAGTTTTTGAAAACCAGGAACCGAAACCAAACTGGCATCAGAAATAACCGGACCAAAACCGAACCGGTTCGGTCCGGTTTTTATATTCGGTTTTTTGTCGACTGAGCTCAAGTTATAAGGTGATCCAAATCAAAAAACCCATGGCGGTAATCGCTGAATGGACATCGGTGAAACTCACATGTATAGATCTTGTAATCAATTACCATGTCTCTTGCATATAAACTAACAAGTATAGATTTTGCTCGTCAGAAATGTTTCTCTTGCATATAAACTCACAAGTATAAATCTCTCCCATTTCAATCTTTATCCCAGAATTGTATAGATTGATGTCTATAAACATGCACTTCTGGATCATCTTCGGCACTTCTTGATCATCTTTGACAGCTCTCTGGATAGAGCTTGCAAGACAAGGATTCCTCCACATTTATGTGATTGTGGTTAATTGAACTTGGTATAGTTTAAGTCTTTAAGACCATTGGGTCCACATACTGTATAGTTTAAGACCATAGTTGTCTTTTCCACATATTGTATAGTTTAATTGTAATAGTTTAAGACCATTGGGTCTACATACTGTATTGTTTAAGACCATAGTCATCTTCTCCACATATTGTATAGTTTAATTATAATAGTTTTAAGACCATAGTTGTCTTTTCCACATATTGTATAGTTTAAGACCTTTGGGTTCCACTCCAACAAACACACAAAGACGAATAGATTAGAGGCACATACCCAACAGCAAAAATAAGAGAGAAGACACACAAGAACAACTGATCTCCCCAACCTGCCCTACATTTACACATTCTTTTTTTTGAAAGCAAGGAGATAATATATTAAACAGAGGAAATAACAGTATGTACAAAAAAGTTGGCCTCATAAGGCTCAAAAATAGAAAAACCAGGGTACGAGGGCCCTCTAGGGACGAGGGCATGCGCCTCAAAATTTAGAGTTCTACTGAAGTGACTAAAGTGGAAAGTAGTAAAACAAGGCGCAAGTCCCAACAAGTCAGGGGTCAGAGATAGCGCTCCCCAAGAAAGGTCATCTGATCCCAACTCGTAGGCTCTAACCAAACCTTTACAGTCCGTAAGCAATAAGATCTTCCCCAGGCCTAAGCTGAGAGCTGCTTTCATACCCCGAATCACTGCGAGTGCTTCGGCCTCTTCAGGATCCGCCGCCCTGGAGGAGTCGTGTCCTGCACCAATAATAGAGTAGAGATTAGTTTTAATCACAAATCTCGTACCCCCCTTGGAGTCCCTGCTAGACCAAGCCCTGTCCACCATAATCACATGTCAGCCTTCCTTCACTGTTGGGAGGGCGTGAATATGTTGACTAGGCCTGGGCTGGAGAGGGGATGTGGGGAGACAGATGTAAGACTTTGCCCTGTTAAAAGAAGAGAGAAGGTTAGTAGTGCCATTGTTAAATAAAAAATCGTTGCGGCTATCCCAAATGACAAACAGGGTCCCGCTAATCAGATCCAGTGAGGGAACGGTAGTGGCCGATTGTCTATTGGAAAGCTTCTAAAAAATAAGAAAGATAGAATCAGTATAAGGCCAAGAGTTAAAATCTAAAGAGGGATCGAAGGCATACCAGATCTCTCGAGCTTTCTTACAAAAAAACAAGGCATGGGTAGTGGTTTCCTCGTCTTCTCCGCAGCGGGGGCAGGTGGCCTCCCGCTCATAATCACCAAACTGAAGTTTTTGCTTGGTAGGGATGCCATCCTGCAAGGCTTTGCACATAAAAAGTTGAACTCTACTTTCATATTCCAAACGGTAGTCCACTAGAGATTGGTGGGGATATGCTCAGGATAGTTATGCTAGATGTTAAGTCTTGATCGATAGGCTGATTTAGCCGTAAGGATGCCATTTATCTCTGGTCGCCAGCGCAAGGTGTTCTTTGAGGGGAAAACACTAAGCGGGATCCGGAGGATGGCTTCCACAATGTCTTGGTAGAAAAGAGGTCTGACAAGGGGTTCTTTCTAGTGTCGCTGGATAGGGCATATGAGGTCGCTAACCTTATAAACAAGGCGATGGCAAGGGTGGGGGCCACATGGACGCCCAAAAGGGATAGTTGGGATCCATGTTGCAGCCAGCTCCAATATGCCAAATGAGATTATTCCAGATCTGATTTCTGGCTGCAATGATTCCTTTCCATATCCAGGAGTCCGAGGGTTTCAGGAGGGAGGTCATAATGGATTCTTTAGAGGAGTAACTCTTGACAAGATTAAAGGCCCAGAGTTTGTCTGGCTCTTTTATGACTCTCCAAAAAAGTTTAGCAAGAAGGGCGTGATTATGGGAGAGGGCAGCCCAGATACCCAGACCTCCCCATTTAATAGGCCTACAGATTTTCTTCCAGTTGATAATATATGCTTTCCTGTTGCCATTAGCGTTGGATCCCCACAGGAAACGGGCATTGGTAGAATCGAGTTTTTTGCAAGTCTGAAGGGGAAACAGAAAGACAAACATGTGGTAGGAGGGAATTGTTAAGTTAACAGCTTTTATGAGAGAGATGCGACCTGCTTGAGAGAGGTTTTCTGCTTTCCAGTCCTCAATCCGATCGGAGACACAGGTGATGATATCCTAAAAGTTAAGGCTCTTTTTACGATCAAATTCAAGTGGTGCTCCAAGGTATTTGTCACCGCCTCTATCTTTTATGATGTGGAGGATGTTCTGGATAATCATGGCATGGCGATGCTGGCACTTCTCACTGAAAAGAAGGCAGGACTTGTCAAAGTTAATCTCTTGGTCAGAAACCATTTTAAAGGTGGAAAGGGCCTCAGAGAGAGTGCCAGCTTCAGAGGGAGTGGCCTTATTGAAAATGAAACAATCATCCGTAAACAAAAGGTGAGAAATTGGAGTACTGCCCCTCACAATCTTGATGCCATGGAGGTTTCCGTCAATCTCGTCTTTGAGAATGATTCTGGAGAGGACTTCCGTGCATATGAGGAAGAGGAAGGGGGAGAGGGGATCACCTTATCTAAGGCCGCGCTCAGGTTTAAATAATCTGAAATGGGGGCCATTGAGGTTGAAGGAAAGGGTCATAGTGGAAATGCACTGGTAGATCCAGGAATACCACTTGTCGCTAAAGCCCATGGTTTTCAGGGTGTCGATGAGGAAATCCCATTCGATGCGATTAAAAGCTTTGCTAAGGTCAAGTTTGACAGCCAAACTACTATTATTACCTTTCTTCTTCTTGATAGATCTAAGAATCTCCTGAGTCATGATGATGTCGTCAAAAATTTGCCGCCCAGGCACGAACGCATTTTGAGAGGGAGAGATGATCTTGTCCAGGAGGGGTTTGAGTCTAGTGGTTAAAATCTTGGTGATGATTTTGAATTTGACGTTACAGAGGCTGATCGATCGGTAGTGCTCCGGCGAGGTCGGATACTTCATCTTAGGGATAAGAATAATATTCGTGTGATTGTATTCAGGTAGGAGACGCCCAGTTTGGTAAAAGGAGAGAGTAGCTTTGTAAAGGTCGTCTTTGATAGTATCCCAGGATTTTTGGTAGAATATGGGAGTGAATCCGTCAGGACCAGGGGCTTTATTAGGGTTCATGGAGAGAAGGGAGTCACGGAAATCTTCTAGGGTGGGGTCCCTAGTAAGCGATTTATTGTCTTCCGGAGTAATGAGCGACTCCATAATGTTGATCGAGGCAATCTTGATGGGAGATTTACTTGAGGTGAAGAGATCCTGGTAGAAATCAATAAAAGTGTTGCCTATACTCGATCTGTATTGAGCCCATGAGCCATCTGGCTTGTGAATAGAGAGAATAGAGTTCTTTTTCCTCCTGCAAATTGTAGAGATGTGGAAGAATCTAGTGTTACGATCACCTTCTTTAAGCTAGATTTCTTGAGATTTGTCTCTCCAGAGAGTCTCTTCTTGATTCAGAGCTTGGTCCAACGAGTTTTGGAGCTGACGTTCCAGGCCCTCATTTTGATCCGAGTGAGGAACTTTTTGAATCTGATTTATCCGCCCCCAAAGCTGCTGAATGATGCCAGGCTTGGAGTTGAAGGCCAATTTGTTCAAGGTAGTGAGTTTTGCTTTGGTGTGGCACAACTTCTTGCAGAGACGGATGGGACGCGAGCCCGTTTGGAAAGTCTCCCAGGCATCCTTGATCACATTATTGTAGTCCTCATGTTTAGTCTAGATTGATTGGAAGTAGAATTTCTTAGGAAGATTGGAATGGATAGGTGCATTGTTGAGGATGATGGGGCCATGATCCGAACCTATAATGGGTAAGTTAAGAATAGTAGCATCTGGAAAACACGTTCTCCAGGTGTCGTTGACAAGGCCTCTATCCAGGCAGAATTTAGTCAGGTCCATACCTTTACGCTTGTTAGACCACGTAAAGGGAACACCCGTTAAACCAAGGTCGATCAGAGAGGAGTTGAAGATGAAGTCGGCAAGGGGGTTAGGGGCCAAAGGGTCGAAGGATATCCTCCCAAATTTCTCCTCTCTGGAAACGATGCCATTGAGGTCCCCAATTATGATCCAAGGAATGTGAATGGCCTGAGCGAGGGTAGTGATGGAGTCCCAGTATTGACCCCTTTGGGTGTGATTGGAGGGCCCATAGGTAAAAGTGCTCATCCAATGAGTCGGCTGAGAGTTGAGGTCAGGATTAGTAGGGGAGGTAATGATGAGAGTTTCAATGCTCCTCGTGGAAGAGGCAAGAATCGTGAGGTCAATATCTCTGTGCCAAACTAGCCAGAGGCCGCCTCCATGTCCGGCATTAGCTGGCACACAGTGCGAGTGGTCGAAACCTAGACTAGAGAATTTCCTAGATAAGTCAGTGTCTGTGTTTTTAGTCTCAGAAAGGAAGATAATATCGGGGTTGTGCTTTTTTGGATATTGCGGAGCTCCCGGAGAGTGGAGGGCTTTCCACTCACCCTGCAATTCCAGGAAAGGACAATCATTTGGAACTGAGGGCCGGTGTCGAGCTCGCTTCCGAATAGAGGGTGATGAATTGGTGCATGTGAGAGGTCTGAATAGTTCTGTTACGCAGAGGAAGGTCCCGATCCGTCCCGGCCGAGTCATAGAATTTCCTAGCCCAAAGACTGAAGTGTCTACGCCCAAATCTTATTCCTAATTGATGAAAAGAGTTACGTAGGTTCCTAAATAAGGGTGTCTGGGCCTGGGAAAAAAGCCCGTTTGGGGCATTATGGTCGGTTTTGTAGTCGCGTCTATGAAGAGGTCTGCAAGACTAGTTCCAAAGGTCTCTGATCCTATGTTTGATCGTGTTGGAAGTTATGATGGTTTCATATGTATCTGCCGAAGATCGTCTGTTATGAGAAGCAGTGGTCTTTAGGGTTGTCAAATTCTTTGTACCCCCAATTTTCCTGAGCCAGGGTTTAGTGTCTTGAGCGGGGGTGGTCATATGATGAACTTTGTATTTGTTAGAAAGAGTAATATCAAAGGGAGTCCTGTCCGGGGGGTGCTCTGGATGAGTTTGTATGTGTCAGGAGTTTCTGGCTTTGAACGGTCGGGTTTTCCATAATAGTCTATATCTAAGTGAAGCATAAGTGCCATAATAATTATCGTAATAAGGGTGGTGGTAGTGTTTACCTCGCCAATTCTCAAATTCATATAGTCTATTAGGGTCACAAGAAGGCATAACAAATCTAAAGGAAGAATTATCAGTGCATGGAAGATTCATAGTGTGCAAGTGTGTTGGTTGAAATAAAACGCGTACCTTTGTGGGTACGTCGGAGTCCCCAGGGCCGTCATCCAATTCTGTAATATTACGTTGCCGTTTTGTAGTGTAGTTCCGGTATGAGTGAGAGGTTCCACTGTATTGCTCCGTGGCCGAGACATCTTTAAAGATATCCTCCGAGTTCGGAGTTCTCCATCCATTGCTTTTTGTCGATGAATGACCCACCTCTAGGGGTTCGGGATCTTCATCCGATGATGTGGAAAGAGGTGGCTGAGTAGGATGAGGCCGGGATGTTTCCCCTGTTGGGAATTGGTAATGCGTATTTGCCGGTCGGCGTATGGGGTCACAGATGCGGGCTGGTTTGGGCTTATGAACCTTTTGAGAGTATGTCTGAGTTGGGCTAAGAGAGAGGCCTGTAGAACTCCTGTTGTCATGAACTTGGAATGTTAGTGCCTTTGCGCTATTGCCAAAATTCAGGGTTCGAGGTTTGATAAGGAGGCCCATTCGAGAGGGAAACCTAACTGGTTTTGGTGTGGTTTTGGTCGCTGTAGGCCCAGGTTCCAACGGTACTATGTTCAGATCAAGGTCGATGAAGTTGTAAGTGGGTCCTGCACCTTCCAGCTGTAGTGGTGATGCAACCTTTAACGGCTCTTAACATTTTCTTTTCTTTGTTAAGAGATTTGTGTGATTGTGTGGGTCCATTTGCAAAGAACCATAAATGCCTCCATCCAGATCAGTCTCTTTTCGCTCTTCAGCTGCTGATGTCTGTAACTGCTATTTCTGTTACCTGACTTCTTTGTTATCTCCTTTAGGATTGCGAGTTTGCTGTCCGATGGATGCGATTGCCGTTCGGGTTGGATTTGTTTTTCAGGTCGATAGTAACTTTGCTCGGCCGGAGTTATACCTGACGTCCGATGGTGGGAGTACTAATTTTGGTTTCTCGACCAGTTGTTCAGGCTTTCCATAGTCATTTTGATTATGTGACTCACACCTTCGCAGTTGCTGCTGTTAAGAGTTTTATCCGGGTGAGAATTTGTTGGCTTGTCATTTTTTCCTTGTGCGTACCGGAAAGGTTGTTGAAAAAAAGCCTCAAAAGAGTGTTTGGGTGGGTGGACATGTATCTGTTTTCCATATGGGAATTCAAAGGGGTCGGCGACGTTAAGTTTGTTTCGCTCATGGCAGTGTTGGCTGAATTTCATACAAAACTCGAGGGGGTGGGAGATAACACCGCAGAAAGCACAAAAGCCCTCTAGTCTTTCGTATTTGATCGTGAGCCTAGCTTCGCCGTATCGGCTCGGTCTGGGAACTAGGATAAAAAGAACTAACGGCTTATCCGTGTACAAGTTAACTTGGATACGAACAAAGCTAGTTTTGAGGGGTTCTGCCTCGCGAGTAAAGAAATCATTTTTAACGTACTCCCCAAGTTTGTTACCAATGCTTTTGAGGGTTTCCGGATCATGAAGACAACAAGGCAAACCTGATATTTGAACCCAACATAAGTATCTGGAGAACTGCAGCTCCGTTTGGTGGAGCATTGGATCATACGGCTGTTGGAGTATAGGAAAGCCAAAAACGTTGACCGGTGGGGTCGCTAGGATCGTTCGGAAGTCTTGCTGATTGGTGAAGTTTGCCGTAAATATCTTCGTTTTGCGTTCGAAGGCAATTGGAGGTATTGTTGCAATCAGTTTTGCCCATTCCTTTTTTACCCCCTCGCAAACAGTTTGTTCCCGGATGTTAGGAGATATGGACTTAAACGCTATGGCGTATTTCCACCGTTCTGTCAATGCTTCCCATGATGAAGAATTGAGCTTTAAAATCGGTACTGGGTCGTTGGTGCTGCAGTAGCTCATAAGTTCCACGATGTCACATTTTTTTTAGGGTTCTCCTTGTTCAGGCATTATGTAGGAAGAGGTTGAAAGCCGAAACCCTAGGCAGATCCGAAAGGGTTGAGAGTGGGGAGCTTTACGTGATCTGCATGGAGAGTGTTTGACTTTGGAAGTTTGTGGGGTCGTGTGTTGTTTGGGAGGGAGTGTGGTTGGAGGAGAGCATGTGAGACTGAGTGTAACGTAGGAGAGGAGAAAGTGGAAGGAAATAATGGTAGGTTAGGTGGGAAGAAGGGGAGAGAGGAAGGGGAGAAAAAGTTTCAGTTATTTTCTTGCCTTACATACACACATTCATAGAGATAGATCAGAGACATCATCTGCCAAACCTACCCCCATCTCATTTCACTCCCAACCAAGTTGCAATCTCCTTTGCCTTACAATCTTCCAGATCTTAGCAATATCAAGTAACATATGATTAATCACGGCTGTAAGAATGCCTTGATCTTGTACGGAGGAGCGTCTTGATCTTTCGTTAATCCCAACTGAGGCCACCAGTCTTCGTTTCCAGTTGGCCACCATGGTGGTGCCACAGTGTTGCATAAGAACAAATAAGAGAGAACCAAGTGTGGTGTCTTCTGGAGGTTACGGAGTTTACAGCTTCGTTTACTCCTGGGATCGCGTGATCTAGAGAGAGAGAGAAGTCATACTGGGTCTTCAAATCTAGAGAGAGAGATAAGTTACAGTGGGCAGAGTAGCTAGAGAGAGTCATATTCATCAAAACTCAAAAGTCTTAAGGTGAAACCAAACTCGGTCCGATTTGGTCGGTTAACCGGGGTGGTTAATCAGTAACCGAACCGGGCTAGCCCGATTCCTCACTTTTTGAACCGAGAATCGAACCGGTCCTAATCAAAACCAGAAAAAACTATCGGTTCGGCCCGGTTCGGTTTCGCGATTTTGCGGTTATTTTGTACAGCCCTATTGAGGGCCAAGTATGAGAGACAATGCGTGGAGATTTTATATCAAGGTCCCTTTACCAGCTTCAGTTGAAGTTAAATATGAATGCGTGGAGATGGAGATGGAGATGGGATGTATCTTTGAGGGAATTACTAAATTATGTGTTCATTGTGGCAGAGTGGGGCATTTGCAGAACTCTTACTCAGATAAATTGATCTAGGTGATGGAGACAACGAATTTGGAAGAGCGCATTATTCGTGAGGTTCCCATTGTCTTGCCCAAACCTCAACATAAGAAACTACAAATCCGATAGATAGAGTAGTAGTGAGATCCCACGTGCTGAAGGAGGGCCAACTGAAGGGGTGGGTAATGGTATTACCATTTAAGATACCAATCTTTCAACTCAAATTGTGGTTCCAACAAATGAATGAGGAGGACGATGGATGGTGGATGGTGCCGAATCGGAGAGGATTTCTTCTAGGAAAAAGTTCATCAGGAGTGCAGCTTGTACATGATACACGTGGTGGAGGTGATACTTTAAAACATTCTAAGATCCTCGGGTGGAAGAAACTCGGAAGGACAGAGTGGAGTTCCTGAAACTGATCCGTCTACACAAGAATTGGTAGATAATTCAGATTGTGGATGTCCCAATTGCCTTCAGAACCAGATCATTTGACATTAGGCCCACTGAGGTGCAAAATCATGGACCTAGTTTACTTGGACCTGAACCAGGTGACTCAATACAGAGTTTTGACCAAGTTTCATCGCCAGTTATTTCTATTCCACTTTTTTCCCGGTACCCCATCATATCTCTATTTAAATTTAGGAGAAGGATTTAGAGACACTTAAAAACCAAACACTCAAGTCTCACTCAATACCAACCACTCATCTAATAGAGATGAGTGACTCACATAATAAGGGATGTGGCAAATAGAGAAATGAAATAATTAGGTGGAAATGAGGTGGAAGACTTTTTTTTTTCTCTCTCTCCCTCTCTCTCTCTTTCTACTCATGAAGATCGATGTAAAACATAAATTAAAGTCTCTCTCTCGCTCCCCATTAGAGAAGATCACTCTCAAGAACGATGACAACCATAACCAACGTTTAATGTACTCAGATCAAAATTTCTCTTCTCCGTTCTCCACACAATCGTAGATTATTGGTAGCACTGTCACTTATATTTTGAGATTACGATATAATTTGGGAGGAGTTTTGTACTTGGTAGTGGTTTAAGGTTTAATGGGATCTCTTTGTTTAATTATTATTATTTTGGTTTGGTTTTAGATTGTATTATCATGAATAAACCTGTGAATGGGAATACTTTGAATCTTACTTTCTACTATTAGTTCAAGAATATCTCGAGTAATGCATCTCTCGATAATTACTGTACAAATTGTTACAGATAAACCATCTAGATATTGTCGACTAACTACGCCATCGACAATATCTAGTATAGCAATATGTAAGATTATGCAAGTTTATCTGTAACAATTATTGTCGGGTACAGTTCAGATTATGCAAGTTTCACATACTCGAAATTGTCGAGTTCGACAATTATTGTCAGGTACAGTTCAGATCGATAATTTTTGTCGGATATAATTCAGATTATGCAAATTTCACATACTCAAAAATTATGTCGTCCCAGTACATTGGAGAATGAGGGAAATGATAGCAAGCCCAAATTTGGTTCTACAAGGAAATGCACAATGGATCAAAGATGTTTGAGATAAACATTTCAAAGTCGAGGATTTCTTCTTGAGAGAGAGAGAGAGATATATAAAGTTCAAAATATTTACAAAACGGCAGCAATGATTCTTTGAGAGTGAAACTCCAAACGACATCGATGATTCACCAAATGTATCATACTTACTTTCAAGATTTAGGTTATTGTAGATTAAAGAGAGAGAGTACTTTAGACACAAACATTTTCCCAAATCACAGTCAATAATTACAAAAATTACAAAAAAAACTACTCTCCACAATAAATCGCATCATTCAAAACAATTGTTAGATGGAACGCAGGTTGCTAGATGGGAACCCAGATTGTTAGATGGGAGAGCAGATCTGAGAAATTCCTTCCTGAAGAGAGAGAGAGAGAGAGAGAGAGAGAGAGAGAGAGAGAGAGTCACGTCTGAAATGGAGAGAGATGGTGAGTTGTTCCTTATGGTGAGAGAGATAATTTGAATTTTAAATAGAAGAGAGTGAACAAATGGAACACGTGAAGAGTGAGAGAGATGAGTGATGAGTCACCTCTCTATTTTTAAAAGTGAGACTTGAGTGCTTGGTTTGTGAGTGTCTCTAAATCCTCTCCCTTAAATTTGCAGCTGTTCTCAATCTGCTCATGATTCTTATTATTCTAGACCAGAACAAACAGACTCTTCTGAGCTTACATCTAATGCCCTAGTTGATTTTTCTCATTCAAGTCAATCTGAGTTAAGTGAAGTTGAACCCTTGTTTCCCCCACCTCAATTCTTTAATCTGCTTTTACTCTGTGCTCTGAAAGTCAAGGTCAGATTCGTTCACTTTTCAATCTTAACCAAATGCCTAACCTTAAAGCTCTAGGTCCTGATGGTTTCCTTGTTTGTTTTTCAAAACTTATTGGGATCTGGTTGGTGTAGAATTTTTTAGAGTAATTTTAAAGCTTTTCCAAAATGGTAAAATGTTGAGAGAATTCAACAAAACTTATATTGCTTTAATCCCCCAACCTCAATGTCTCAATTATGACCTTTAAGCCTTTGTAACTTTGTCTACAAGCTTATCACTAGGATTTTGGTGAATAGGATGAGACCACACCTTCCTACTCTCATTTCTCCTATGCAGGCTGCTTTTGTTCTAAAGAGGCAGATTGTTGATAACATCATTATTGCTCATGAACTTATGGCATCTTTCAAACACAAGAAAGGTAAATCTGGCTGGATGAGTATTAAAGTTGACATAGAGAAGGCATATGATAGACTTGAATGGTCTTTTCTTGATTAATGTCTTCGAAATCATGGATACCCTACTCATTTTATTCAATTTCTTATATATGGAATGCGTTCTACACCTTTTTCTGTGTTGGTTAATGGAGTTCCTTCTCCTTTGTTTCATTCTTCCAAGGGTCTGAGACAAGGAGACCCTTTGTCTCCCTATCTCTTTATTTTGTGTGCTGAGGCACTCTCAAGAACAATTTAAGCTCAAATGCATAAGAAAAAGGGTATTGGGATCAAGTCTCCGAGAAATGGCCCAATAATCTCTCATCTTATGTTTACAGATGATTGTCTTTTCTTTGCTGAAGCAACTACAACAGGTTGATCAATTACTTGTGATTCTTCACAACTATGAAGAAGCCTTTGGCCAAAACATCAACTTTACCAAATGTACAATGGCCTTTTCTAGAAATCTATCTAGAACCTAACAACAAAGCTTTGTTTCTTAAGTTGGGTATCATGTTGTTTCGTGTGAAAAGTATTTGGGTACGCCTCTTATCAAAGGCAGGATTTCCAATGATATGTTCTTTAAGATTGTGAACAAAGTGCTTAACAAATTAGCAGGCTGGAAAGCGAATACACTAACTTTGGCAGGAAGAGCCCTTTTGCTTAAGACTGTTACTTCCACCATGCCACAATATTTGATGACATCTTTGTTGGAGGTGAACGTGCAGAATACACCACCCTCGCGCAATTTGGTTTTATCTGTTATCCTCATGGCATACAAATAATCTACCAAGAAACTAGAAACAAAATTAACATGCACACAAAACACAATATTTATCGAAGGTTCACCATAAGGCTACTCCCCCACCAAGCTAGAAATCCACTATGTATCCAAGTTCAATTACAAGCACTCAAGAGATTCTAACAAACATGGAAATACCTAATCTCGCAATAATCCTCACATAGATTTACAAGAGATAAAATAAACATAAGAGATTCATCAAGAATATTGAAGATTACCTCAACAAAGACCATGTTGCATACCTTCTTCTTGAAACCCTTCAATCTTCTCTCTACCTTGATTTCTCTTCTTAACAACCAAAATGTACTTTCCCTCTCACCATCAAATCCCAAGAGAACACCCTCCACCTTCTTCTATGTAAAGACCAACTCTTTACAAGGTCTACCACATCTCTTCTAGATTTCAAGTTTCTCACAGAGGTTTTTTAACTCACACATTGTGTTAGGAGGATTTGAACCCACACTCTATATTTATAGACTCTTTATTAGGTCATCTTCGAAGTACGCATCACGAGATAAACTTTCGCTTTGGATTAAATCCTCTTCAAAACGAACTTATAAACAAACAAACAGAGCCTTTTCGAACGACTTCAACGAAAACTCTGTCGTTCGAACGACTTCCACACTCGTTCGAACGACTTTCCCCTTTTCTTCTCCCTCTTATAGTGAGATAGGCTATTGACAAAGCCCAAAGAAAGCTCTGTGGAATTCTTTTTCTTCAATGTTTTTAGTAGCCCACAAGGTTAAGTGAACAAGTCTCTACTTCAAAAGAACAAGGGGGGTTGGGTTTACATTCAGCTTCTGACACAAATATGGTTGCTCTCACTAAGTTCCTCTATGAACCTCAAGCTCTTTGGACTCAGGTTTTGCGCAAGAAGAATCTTCACTCATCCAATTTCTTTGAAGCCAAAACCAATTCTAGAGCCTCTTTTGTCTGGAGAAGTATGCTCAAGGATAGATAGTTTCTTAAAAGGGGCATCTTTTGGTGTGTGGGTGCTGGCGATCAGGTAAACTTCTGGTTACATAATTGGGTAGGTGAAGGTCCACTTATTGATTAAATTCCATCCCACCTTCTCTCTTAGAGTAATCTATGTTGGACTGTTGCAGATGTTTTTGGTCATCAGCACAATTTCTGGAAATTTTCAATGTTTGCTTCTTTTCTACCTTCTCATTTTCTTCTCTCAATCACTGATACACCAATCTCTGGGGGTACTACAATTGATACCTGTCACTGGGGTCTCAGCTCTAATGGGAGGTTCTCCTTTAACTCTTTTCATTCTATGGCTGATCATCAAATTACTTTGTCAGGACATCTCTGTTCTCACGCTTTAAAAAAAATGTGGTTATGGGATGCCCTCCTAAAATTAAGCTTTTCTTATGGCTAGTTTTTTTCAACAAGTTAAGTGTTAAGGAAAGACTTCATGCAAGTGATATTATTTGAAACCCTCTTTGTCCTATATGTTTGAATGATATGGAAAGTTTAGATCACTTGTTCCTCTTTTGTTTGCTGTCAACACAAGTTTGGACACAAGGTCTTCTTATTGAAGGATTCCAAATTGTTGTTGTGTCTTTGGTTCCTCAGCTTCATCATTTGGTTTATGTTCTGGGTGGTTTTGAGCCTAATGCTATTTCTTCTTGGACTAAGATCCATTTTCTTCTTTGGGCAATCTGGTTAGTAGAAATGAAATGGTGTTCTGACATGTCCACCATCAAGCTTCTTCTATTGTGCACAAGCCCGGACATTCCAAGCTACTTTTCTTTCAAGCAAAAGTATCATTTTAAGACTATGTCCGTACCCTTTTTTGACTACCCGTTAATGTCCTTCTATTAGAATGATCTCTTGGAAACCTCCTCCAGAGTTTGTCAAACTTAATTTTGATGCTTTTGTCCTCTCTGATGGCTTTGCTGCAGTTGGTGACCTTATAGAAGACTCTACTGGGAGATTTTTAAAAGGTTATACAGGTCGCATTGGTTGTTGTTCGATCTCTTTTGCTGAATGTCTTGCTCTTTATTTTGGTATGTTGTTGATTATTCAGACTAGATACCTCTATATTTAGATCGATGGTGACTCTAAGGTGGTGCATGACACACTTAAGGGTAAGGCTGGATGTCATTGGCGTATTTCTAACATTATCTTGCGTATTAGGGAGCTGTTGTTTCACTATGTTTCTGGTTGGCATTCTGTGCACTATTTCAGAGAAGGCAACTTCAGTGCTAATTTTCTCTCTAAGAGGGGTTCTGCGAGAGGAAGAGATGACTAAAACAAAAAGACCCCATGACTCCCTATCTTTTAGTGATGGTTATGGAGAGTATGTGGCTACTGCTGAAACCTAAGAGCATCTCCAAAAAAATAAAACGTAATTTGTTGTTGAACCAAAATCGCATATTGTTTTGGTTAAACAACAAATTACGTTTTATTTTTTTGGGCGCTTAACGGTTCAGCGCCTAACACCAAAAAGCCAAATGATATGTATTTTTTCTTGGGCGCTGAACTGTTCAGCGCCTAGCGTCTGTTAATCATTTTCTTACCCCTTGGACAGTTGTATTAAAAAAGTTGTTGGGCGTTGAATGGTTCAGCGCTTGGACATGGACAGTTGTATTAAAAAAATTGTTAGTATACAGATACTCTTCACCAAAGTTTAAGTTTCGCATACTTTGGAGGGGTATGGGGGTGAGTATGCTGAACCCCATACCCTGTTGGATGGGTTTTTTGCAAGAGTATGGGAAAACCTTAACAACATACCACTATGTTGGAGATGCTCTAAGGTTACTTAAACCATACCTATAACTCATTACAGGTGTTTCAGACCTCTTCTTACATACTATGTGTTTGTTGATGACCTTCTGGTGTTCTTTCATGGGGACCTAACTTCTGTGCATTCTGTTTGAGAGTCCATCAAAGTGATCACATCACTCATAGGGCTTCAAGCTAACAACACCAAATTTTCCCTCTAATTTTTTGAGATTAAGGAGGGAGAGATAGATATAGGGCTGACAATTTAACCCGCCCCGCCTTTAATGAGGCAGGTTTGGTATGACTATAGCGGGTATGGGGCGGGTTTGGTTTTAAAAAAAAAACCCATTTATTTAATGGGGCGGGTCTGGTTTAATGCTTAAATAAATGGGGCCCCGTCACCCGACCCATTTATACATGATATGACGTGATTACCCTTACATACAAATTAAACCTAATTATGATTTATGAACTCTTAAGACATAAAACATGTTACTTCCTTCTCTCTTACAGTCCTGCCTTCATAACTTCATTTCAACCTCCATTTGTTCATCAGCTTTTCTTCTTCTTATATAGACTTATCGAAACTAGTTGGCTTCATTTCAATCTTATTCTGAAAACATGTTTTCAGTTATGGCTCAATACAGAAGTGAGGGTTAAATTGTTTATGATCCTCAGTTGGCTCAAGTGAGGGTTAAATTGTCTCTAATCCTCAGCTTGTTTTTCCTCATTCTATTGAAGATTAAATGAAGAATTATCTTAAACTTATTCCTAGTAACTCGTTTTTTTTTTTTTTTTTTTTTTTTGTACAGGTGATTTATGATTTTTAAACGGGTGTTGGGGCAGGTTTGGTATAGGAAAATTTAAACGGGGCGGGTTTAGGTATTCCCTATTTAAGTTAAATGGTATTAGGGTGGGTTTGGGGGTAGAGTAATTTGGCTGGTATGGGGATGGTATTGCTCCACCCACCCCAAACCCGACCCATTGCCACCCCTAGATAGACATAGACATGATGTGTTCAGTTTTGGGGTTCTATGAAGAAGTTTTGCCTATTGAGTATCTTGGATTGCCCCTTATCTCTACTAGATTGGGAGCGAAGGATTATAATCCCTTAATTGACAAGATTACAACCATGATACACAAACAGATTAGCATATTTCTTTCCTTTGCTGGTAGGCTCCAGCTTATCAAGATAGTGCTACTTAGTAGAAAAATTTATTGGATCAATGCTCATATACTCCCACAAGGGATCAATGTTCATATACGCAAGGCACCGTGAATTAGTTTGAAGCCATCTGTGCCAAATTACATAGGCTAGGTCATGACTCTTCTAAGAAGGCGGCTTCAATGTCAATGAATGAAGTGTGAGCCCTTTTAATGAATGGGGTTTGGGCTTAAGAAGACTTGAGAGCTGGAACAGTGCTACTATTATGGAAACTTTCGAAGTAGCTGGTGGAGAAGATAATTTATGGTCCGAATGGTTTCAAGTCCATTTACGTAGGAACAAGTTTATGGTTTGTACAAATTCCCCCAAACTGCTCTTGGGCATAGAGAATGGTGTTAAAGACTAGGGAAAAAACTATAAAGTATTAAACACCTTTTAGGCCGTGGTAAACATATATTCTTCTGGCATGATCCTTGGCATGAAAGTGGTACCCTGATAAATAATTTTGGGCCTCATTTATAGTATAACTTTTACTTGGGGATCAATGTAAAGGTCCCTAAATTCATCCAAAGTGGAAATTGGTGCATTCCTTAGAAGAAATTCAAGCACAAGCTGGGTATACTTATATATGATGGTTTTTCCTGAGATCTTCCTTAATCTCAATGATTAAGACAGAGACAGAGACAGAGTGGTGATAGACTGTCGCTAGTATAATCAAAATCCTACTTAATTAATTAAAATAGTAAAATGCATGTAGGGTGTCAATCTACGGAGAGGTACGTTATTCTAGGGTAAACTAAAATCTAGGGGAAATAGAGTTTTTGCTTTGACGAAAATCTTCATTAAACTAGCTATCAAAATTTGGATATTAATGCTAACTAGACCTTCAGATTTATCCATATATTAGCATATTAGGTTTTAAATATTATGTTTTTGATCTTCTCCACGAATTCTCTTTTTTGAGTTGAATTTGAGGGGTTTAAAGTTTTTTTTTTTCTGTCAGAAGTAAATCAGAGAGCTCAACTCGTCAAGGTCTAATCTTGAACAATGGGCCTAGGGTTTGTACTTCCTTGTTTAAGGAAAAGAATGAATCCTAGACCTAGAGGTTACTAAGTGGAGTGAGAAATCAATCCATGATCCAGGAAATCAATTTTTCTCTAGGCTAGAAATGCTTTCCACTTCCCCTAACTTGTCGGGTTCAGGAGAGTTGAAGAACAATGTCCAAAGAGTGTTCTAAGGCCTCTAGGTCAGACCTACCACCTGCAAGAAAATCTTAACATACACCTATAAGGCTTTCTCCTCAGATCTAGTCTGGGGGGATTAGCCCTACAATATCTTAACAATCACAAATAATTGAAGAAAAATATCTAACTTTCATTAGCAAGAAAATTAATGTTTTAAGGTGCAAACTCAGTTCTCAAGCTCTCCAAAACCCTGCAAAGTGAAAAATAGTTTTGGAGGAGGAGAACATAATATTAAATAGATAAACCCTAATTCCGAAATGTTATAACTACCTCCTAGTTCACTCTAACAACATTGCGCACGCATTCGTTGCGGATTTCACCTTATTAGACCTCATAGGGATTCGTGTCAGAAGATTACAATTTGCAAAGCTTGGTGGTCGGCAATCGCTAATTTCCATGCCTTGGCCGACGATGATCACCGGCTGGTAGTGATCGTAGTCTCCTATCTTTTTAGGTTTTTCTTACCTTGTTTTGTAAAGGGAAAATATAGGTTAAGCCTGTTGGTATCTTATCTCAGTAGAAAATTTAGATTTTAGAGTTCTACCTAGCCTTTTTCTGATTGAACTTGTTTTACGGAACTGCTGGAACACCTCATAGTGGTTATACTATTATTTTAGCTCAGATTTGGCACTTTTCTTGTTGGTGGATAAGTTTTGTCTCGTGGGTTTTCAACATTTTTACCCACAAAAATCTACAATTCAATATTTCCAGTGTTTTGAACTAATTATTTTGTTGTCTCATCAACTCTAGTTAATCCTAATATATATTTTGGATAGTTCCCTAAAAAGATCTTAGTTTATTTACCAACTTAAGAGGGTTTGCTAAAATATTTAGGCGAAACCAAGAGGAAAACAAACTACAGTACAATAACTACCAATAAAATCCCCTCGAAAGGGTTATATTCCAAGTGTGTATTGTCACAGATTCAGTATTGTCTGTTAGAGGATTATTATTGAGCTGGTTAACTTCCTCCATATAGAGTTTTTAGCAGGGGAGTATCTTACTCTCTCCAATCACTTGCATGTTTGGATTAGAAACACTTATATATTGTTATAACTTTTTATTATGATTCCCTTGTACATCTTTTACCCAAAACCGCTTTATCTTCCCCTGTTTCACCAAGTTAATGATGGACTGAGGATCCACTGCCAACCCTTCGCGGATCCTGTCTTAGAGAGTATTGGTAACATGAGAGTGAGACTGTTCGGCGGCTATAGAGGTGGCCGCTAGTTCAGCTTTACGGCTCAACGCATCCGGTACATTGTTCATCCTTCCTGGCTTGTGCTCGAGCTCTAAATCAAACTCTGCTAGAAACTCTTGCCAACGAGCCTACTTCGAGGTCAACTTCTTCTGTGTAAGGAAATAGCTTGCTGCACTGTTATCGGTCTTCACCAGAGCCTTCATTCTCAACAGATATTGTCGCCTACTTGCAGACAATGCACAATAGCTAGAAGTTCCTTCTATTGGGCTAAATACCTCCTCTCTGTGTCATTCAGCTTCCTGCTTTCGTATGCCACCAGATGTCCCTCTTATAACAATATTCCCCCGATAGGAAAATCAGACGCATCGGTATGTACCTCAAACGGCTTGGTAATATCTGCAAGGCTAAGACTGGATTGTTAATCACCGCATGCTTCAGATCATCAAAGGCTGCTTGACATTTCTCAGACCAAGACCAAGATAAGTCCTTCTTGAGAAGATCTGTAAGGGGTGCCACACGCTTCGGATATCCTTCGATGAACTTGCGGTAGTAGTTCACGAGGCCAAGAAAGGAACAAACTTTTGTAACCTCTATAGGAGCTTTCCACTTCTCAATAGCGCGGACCTTCCCCATATCCATGCGGATCTGTCCTCTGCCAATAATGTGTCCAAGAAACATAATTTGTTCCTGGGAAAATGAGCATTTCTCTAACTTCACATAGTGCTGGTTCTGTCGTAGGACTTGGAATACCCAGACGAAGATGCTCAAGATGCTCTTCCATAGTGCGACTATAGATAACAATATCATCCAGATACACCACCACAAACTTGTTGATATATTTCCGGAAGAGCTCATTCATAAGAGTACAGAAAGTTGCAGGAGCGTTGGTCAGGCTGAATGTCATGACAAGAAATTCATATACCCCATACCGAGTGGAATAAGTTGTCTTCGGTTCATCCCCGACAATAATCCTGACCTGATAGTAACCCGATCTCAAATCAAGTTTAGAGAAGTACTTCACAGATGTAAGCTGGTCAAATCTGTCGGCAATGAGCAGTATTGGATACTTGTTCTTCACCGTTACCTTATTCAGGGCTCTATAGTAGACACATAATCGCAGACTTCCATCTTGTTTCTTCAGAAATATGACTGGGGCAGCATATGACGCCTTTGAGGGGCGAATAAAGCCCGATTCCAATAGTCCATCAAGCTGTTTCCGAAGCTCTACTAGTTCAGGCGGACTCATTCTATATGGTCCTTTTGCTGAAGGCTTGGTTCCAGGAACTAACTCAATCTGATGATCGATAAGCCTTCGGGGAGGTAACACCTTTGACAGTTCCTTTGGCATCACATCCTTGAACTCAGTAAGCACCCGGGAGACTTTCGTCGGTACGGCACAGTAAATCTGATCATCCGGCTTTAGCCGTAAGGTAGCAAGGTAAGTCAACTCCCCTCGCTTCAGTCCCTTCTCCAGCTGAAGAGCTGATAAGAGTCTGTTCTCATCTATATACGTGGACATCTGTATGATTGATGGATTATCGCCAAAACTCCCTAAGGAATTGACAAATGGCATCGACACTGCTTTGTGGTAGCGGAGAAAGCCTATTCCCAAGATAATCTTGAAATCATCCAATGTCACTGCGAGAATGTTAACTTTTCCACTCTACTGTCCCATCTTAACTAAAACCAACTTGGCAACACCATGTATCGGTATCGCGGCGGAGTTGATAGCTTTCATCCGGCTAGAATCTTTCACCAAACGCAGTCCCAGACGATTTACCCCTTGAATAGAGATAAAGCTATGGGTAGCACTTGTATCGACCATCGCCAAAGTGCTCCGCCCATTAATACTGAGGTCCACGTACATGAGTCCCTTCTTAGGCTTAATCTCTGGTAACTGAGTGGTCACGACATTGAGCAAGTAAAGAGAACCCATATGAGTTTTACCGCTATCATTTCCCTGAGTGGTGTCATCGGCTTGGTAGAGTGATAAGCTTTGTGATTCCCTCCACAAAGAAAACACTTTAAGTTCCCAGGACGCCCTTGAAACCTGGACGAGGAAGAAGTGCCATCATTGTTACGTAGCCTATGGTACTCCCTCCCGGAATTGAAACTCGAGGCACCACTTGTACTTGCTCCCTTACTTCTGCTCTGGCCATGACCTTGGTATCCTCCACTTCTAGCTTGGTATCTCCCATTCTTGTCCTTATTGTAATTATAGGAGGATCCCATTCTTTGTTACGACTGGGAACTAAACTGAGACTGAGCCAGTCGACGCTCACCTTGCATAGGAGTGTAGTCGTTGATACGCTCAGTAGAGGTCATTGCAGAGGCCAAATCATGAACCCGTTGTCTTTGCAATTCATTATGGAACCATGGTTTCAGACCTTCCAAGAAACAAAACAACTTATCATTTTCAGACATGTCGCGGATATCTAACATCAGGGCTGAAAACAGCTTCACATACTCACGGATGTTGCCAGTCTGCTTTAATTGCCTTAAACTCCTCCGAGCAATAAACTCAACATTCTCGAGTAAGAACTGATTCTTCAGCTCTTTCTTCAAGTCATCCCACGTTCCAATAGTACAGTGACCGCTCTGGATCTCAGCATACTTGGTGCACCATCATAGTTTAGCATCACCGACGAGGTATATGGTTGCCATTGACACCTTTGCACCTTCGCTATCAGGCCTGACCACATTGAAGTATGTCTCCATATCAAAGAGGAAGTTCTCTACCTCTTTTGCGTCCCTCGCTACCTCGTACGCCTTGGGTTCGGGGACTTTGATCCTGGGCTGTTTTATACCGCCGCCCAAAGGTGCTGGTTCACCATTTCCAACAACCTTAACTAGGAGATTTATCTTCGAAGAAAGTTTAGCCACCTGATCCAGAAGCGTAGCCATATTCCCTTTAACTACTCCTTCTAGCGTAACGAGACGTTCGCCAATATGGGCCTGATCGTCTGAGAACCCGTCCAATCGTTTCTCCAAAGTCGTTACTTGATTGATAATTCCACTTAGAGCTTGCATCTTTTTCTCTAATTAGTCCAACCGTGTTCAGGTATTCAAGGGCCTGGGATTGACGGGTGGTCCTGCCACATGCGAGACAAGGACCTGAGCGGGGTCGGTAGCATTCGGACCCTCCGCCATAGTAACTAAATCGCTTTCAACTCAAACGTTAACTCTGATACCAACTGACACGGACCAACTTAAACTCAAGCTTGGCATGTGCAACACTCGAGTCACCTGTCTCAAGTAAGCCTAATTATTCGTCTTTTTCAATCGTTTATCAACACAACATCGCATAATATCACATAATCTCAAGGCAATACAAACATTGTACAAATGGTCTTTGAAAGCATAATTTTATTCATATATCAACAACTATTACAAAACACTATTACAAAGCTTTTAATTCCTTCTTGGATGTATTGGAGTCAAGTCCTCTAACTATATAGCTACTAAGTAAATGACTAAGAACTAAAATGAAACGTCAAAGTTGGAGACACTACCCCTTTTTTCTAACATAAGTTTTACAAAAATAAACAAAAATTTATTCATGGCTTTATTACATCCTAAAGCTATTCTGTACAAAATTTGGGCTTGATCGGACCAAGGCGTCACAAAATTTGACTTAATAAACAATCATAGTGACATGAATAAAAGAAAACAAATGAACGAAAAATACCGGCGTGTCATTTCTTGCATATGGGTTGTCTCCTAGAAGCGCTAAGTTTTATGTTTTCAACGAGACGTGTGGATCCCCAAACTTACTTATGTTGGTGAGGCAGGATATTGGGGGTGTTGGTAGCATTTACTCTTAAATTGGGTTATCGATGTACACAAAAATGATTTCACCAGAATCAAAATTTTCTAATATGGTTTCAATCGATGAGACCGTTGACCTTGAATACTCCCCCATTTTGGAATTATAGACTTTAACTGCTCCATGTGGGAATACGGTCACTACAGTATATGGTCCCGTCCAACCCAACGTAACCGCAACTTTCATGGAAACAAACGGAGGCATAAGTTATACAAAAGAACTTGCTGATCGGGTTTGAAGCTCTTTCGAAGAATGTGTTTGTCATAGAAAATCTTAGTTTTGTCTTTGAAAATTTCTGCATTCTCATATGCCTCTTGCCTGAGTTCTTCTAATTCAGATATTTACAGCTTACGAGTTGCACCTGCGTATTGGATGTTGAAACTAAAAGCTAGAGTTACCCAATATGATTTATGCTGAAATTATGCTGGAAAGTGACACGATTTTCCATTTATAAGACGAAATGGGGACATTCCAATTGGGGTTATAAACGCCATCCGATATGCCCATAAGACAAGGCAAAACGCCCAATCTTTGCAGTTTGGGCGAATGATTTTTATGTGATGATTTTTATTTCTTCATTCAATAGTTCAACTTGACCTCTTGTCCATAGGTGATAAGTTCTCGCTACTTTAAGTGTGACAGAGTATCGTCGCAAAAGACTAGCAAATACCCGATTACAAAAATGCGAATCTCTATCTAATAAAATTGTTTGAGTGGTACATATGGCGTGAAGATGTTTTCTTGTAGGAAGTCAACCACATGTACATGGTCGTTAGCTTTGGTTACTACTACTTCAGCCCACTTAGAGACATAACCATCCTTCCCATAGTTAGCTAATGGTCCCATAAAATGAATGCCCCGGACATCCAAGATTCCCACTGTAAGAATGATGGTTAACGACATCAAATTCATGTTGTGTATATGTTCCTATTTCTTTGGCACCAATCAAATGACGTACAAAAAGTATGCGTATCTTTAAAAATTGTGGGCCAGTAGAGTCTAGATTGTAAGGCTTATTATTTAGTTGTCATTTTTCCTCTAAAATGACCACCGCATGCATGGTTATGGTAAAATTTTAATACGCTATTCACTTCATGATCTGGTAAACATCGTCTGATTACCTGGTCTGTGCAAAATTTGTATAGATCTGGGTCATCTCATCCGTAATGCCGAACTGTAGACAGGAAACGATTTTTCTTTTGCTTATACTAATGTCCTGGCATGTGCCCTATGGCCAAGTAGTTAGCAATGCCAACGTACCAGAGTATTGATGATGAGGAAGTGGCCATGAGTCGCTCATCAGGGAATGATTCAGTTATGAATAGATCATCTTTGTCTTTTAAAAGCCTTGATAGGTGATCAACGGCGATGTTCTACTCCTTTCTTATATTGGATTTCAAGGTCAAATTCTTGCAATAATGTTATCCACCTTATCAATTGTGCTTTAGCATCTTTCATAGACAAAAGATACTTAAGCGCGGCTTGATCAATGAATATTATTACTTTAAATCCAATAAGATAAGATCAAAATTTTCTAGAGCGAAAACAACTGCCAGAAGCTCATTTTCGGTCTTCAAATATAATCGACATGATAATTAAATATGAAAGCAATTTGCTTCGTAATAAGACAACACAATTGCAGAGAGCCAACAACATTTTATCCGTCATGGAAACTCCAATTCAGAATCAAGAGGGAAGCAAAAGTTGCAAGGAATTAGAAAACTACATGCTTATCTAATCTTTACTAGATACTCACCCAATCTTTAATTATATCTCAAGATTTTTGTTCACCTGTAAATAATGTAGTGCTTAAAAGATTACCTCTAAAGACACAAATTCGATTTTGAATTCTTATAGTAAATCGTGCGAACATAAAGCTAGTTAAATGTTATTCGTGCCTATGCCCTTTTGGAAACTTTTAAGTGGGAATGGAGGTTGACAATGACTTAGGAGCCATTATTTGTTGATATGGCGCCCAGGTGGGATCTGTGATATCCCACAACAGTCAGAAAAGTCAGGGGTTTACGACCAAGATGGGGTCTCACTATGGTTCCAAAGTTGGGGAGCCCCATTTTAATAAGGGCAACTTACATGTTATCTTACTCGCCTATAAATACTGGGTATGAACAAGATTAAGCAAAGAAGTAAGCAGCAATGGATTTGAGCAGTGGAGTTAAATCTGCAGTTACGTGTGTTGTTATTCTGCTTGTTATGAATTGTGGAAAGGTTGTATCTCAAGCACTGGCAATAGATGGAAACTCCAAGTGTCCCGATATATCAGCCGATAATCAACGCAGTCTCCACCACGGTTAGAAATTTGAACATAGAAGTTGATCAAATAAAGTGTGATGTGGATGACCTTATTCGATGGCGCGATCGCATATTTCAAACCATTGGCTCCACGCCCCGCACCGTTGTGCTTTGTGATGGCTTGAGTAATAAGACCAACTTCTGTGATTGAATTTGTGTTTTTGTTCTTGAGTTGTGTGTATGACCTAATACAAGTTAATAAGAGCACCTTGAGTGATTGTGTGTGTGTGTGTGTTTTTTTCTTTTCAATTCATGTTTTTGCTTTGTGATGGCTTTTGTTAATAAGTCACTCTTTGCCCATCTTTTTTTTTTTTTGGTCATTTTTGCGATTATTTGTTCTTTTGTAGGCCGCAAAAGGATCAAATTCGAACATGATAGAGTTATATCTGAACTTACATCATAGTATCAAATTCGTTCTGATACAAAATATTAACAATTAAACTCCTGCTAAATATAACCTTTCCTGATGTCAACTTTTTACATATAGTATCTCTCTTGCCACATAGTAAATTTGTCACTAAAAAAAATTCTGACATATCTGATAGTCTTTAACAGCTACAGAATAGAAGAAAGATTTGCGAAAACATGGCATTTATGTGTTACTTTTTTTATGCATTGGGGTGGTATGCATAAGAATAGATAATATGCAAGAAAATACAAAATACCATGTACTTAATGCAAGGAACAATTGTGTATAATAAAATTATTTTTTAGAGCCGCATGCTTATTACAATAGGATCAAGTTAGTGAAGTTCGATTGTTATATTTTGAGCACAAAGTCTTACATAACAAGCCTGAAAGCAAACATTACAAAGTAGTTAGATGCAAGTCTCATCTAGAGATACACAGAGGACATACCTTATCTAATGATAAATGATCTAAGTAGGATTCTCATTAAGTTGGTCTCTTTCTTTGTCATCAAGTTGAACTACAACTTGGAAGTTCTTGTCTGAAAACATGAGATATTCAACGATTAGAATGGTGATTCTCTATCCACTGGGTCATTTACAAGTGATAGAATGGTCATTCTCCATCCACTAGGTCATTTCATCATCGTCGTATTTGAAAACAGACAAGCATCTTTCAGGAAGGTCTTAAAACCCAACTCCAACTCCAACTCCAACTCGAAAAAACTAAATAGCAAACCCAATTAAGTCACTGATCAGATCAACTGACAGTATCAATTTTGTCTGATGCTTTGAGGTCAGACTCTAGGATTCTATAGTGCGATGATACCATCTTGATGCAGATTGATGAAATCATGAAAAATCGCTGCCAGTTTAGTCGTATTCCTTCTTAAAGCTAGGGAGGAAAGTAAACCATATAATATTTTCACAAGTATCTGTCGATCATGACATGTTTATCAATATAGAATAACCCACGAAAGACCTGAGGATAAATTCTTCGTCTAATGTACGCAAACATCATAATCAGATAATATAAAATACAGGAAGAGCTTATTTTGAATAAATAGAAAAGAAAATATCTATCCTCTCCAAAGATGTTTCTTTTTCTTTGTCTAAATTACAGAGAATAACAGCTTAACACAAAAGTTTTTTAAGTGACTATTATTAGGTGAAAAATTGAATTATTGGTAACCAGGAAATAATCAGATATACAGCCGTAGAACTATCAACAAACACACACAATCGGAACCCTGTAGGGTTTTAGAGAGGTAGTTGGGTCTGCGCCTCAGGCTTCAGAGAGGGGTGTTTGGGATTTATGCCTCAGAAAGCAGAGGTCCTGAGAACGATTCTTCACTCTTTGGATCAGACGGGTCATGGGCATATAGCTAATCCCAGATCAGATCAAGCACAATAACTCAAGAAGTTGGAACCTTTCAGTCATCACCAGTATGACAGAAGCATATTATTTTCCCTTGAATCAAAGAACTGCTTCTTCAACCAAGAGCAAAATATAAGCATATAAATATGTTATTTCGTCTAGTTCCAATAGTTTTTTTCTGGGTTTCCAGATTGAATAAAACATGGCTCACACCACGGTTATACTTCATCTGAAAATTTTCACTTGGGTCTTCTTATTATCACTTATCTATTTTGCAGGTTTTGGTAACTCTTCATGGTGCCAAAACCGCATGTACAGACAGACTAATCCTATGTTTGAACAGAAAACAGATAGATTTTGGAAGTTTGATGAAGAATTCAATAGTTGGGTAGAAGTGGATTTACCATTTGATCTGCTTTCGTGTGTGAATGGGAACTGTACTAAAGTGGGCAAGATTACTAAGACTGCAGTGAAGAAGCAAGAAGAGCGCTCTAAGAGTGGTTCCAATGTTCATAAACAAGATGAGAATTCGAAGAGCAACATTGATACTACAGCAGCATCAAAGAAGAGTTCTGATATGGTTCTGCGTACGCGAAAGAGAATTTCGTTAACTAGGACGTCAGAGAAGTCTATATGGGTGACAGGAGAGAGCGGGTCGATTTATGAAAGGTTTTGGAATGGTGTGCAGTGGGTGATCGTGCCTCACGATTTGCCAGAATCAGCAGGTCCTGCCGTCTCAGTTTTTGTCATCAATCAGATAATTCTTGCTTTGTCTCAAGCTGGGTCTCTTTACCAGGTGACAGTCTGCTTCTTCTTAACTCTTTAGATCAGTTTTAATCCAGGAGTTCAAGCGAGTTCACTCCTTAGTTGTTTCAGGCTTTCAGCTTACAAGTCCCGTTCTCATTTTTCAGTTGCAGCTTACTGAGAGTTCTGAAACAATTTGGATAGAAATCACACCCAGCTCGGAATCTGCATCTAATAGCGAAATAGAAGAAGACACAATAATCAAAATCAAGAATGGTGTCAGTTCATATGACGGAGAGTGAGTGTCAATACTCTAATTTAATTATCATTTAATTCATAGCAATAAATAACTTACGGACACTGCCTGTTGCCCATTAGGAAATTGTACTTCTCAACGATGAATGGGTCATTATTGGAATTGGGTGAAGTTGAGACTCAAAGGTAGGACTAACAAGATTTATCATTTTCAAACACGAATGAGATTGAAATCAATGCTAACCTGGATGTAACAAACAGGTGGATATATCATGGGCGACCCGCCGGTGGGAACGTTGCAATCATAGTGGATGCTGCCACTATCAGACCAGATGTGGTTTTTACGGTAAGGTGAGGCTACTAGTTATTTTCACCCTAAACAGGTTCCCTGTAATTTTCTAAATCTCAGAGCACTTGTTACACTGAAATTAATATTCTGGGAAACATTAAAGTTTCAGGATGTAGGGAAATATCCACGTTTTGTGGGGTTTCCATCCCTCATTGAGAGTTTTCCATGGTAATATCTATGTTTAGTTATTCCATCTTGTATGATCTATGCCTCTCTCAATAGAGATCCCATAATTAAATCATCAAGAAGAAATAGATCATTTAGGTTCTTTAAGTGTTTGAGTCTCTGATCACCCTGAAAAGAATCAACGAGATTTCTCTGTGCAGTTCTGCTGGAGATCTTTACGAATTCGACATGAAAAGAAAGCCGTCGTGGATGAAACACATTTGGCGTGAAGGACTGGTGCAAGAAACTTCATTGATACCATCCACAGGATTTGCCCTCCATGGTTTGGTTGGAGCTCATTCTCTATCCTTATTTCTCTTAACAAAGGTACCATGAGTCCTATTTCTATCAAAATATATTAAGATATATAACTCTAGATCGATCCGATTTTTTTTCAATTAAGTTTCATCAATCAAAGACAGTTAACTTCATAATAGGACTTGTCTTGCAGGTTGGTTATTTGGTCGAAAGACGGATGCACCAAAGGAAGTGGAAATGGATAGTTCACGGAGGTCCAAAAGATCAGTATCTGACTTCCATTACACCAGTCTTACAGGATGAGTGGAGTCAAACGATTTTCTCAATTTTCCTGACTACAACTATTGGATCAGTGATAGAATATCAACTTCCTAGACATCCAGGTTTGATTATTGAAGAGTTACGTGAAATATCTCGAAATAATTACAGTTGTTTGTGTAAATTTGCTCTTTATAATACAGGTAATGCCCAAGAGAATTATTTACAAGAACCATGGGTGGATCATATACACCCACTTCATGCAAAAGTCGCAGTAGACATTCCTGGGCTGCAGATTTATTATGGGAGGATACTTTTCCCAATGGATGATGGTAGACTTGCAGAACTCCACTTATCAGGGACAGGCGGCGAACAATTAGGACCAACTCGTCAAACTAATATGCGAAGGAAATCTTCATTCACGTATGAATGGTCAGTTTTAGATGCCCCGGAAACTGAAGGGTGGAATTCAGAGTATTGCACAGACGAACGTGGACCCTCAAATTGCAATACTGGTACGAAACCGGCGACGAGAAGGCAGACTGCAGAACCACAATATATTTACCTATCTCCCAGTACAGACAAGTCTACGGAGAAAAATAATTTCATAGCAGATGGGCTCCAGTCAAACTTCCGCATGCGAGTAGTGCAACCAGGGAGATCTTTCTTCCTAGTCATCGACAGTGGCTTGACTTTTGAATTCATTTATGGAGAAAATTTGTGGTGGTGGTTGAGGCATGAACACTCAATAGCTATGAAAGGTGTCGTAGGAAATTATAACGGAAGCATATTTATGCTCGACACATATGGAAATCTTCTTAGCAGAGAAAGAAGTGGCAATGAGCTCACTTGGACAAACTGCACTGATATTAAAAGGGGAAAGCAACTTTTTGGGGGTCCTCCTTGGGATTCGATACCCCATAAAGCTACTCAAGAGGATGCACTTTTCTTTGTGAGTAAGAAAGGGAGATTACTTCAGTTCAAAGTAAGTTAATTAAAGGGCTTTCTCAATGGTGATTTAGAAAGAAAAATAAAAGAGGAAGTTTGATGATATAGTTTTATCTGTTGGATTTTGATTAATGCAGTTTCTTGTTCCCTACATCAAATCTCACCTTTCCATACATGACATACTAAAGTCAAACAAAAAACTTAAGATCTATCTTTTCTTATAGGTTTCATTTCGGGAGTTCAAATGGAAAGACTGTGGAAGACCGGGTAGAACAAAAATTGCAAGTATAGTTGATCAGGAAACGTTGAGAGCAAATATAGTATTCGTTACTGGAAGAAATGGCCAACTGTATCAGTATAACAAAGTAACCAAATTATGGCACAAGCACCATCAATCGCGCCATTTGATTCTATCAAAATCGCCGGGAACTGCCATGAGGCAATCATTGTCATCCCTAGCCGGCTCTTTGTTCTTGGTTGGTGAAGATGGTGGGCTAGTTGAATATAAGTGGGATACAGTGGATGGATGGGTTTGGCTTGAACATGGAAGACCAAGTAAAAGTGTAAGCTTGGTCGGGGCACCAGGTCCATGCCTTGACAGCAATAAGTTGTTCTTGATTGGTTTGGATGGTATAGTTTATCTCAGATACCTGCATCAATCAACTTGGAAATGGAAAAACTGCGGGAACCCTTTGGAACAAAAGACAGTTCTTGATAAAGATCAAACAAGAATAGGAGCTGCAGAAGATAGTTTAGAGAAAAAACATCAAAACTTAAATGATCCTAATCGAAACTGTGATGCAAAGGTCTGTTATCCCTTCATCTTTTCATAGTAATTAATGGTACTTCTAGAAGTTAGAACTTACAATGAGTTTGGCTGTTGACATTATGCAGGTGGCTTCAACACGACCAATTCCATTTTCTAAGGATTCAGTGATCTTTGAATTAAGAGATAGAAGGGTAAGTTATCAAGCACATTCTAATTACTAAAGTGTTTTCATTTTTTCGTTTCCTGCAAGCTCTACTTTGATCCTACTTCATACTGGAAGAGATAGACGAACGAGGATTGAAATGGAATTAACAACTAGAAGTCAGTATAAACTTAATATTCTGAAACATAGTTTGTCTCTCGATCTGAAACCTGAGATGAGAGATCGACATCGTATACATAAACCTGTTCTTAAGGCCTAAACCAGTAAACCTATCGGTGGAGAAAAAAACACAACCTTTCTAGTCAACTCAGAGGAACAATACCATACATCTATCCTGAAAAATATCTCTACTTCTTTAAAGCAGCCCAGTGAGCCAATAGTGACGTCTTACTGAGCTGTAATCAGCCCAAGCTCAATTTATCCTATTACAAGATTTTTTTTTTTGAGAATAATCCTATTACAAGAATGGTCTTGAGACTTATATGCAGTATGAGATTAAACCCATATATCATAAAGACCAATTTTAATTATAAACATCGATATTTTTAATTTGTCATTCATTGGTTAATGGCAGTTAGCAGAATTACGAAAAGTAGACGATGATACAGAATGGGTATGGTCAGGGACTATCGACACTCCTACAAGTTTATGCCATGAAAATTATTGGAATCTCATGGCTTCGTGAAAATACTCTTCTACCAAAATGCATACTCAGGAACATTGTACAAATCACTATGTAAAAGACTATAATGACCAAGATTGTAAAGTTTTCTCATAATAGTGTCTACTTAGAGTCATTGTAGAAGATGATAGATTTTTGATAGGCGTAGAAATATGAAGAATTAATATGCCTATAGGTATCGTTTTGATAGTCCCAATTTCTTATTTACTTTTGAAATCATTCCAACCCAAATGCCAAATACTTTGATCTGAATTCATATATATAAGATCGGATAGTTATAGATTCCCAAACTCTATTTTTTACATAGAAGATTTTTTAAGTAATGTCACCTAGGTTAGTGATAGTACAAAGATTTTTGAAAGCAATACGGTGTAGATATTTGTATGTGATCCGGCCGCTGTCGAGTACCTTAATGAACAGATCCTTTGCTCAGCCTTTATTTAAGGTCACAATAAACTATGTGATCTTTGGCCAGAGGAAGAATCATGACATCACCACAAACTATATTCATTTTCTGTGTGCTTCAGTGATTGCAAGCATCAAAACATTTCCTGCAGGTTGTTCCGGCATAACTAGTTTTGGGGATTTCTGGTTTACTGTCAAACCAACAGTTTATGAACATTGCTTAAACCACAATAGTTCCTAGTATACGCACTATTTATATGTTTTCTAACACTCTTTGCCCCATACACTCTGGTTCAAGATAGCGTGTCTACTTATAGATGTTTCAGGATGATAGTTGGGTACCATATGCTGCAAATCACATTCTTTAAATATTTGAGGAAAGTCCAGCGTCATAACTTCTCACTATTTCCGCGATTAATACCCTGGGACCCGTAGCTATATCCCTTTAACCATGTTTATATTTGAGGCAGAATATTTCCAGGTGGTGGTGACCTGCCAATATTGGAGAGTCGATCTAAAAACCTCTCCACTTCTGAGACATATTTCTTAATAGCAGCTCAATTACTCCAAATCAATATTTTTCGTGCAAAAAGTCCTAAGGTTGAAAGTATTTGGATACTCATGGTTAAAGATGTTTAGTAATTACTGGCTGTACATGTTTTAGTCATCACTTGGTGTACTCCGCACGAGAAAACATAAACATGAGCTAAAGTATCCTAGTCTTAACTGTAACTGATAAACTGAGTATACTACAATATAATAATATCACCATCCTCAAATGCTCAGTGCAATGAGGTGGATAATAAAAATAAAGCAAAAAACTGCTAATCAAGAAGGATTCAATTTCCAGTCAATTTCTAGGTGGCTGAAATCAAATAAATCACCGAGTTTATACAAAGCTGCTTGCCTGTGTTGCAACAGTTGAAGAGATCCATCATCAATTTGTTTCTCGATATCACCAGTTTCTCTTTTACGTGGCAATTTACGAGAGATGTTCTTCCGTTTTGTTTCCACCTCACAAGCTAGGAACATAGACAATCGTTAATAAATTCTGAAATTACAAGCATTGCAGTATAAAGGTAATCTGAAAAGACTAGCACGTGTTTTTTAATCGTTCATATTGAAAACCCTATAACTACTTTTCACCATCTGAGAATTTCTTGCTTTTAAACTTTTGTTGTGTTTCCAGTGAAATTGTATAATTAACTTAACTAATTACAGATTTTGGTTTTAAAGTAATACAGATTCCGTTAGAACATGCCCCTTCGAGATAGACTTTTAGAAGATAAAGTACACTTTCATGGAAACATTGTAAAATATGTGTGTTTCTTTTAAGGCACACACAATGAAGAGACATATCTGGCGCCAATATTTTGACTATTTTCACTTTTTGGTTAATTCAACTTATCTAGCTAGAAAATGTACAAAAATGAAAAAGCTTTCATTGAACATGTTATCTTATAATCTGCCTTACTTAAATATCATCAAGTTCCTCTGGCGGGCTCTCACAATACTCTTCTTTTGAAGGCTAGAGGTACCCCTGGAAACATGTTGGCATCTACCTTTCAAGGTTAGTCCAGAATCAGCCATGCCTTTCAGGCCTTGAGTTTGAAGCTCCTCTTAAAAGTTTGGGTCCTGCCCCCGTACTCCCACATCGCAGTTTTGCGTCCTTTATAGCAAGGATCGGACATACTTATTTTAAGATCTTGTATACTGTCAACTATAAAGCACTTTGTACAATCCATGTGCCTTGGTTAGCACCCTTAGAGTTCATAATATATGATCATTGCTGCAAGATAAAAGTTTGTTTGATGAAGATTGGTTTAAATAGTCTAGCACCGTCAGGCCTTTCGTTTGGATCTTTTCCTAAGAGCTTGAGTCCTAGCCCCGTACTCCACGATGGCAGTTGTCTGTCCATTAGCAAGCATCAATCATACATCTCTTCAAATCTTGTATGCTACTGACTATTGGTTAGTTGGCAAAATCCATATCCTTTGCTTAATTCCCTTACAGTTCTCAATATGTGGTCATCGCTGCAAGAAAAATGTTTTTAGATGGAAATTGTTTTATAGATTCATCCATTTTGTTTCAACAATGACTTCACTGACAAATGGCAGGGCTCTTCAAACTCTCGCCTCGGCGTGTTTCTTTAAGTTCCATTCTCTGGCGTCATCGATATTAATCCTTTGGCCCTGCTGTTAAGACTGCTTCCAACTACATTAGTGTTACATTTCTCATTCACACCATGGTTTCAGTTCATGCCTTTTATAGCTCTATACGCAATCTTTTAGAAGGTTAGTTTAAGCACATTCTATTTTATAACAGAAACATCGAAACAATTTCAATTCTAGGAGGTGGCCCTCGCGGAGTTATACATGCTGTGCTCTCCATTTTTCAGTCATTTTTTAGGACTCCTGTAACTCTCTAAGTTAATTACCTACTTCCTCTTTGAGCAATAAGATCACCGGAGCAATCTTTGTTTTCAGCACTGCCCACTGAGAGCGATTATTTCCACCTTCACTGTTATATGGGCCGCGTGTCCCTCTGTGGCTCAGAGTGCATTTAATAAGATACTCTTGGCTCTGATCTTCAAAAAGACAGGATTGTCGGGACAAATTAACCTCGCCTAGGAGGTCCTCACGAAATTGAACCTCTTAGGTTCCAAATGGAGGAACAATTTTGTGCCTTTCCTGAGATTACTGAGAGCCTGCATGCAGTGTTCAATTAAGTGACATCATCATTCTTATATAGATAAATTCCTCTAGAAAGTTTGGATACTAGCCTGCATGCAGTGCTCCATGTGTCTAATGTGTAACAAAATTATGAACATTACCTTGAGTGCAGTGCATCCTTGTGTTTTATGCCTAATGAAAAGACAATACCCAGTACCCTTGATAGCCACACGAACAAGTTGATATCTCTAGTTGTTTGACAGATTTTCATTCCTGAGACTCGGTCGGCTATCCAGTGGTTTTGCGTTGTTTAGTCGATAGTTGTGTCCATGCATGCTCCACCTGCTTCCCGCGATGGAGGTTGGGATAGACCTCCGATTCAAACTATGTCCTAATGCCCCCCGTAGTTAATACTGGAAGCAGCAGTGCTCCTGGATTGCTCTTATTTTTCCAGTGTGAGTGCCTACACTACTTTGGTTTCGGATCGGCTTTTTTCTTTTTAGCCAGTGTTGCTCTTGCTTTCATTTCTTCAGCTTTCCTAGCCTTTTTCGGCTATTCTGGCTTCTTCACTTTGAAGGTCTGAACCTACCCATAAACTTGTGCCACTTATTTGTCAGAAGGCTTAAGGTATCAGAAAGGTGGCGGCACAGGACAGTCCAAAGCCCAAGCAGAAAATCTATGCTAGGAATTTATGATATTCAAAACAATATTGATAAGGGATTTTGGTTTGGTAATGTAGGATAGTTCTCCCATTACAAGGTTCTCCTTACTCGGGTTTATTAAGATACAGATCTAATCTTCTTTGAGGATCTTTTGCATAAAACTTCATTTCACTTTCACAACTCTTTGAAGATTACCTCCTGCTGGGTATTGTTTTGGTAATGTAGGATAGTTCTCGTCTTACAAGGTTTTCCTTACTCAGGTTTATTCAGTTATAAATTTAATCTTCTTTGAGGATCTTTTGCATAAAATTTCATTTCACTTTCACAAGTATTTGAAGATTGCCTCCTGCTGGGTGGTGTGTAGTTCAACTCGCTGAGTGTCCCCTGGCCCTTTTAGACTAACTGATTTTTATTGTTGAGAGGCTCAAGAGGATTTTGTAAATTCAGAGATGCTGCCGATTTATGACGATTATCAGAAAAAAGAAGAAGAAAAAGGTAGGTTCTCACGATAGTGACATTAATCCACAATCGACTTGAGATTAACCTTAACGAAGAAATGAAATGAAGAACAAACACTTGGTGGGAGAATTTCCCTTTTGGAGCTTCAATTCAATTGCTCAATTGATTTGATTACAATCGAATTACTCTCAAAACCCTAAGTCTCTCTTTAAGAACTTGGATTGATTTAAGATAAGTTCACCTTGCCTAGCCTTGCCCCTTTATGAGGGTTACAAGTTCCTAGTTACAAGATATGACCATTATGCCCTTGAAATGCCTAAAAATATCAAAGGAAACGATAGTCCTTCGAACGACCCATGGCCAAAATAAGCCTAAGAACAACCTCAGCGTGAATTGGTCTTCTGGGTCTCAAGTTCGTTCGAACGACTCCAAATGTCGTTAGAACGACTTGCCTATTTTTGCCTAGAAAATGCTTCAGCTTGAAATTAGTCTTCTGGGAACCCAAGTTTGTTCGAACGAACCCAAATGTCGTTTGAACGAATTGTCTGTTTTCGCTTGAAATAGACTCAGCTCGAATTGGCCTTCTGGGAACTCCAGCTCGCATAGATCAAGCTCAAATTGTCCAGGTCGAATAGGATTAGTTCAACTTGGTCTTCTGAGAACTCGAGGTCGAATTGACTCAGCTCGAATTGGCCTAAGTCGAATAGACTCAACTCAAGGTGTCTTCAGGGAACTCCAGGTCGTTCCTCACATTTCTCGTTCGAACGACTCCAAGGTTCGTTCGAACGAGATGACGTCTTTTGAAAGGGGTCGATCTTCAGATCAATCTTCAGATCCTCCTGGATCATGGCTCCCCCCCCCCCCCATTTAGGAGCCTTGAGCTCATGCTTAAGCTAGAACTGGAGTTGAGGAAATGCGGCCTTGCCCATTTCCCTGTTGTACCACTTCGACTTGCTAGGTAGTTGACCTTTCTTCCCAACTCTGAACGACTCAATACTATCCCGTCTTATGGCATGAACTTTCCTCTCTAGAATACTATCCTCCTGCAATGGATCTTCTCTTTTCATCCATAAGACATCAACTGACGATAGGCGAGTGTCGATTGTAGAGTCTTCATCTAAAAGAGACGGCTCAAACAGCTTTAAATGCTCGGCGTTAATCACCGAATACATCTTCATGAAAGGTGGCAATTCCAATTGGAATGCATTGTCGCCAATCTTCTTGAGTATAGTGAACGGACCATAGCGGATAGGCTTGAGTTTTTTCCCTTCTCCCTTTAGCCGTTCCTTACCCAAATGCAACCAAACAAGGTCGCCCTCTTGAAAAGTACACTCAACCCGATGCTTGTCGTGGCGAGTCTTATACTTAGTTTGAGTTTTCTTCAATTGCACCTCAACCTCCTCATGAACCTTGCTTATCCTCTCAATGAAACGCTGAGATTTAACCTGTTCCTCTACCTCTTTCCCTGACACCATCTTGTCGCCAAGACTAAAAGCCAAATAAAAAGGGCTTTGAGGCAAGTAACCCAAACAAACTTCAAATAGA
Organism: Kingdonia uniflora; assembly: GCA_014058105.1. Taxonomy (NCBI): domain Eukaryota; kingdom Viridiplantae; phylum Streptophyta; class Magnoliopsida; order Ranunculales; family Circaeasteraceae; genus Kingdonia; species Kingdonia uniflora. The sequence goes on along the minus strand of JACGCM010001717.1, from coordinate 845,514 downwards.
GACTTCAAAGTGGAACCATGAATCGCCCGGTTAAACACAAACTGAAGATACGGTAAACTCTCATCCCAAGTCTTAGGATGCTTAGAATGGAATCCCCGTAATAAGTGAACCAAAGTGCAATTAACTACCTCTGTTTGCCTGTCAGTCTGCGGATGAAAGACGGTACTTCACTTCAAGTTAGTGTCCATCATCCCCCATAACGATCTCCAGAAATACCCCAAAAAGCGGTTATCTCTATCAGAAATAATAGAAGAAGGGATCCCAAAATATCTCTAGACGTCTCTAAAAAACAATCACGTTGCTCCTTCCCTGGTGAACCTCTTCTGGCATGGAATAAGAACAATCATCTTGCTGAATCGATCTACCACCACAAAAAAATAGTCATTCTTACACTTGGTCATGGGCAAACCACCCATAAAATCTATCGAAATGCTCTCCCAAGATCGGCTAGGAACTGGTAATGGTAAGTACAATCCTAACTTATGAATGGAAGGCTTTGATGTGTTACATAGCACGCAACCACGAACCACACGAGCAACATCTACCTGCATCTTCGGCCAATAGACATACCGCCGCAAATTTAACAGTCTTCTCAACCCCGAAATGACCAGCCACCCGGGAACAATGTGCCTCTCTAATCCAATGCAAACGATTTCCACCCTCTAGAATACATAATAGACTGCCGTGTAAATCAAACCATCCTTCAGTACATACTCGCATGTCTTGCCTTGCAGCAACTTCTGGTGAATCACACTGAGCTCCTTATCTTCGTCATACTCTGCAACATAATCAGAAGGAACAATTGGCTGTATCTGCATAGCTACCAACAAAGCAGTTGGTAATGGGGGTCGAGATAACATATCAGCCATTTTGTTGTCCACTACTTTCTTATACTTGATCATAAGAGTGAATTGTTGTAGGTACGACATCCACTTCATGTGGCGAGCCTGCTAGAGCTTAGACAGCGTAGATAAGAACTGTAATGGTTTGCGATTGAAATGTACAACAACCTCCTTCCCCAATAAGTAACTCCGCCAATGCTTTATTGATTGATATAATGCGTAAAACTCCTTATTGTAGGTAGGATAGTTGCGTACTGCCTGCAAGCATCTCAGAATGGTAAGCAATTGGCCTCCCATCCTGTAATAGAATTTCCCCTAATGCATAGTCAGACGCATCTGTTTCGACCTCAAAGGGCCGCTACAAATTAGGCAACGCTAACACTGGCGCATCCGCAATCTTGCACTTTAGCAACTGAAAGGTCTTCTCATAGTGATCTTCCCACACAAACTTGATACCGGCCTTTGTCAAAATATACAATGGTACGGCTATATGTGAAAAATGCCGAATAAACTTTCGTAAATACTGATAAGAACCCATAAAACTTCTCACTTCCGTCACTGTACGGGGTCTAGGCCAATTAGTAATGACCGAGACCTTCTCTGGATCTACCTTAAGCTCACCGCTACCAACAATAAAACCAAAGTATACTAGCTCCATCTCAAACTCGCACTTCTTACCATTGAGAAAAAGTTGTTGTGACCGCAATGCTTCCAACACTTAACGAATATGCATAAGGTGCTCCTCCCATGTTTGACTATATATTAAGATGTCATCTAAATACACAATCACAAAATCGTCAATAAAAGCACAAAGTACCTCATTCATCAACCGTATAAAAGTCGTTGGAGCGTTGCATAACCCAAAAGGCATCACTAACCACTCAAAGAGTCCTTGTTTGGTCTTGAAAGCAGTCTCCCCAAGTATCTTCTTCTCGGATTCTAACCTGATGGTAACCCGACTTAAGATCCAGCTTGGTGAAAAATTGAGCTTTCTGCAACTCATCTAAAAACTCGTCAATCCGTGGAAGCGGATAACAATTCTTTATAGTAATCTTGTTTAGCACTCGATAATCCACACACATTCTCCACGACCCATCCTTCTTCGGCACCAATAACACCGATGAACTACAAGATGAGCAACTCGGATTAATAACCCCTTGCTCAAGGAGTTCTTCTACCTGTTTCTTGATCTAATCAGACTCGGTTACAGAAGTCCGATACAACCCAATATTGGGTAGCGGCTCACCGTTCACCAATGTGATATCATGCTCCACATCCCTCTTGTGCGACATCCCTTTTATGCCCAGAAACAAGTCTTTATACTCCTCTTGCAACTTTCCCATTTCGGTTTGCTGCTTAGGAGACATTGCTAAAGTAGACAACACCTTAGCCGACGGACCCTCCTGAACTGGTCGCACCAACAACAAAACAAACTTGCCGCTCGCATTAACCAACCTCTTCGCTTGAGTCGCCGTTACTAAATTATTGGTGGTGACATGTTCCTTACAAGCATTTATATGAAACTCTTTCCCCTCTTTCACAAGACGGTACTTGCGAGCTCTACGGTAAAAAATTGTATCTCGGTCCCAAAGATACGGGCTACCCAAGATGACTTGACACACATCTAAAGGAACCACCTCACACGTCACACGTCACTTTGTCAATAAATTGTTCAGTAATCGCAAACTTGAACGTACACTACTTCGTGATCTTCAACTCCGCGTCTTTCTAAATCCAACACAAACCATACGGCTTAGGATGAGCCATAATAGGTAAACCCATCTTCTTTACCACCGCTTCAAAGATCAAATTCTTCTGACTACCCAGATTAATGATGGCCTCTACTAAGCTTTGCTTCACTTGAATACGAACATGAAAAAGTTCTTCTTCACTTGTCTCCTCGGTAGCCGTAGGTTGCTGAAACATAAGGGTAAGTTGAGGATTTGGCTTATCTAAATTCGGAAGATCAATAATCTTTGCAGCGAGTACACGTTTCTCTCTCTTGCTCCGCTCCGCCTTTGGCTTAAGCTCTGGGTGAAGTTTCCAATATTTATCTGAAATGTGCTTATTTGCCTTACAATGACTATAGTGATTCCCCCTGGATGAAGACCCCTCTCCTTTGAACTCCCTTTTGTGCTCAGTTTTCCAACTGGACTTGTACCCCGACTTGCTCTTGTCGTCTTTCTTATTACTCTTCAAGTACTTGCCTTCAATAGCAATTGATTTTACGGTAGCGTCTTCGATATTTTCCATAGTAAAGAGCTTCAATTCCCTTCTAATGGACTCCAACCGTATACTTCATGAACACCTCATACTCGTCCACATCAATGTCTAAAACCAAAGCTTGGTTATGAAACTCCGTAGTGAACTCTTGTACGGATTGCCTATAATTTTGGCACAAATTATGCCATTTAAACCATCTCTCTTGCTCATACCCAATCAAATAAAATTGCTTCCTCACCAACACCTTGAACTCTTTCCAGCACAAGCTTCCTACTTCGTGACGTTTCTGATAGGACTTCCACCACGTGAGTGCATGACTTGCGAATTTTAATGTTGAGAAACATATTTTCTAAGCATTGGAGTATTCGTAAACTGAAAAATAGGTCTCTAACCTATCTAACCAATTATACTTCTCGGCATCGATTGAATCGTCGAATACCAGAATTTTGATTTTAAAATCGATCTGAAGATTCCGCATAGGATTCATTGACTTCCCAATAACCGATCACTCCTGGACGGAATTGGTATCACTAGAATCACTATCTACCTCCTCGGTACCACCATCTTTATCCACCTTCGCCACCCCTTTCTTCTTCGTGCAGTCTCGCCGTTTCACTGAAACGGAAGCATTCGCGAGGTTCGCGAGACGTAATTGTTCTACCAACTCCCTTATAGTAGTAGTAATGTCAGAAACTGTCATTTCCAACTTCGTGAGTCGATCTTCAGAATTTCCCATTTTTAAATTTGTCTTCTTCTTCGAGTAAGGTTTCCGGTGAATCTCCAATGAACTCACTAGGATCTCCTTCGTTTGCTTGAGTCGGTCGTGTATAAAGACCATGAAGCACAATCCCCTCGAGAATCGTTACTAAAAATCTGATATCACTTAATCCACAATCGAATTGAGATTAACCTAAACGAAGAAATGAAATGAAAAACAAACACTTGGTAGGATAATTTCCTTTTTGGAGCTTCAATTGCTCAATTGATTTGATTACAATCAAATAACTCTCAAAACCCTAAGTCACTCTTTAAGAACTTGGATTGATCTAAGTTCACCTTGGATTGATCTAACCCTTTATGAGGGTTACAAGTTCCTAGTTACAAGATAGGACCATTATGCCCTTGAAACGCCTAAAAATATCAAAGGAAACGATAGTTGTTCGAACGAACCCATGGGTCGTTCGAACGACTTGCCAAAATAAGCCTAAGAACAATCTCAGCGTGAATTTGTCTTCTGGGTCTCAAGTTCGTTCGAACGACATTGCCTATTTTAGCCTAGAAAATGCTTCAGCTTGAAATTAGTCTTCTGGGAACCCAAGTTTGTTCGAACGAACCCAAATGTCGTTTGAACGAATTGTCTGTTTTCGCTTGAAATAGACTCAGCTCGAATTGGCCTTCTGGGAACTCCAGCTCGCATAGATCAAACTCGAATTGTCCAGGTCGAATAGGATCAGTTCAACTTGGTCTTTTGAGAACTCCGGGTCGAATTGACTCAGTTCAAATTGGCCCAAGTCGAATAGACTCAACTCAAGGTGTCTTCTCGGAACTCCAAGTCGTTTCTCACATATCTCGTTCGAAAGAACTCCAAGGTTCGTTCGAACGAGATGACGTCTTTTGAAAGGGGTCGATCTTCAGATCCTCCTGGATCAGACATTCCCGAGATAAACAACTAGTTCATTTTGATCTAATCTAGGAAGAAATTTATGCCATGGATTTAAATCAGTAGTTGGTTTAAGTGCACAAGAAAATACAAATATCATGACGTTAAATTATAGCTCGGGCAATTGAGCTTATCATTCATACAGTAAAGTGAGGCTTTAGAAGTTCAAATTAATCGATGGGATGTGTCTACTAATGATTTAGGAAGTTGGAAAACGAGGAAAGTTATGTTAGAGAAGGTTTTAAAGTGTAGGTTTTATTTCCTATTTGTGTTAGGGTTGTTTTCTCTATAAGTATGAAAGTTATAATTAAAATGATTAGTTATGAGTTATGATGATTACTAATGAAGTTTTGATTTGATGTCCTTGCCCTAAGTATCTCAAGAGGACCTTGAGGACTCAAAGTTTTTATAGGGGGATGTTTTTTTTTGATGAGAGTGATTATGACATAATCATTAAAGTACCCAGTGTTTAGATTATATAACATGTTGGTGGGTTACTATTCTTTTCAAATTAATATAATACCTATACTTCAATCTGTAAACCCTTGAATAATGCAAGCACAAACCCAAGGTCTTCCTACACATGATGCCTTTGCTCCACCTTTAAGTTCACCGTTGTGCTGTTTCAGACTGCATACAGAATGCAGATATTTAATAATCATGAAATGGACTGAAGGAAGAAATGGAACATATATCCAATAGTACCACTTGCTCAAATGTTTAGCAGTGGCCAATGAAAAATAAAAGCAACACTGAATATGATAAATCTTTGAAGTATTCATGCATCAAGTCTCAACTGGTTCCAATCTTTTCATCCACATATTAGCCAAAGAAGGTGAAAACAGGTAAATCTCTCCGTGTTTTAAGCTCTTTTGCATGGCTACATCTAACTTAATTGGTTAAAATTTTCTCCTACGTGCCCCAATGCCCAACCTCACAAGGTAAGCAAGATCACTCATATTAAGGTGTACGATTAGAGATAAACCAAGAGTTTCACAATTATAAAATGGGGACCTAAATACTAAATCACTATATCATGAGGCACTTAAATAACCAAATAACGGGGTTCACAATCACAAGACATTATGGGATCTGAAAACTATGTGGAAGCAGGGATACAAGCTTAATGTCCTATGTACTAAAAACAATCGGCTAAAAAAATTAAGGCATTGCTGGACACTGCAAAAAAAATTGAGGCACTGCACCAGTCTATCATGGCTCTGATTAGTAATTTCTGTTTTTTTTTACATTGACTATGTATTTAGAGAGGCTAACCAAGGGGCTGATTTCTTGGCTTCCTGATGGGGGAGGGTACATTGACCCCTAGCTCCATGCCTACTGAACTGATTATCTTTGTTGGGGTCTTGCTTTAACCCCAGCTTGCATAGCAAATAAATCCAACCCAACTAACCAACCCACCCACACACGCACACGCACAACACCTGATGATCGAACCCTTAAACATGCCCTATTTACGTAAGCTATGGCCTTATTATATCCAAAACAAACCACCCCTTTATATCAAGCAATGCTGCAAACCCAAGTCAGAATGGCTCAAAGGGGTTAATGCATAATTTTCAAGGTTATCTCTAAATAAGGAGTGCCCATTACTAGAGACGCCTCTAAAACTACAATGGCGTAAAGAACACCCACACCCCGCAATTCCAATCGTAAAATGAGATTAAATTTGCAAATACTAACTAGTAACTAGCAACAACAATGGGAAAAAACCCAAAATTAAATTCAAACAGAAACCAAAAATTCAAGTATTTGTTTGAATAAATGCCTGAGAGAGCCAAAAAAAAAAAAAATTACCGGCGAGGAAAATTGGTGGTTACGCCTACGTTTGTCTTGATGGGTTTGTTGGTGGAGAGGATGAGGTAGACGACCCATGCTTGTGATGATGCGGCTTTGAGAGGTGTTTTGTGGTGATGTGGTTGTTGTTTTATGGATCAGAAAGAATTGGTGATCAAAGGAGTCATGAAAGAAAGGAGGGCTTTTGTTTGAAAGAAGAGGTGTTGATGGAGGCTGTTTTTACCGTTGGTGTGGTATTTTCTACCGTGATATTTCAAAGTATTTCTGATATTTTTTTGTTTTTGAAAAAAGTGGCAAAATATTGAACCTTGGTCTAGATGTTCTAGAGGGACCATGATTTTACCTGCCGTATTGGCGAGTTTAAGAAGCCTGCAGAATTTATTTGATGGTATTGCGAATTACACCCTGCAATGTAGGTGACGTGGCTACCTACGATCTTTTTGATAGGACAACGAACCAAGATAGCAGTGCTAGCAGGGCAGTGAGTAGTATGCAGATGGAATAGCAAGCAACAATGAACATTCCCCTTACCTCAAGGTAAAGAAAGCGTATCCAAGTGGCCTAGGTGAAGGCTAGGCTAGAGTACCTCATGTTAGCAAATGCCCTTCTCGGCCTAGCCTTACCTGACATTACCAAAAACAGTTTGGTGAGTAAATGGGGCCTTAAAAATTGTTTGACCTTCGCTTTTCCAGTGCTGTGTCGATGATGGCACTAGCCGTGCATTAGGATGGTTTGGCTACTAGGCTAATAAGCTAAGGCAAGCCAAGCCGGAGGAGATGGCTAGGTTATTCTCTTTTCCCTCTTTTTCAGATTAAGCACCTGCAACTTGCGAGGGTACTAGACTATTGAGGCGGGCATATTATAACGGCCGTTCCCCTCCATTGAAAGAAAGGAAGCCTGATAGAGAACCACCTATATAGTAAGCGTCAGTCCCCTCCGTTGAAAGAAAGGATCCCCAACTGTGAAATGGACAAAAAATTTGTAAGCTAAACGAGGTTTCAGAAATTGTGAGACACATTGTCCAAGCCGTTCCCTGGCTTAAGATATCCAAACCCTGGTCATGGTTCTGCATGAAAGAATTACTCGATTAAGAAGTACTTGTGTCGACTTTTGCAGGAAGTGCACAATCAAAAAAGACTTAATAATCACGCATATGTATATATCAAAGAATTAGTTGGGTCATTTATTTCATAGGGCAGCTAAATCGCAAACACTAATAAATTGGAAGCAAGTTGGCAATGGCAACACAAAATAGTATTGATGAGAGAAGAGAAGCTAACAAAAAGCGTTAAACATCCCTATTGATTCCTCTTTCACAGATTGCATTGTTAATCTAACTATTTTTTCAATTCTTGCGTAGCTCCATTGTCGTCCAAATCAACTGGTGGATTATGAAGATCAAAAGGAAGTCTTATTCGACCCATTGAGCCAGCAGGAACAAGTTTGAGATTCTCACAATTGCTTATCTCGATCATGAACTCCCATCCGGATCGTTGAAGAACAACTTATCAATATGCGTACTGTAATGGCCAAATTCCGTAAGCTCAAAATGGCTTGGAATTTGCTATCACACCAATGAACCTGCGACAATATTCTAATGGATAGCAAGAAATGACACATGTGGCTTTAGCGTAGAAAACCTCTGAATAGGTAAAAACCACAACCTCGAGTGGAGAATTTTTGTAAAAGTATATTTATTGCTTGAGGCGGATATCTTATTACAAGTGATCTCTAGATTTAGAAATGCTTGAACCTTGTAACTAAGAAGTTTGAATGTTTCTGAGAATCTATAACAAGTAGTTTTCTTGGTGATTTCTCGTGTAATTTTTTTGGTCTCTGTCTCTTCTGAAACTTCTTCTTTATATAGGCCTTCCCCGCAGTTCTTCATCGTGCTAGAGCATGTTCTCCTAATAATGTGGTTAGTGGCAGTTGACTAAGTAACTGACGAGTTCGTGAAAGACAGGTGTCTTTGACTGGTTAAGGTTTTTCGGTTTGAGTTCGACCCACGTTCTTCACAAGTTCGTGGAGTAGGTTAAAATATTGACTGGAGAAGTCATTGAAAATGTGTGGGTCTGAGATGGAGGTAATTTGAACTAGCAACAACTCGATTTTAGATGAGATCAAGGGATAGGTCCCTACAATCGCCCCCTCGCAATCGAAGTCATGAGTGACTTTGGTTAAGAAAGGATATGCGGGTAATTGGTATTTGGGGTTGAAGTTCTTGATAATTGAAATGGAATAATGATGGCTTTGACTGTATGGAAGTTATGCGGGTTATGGCGAAATAACGCATTAAATGAGGATGTGGATGTTGATGTATGTGACGGTTATGATTTGAAGAGTTGCGCCTGCAATGAATGATGACGTTTGGAAAAACGTACCTATATAATAAATGTAGGGTTATATAAATAGTACCTGTACCGAGTTTTGAAGCAAAGTACGCTTGTGATTCGTCAAATTCTCTGAAAGTTTCGAAGATGGTGAAGACTCGTAGGATGGTCCTTGAGGAGATGATTTCTTCTGAACTGCAGAGGTTAAAGTTGAAGTACTTTGGTGACCAATCCCTGAAGATGTTGATACCCGCTCCTGTTCCTCCGACTTATCAAGGTATGTCGGAAGACGAAGTGGTTGAAGCTGAGGAGGAATTCTACTGTAGGTAGAGGTTTTATGTCATCGTCTTGACAGACGAGGATCGTTGGGCTTGTCTCTGTACTCTTGCAGAGGATAAAGTTTGGGGGATAGATGTAGGGATAGGCATAACTGTAGGGCAGTTATGCTGATTTCTTGTATCACAATGGATTCTAAGGTTGGGCCCTCTTCATCTCTACCAACATTTTGGAGGTGGCAGTTTCATAGGAGGAGGTGATGGTAGTGGAGGAGGGAGGAGAGCAGTGGAAGTCTACTTCTGCATTTTCATCACTTTTTGGCGTTAAGAAGACCTTCAGTGTGAAGAGTTGGCTCCAACACCGAGTCTACTGCTTGAATAGTTTCCATTTGAAGTTCGACTAGACTTCGACCAAACTCATGTGAGGGAAGCTTTTTGTTGGTTCCAATTTCTGCTTTGTATTAGGGTGAAAGATCACTGAAGCAGGATAAACTGAAGGACTTGATGTGCGGAGTGCCTGAATAACCTGTTACTTGTAAAAACATTAAAAAACTTGTTATCCGTAAAGTATCTGTTGTTGAGTACTTGAAAGACTTGTTATCTGTAAATGTATCTGTAATTTAATTCGAAATGAATAATATCTGTTCACCAAACATTGTGTTGATATAAAATAGAGTGTCTATGGAATCGAACTAAGAATTATGTTATGAGTTTGCCACGATACTAATAAGATGATATGTATGACGTAAAAATTATTGTTATCATAATCGAACTGTTAGAAATATGTTGTCATGTAGATACCATAAGGTCGACCTGGGGTTGGATAAAAATATGGAGGAAAGGAAATTGTACAAATTTCAGAATGGTAGGTCGATCTGCGATAGTTTGCTAGCAGGAATCAGGTCGATATAAAATAGGAAGAAATGATATGGTTCGATAGAAAGAAATATGTTCAAATATAACTTTTACCAAGATTCTATGGTTTCTGTTACGAGATAATAGGAGAACATCCCGAGCTGCGTGGAATTTTATAGCCAGACAGGGTATAAAATGAAGAGGGGGTTGAGGAGGAAGAAATAGGTGGAAAGAAAGAATGATAAGGTAGACTCGTTCTAAGAGGATCCGTTACGCCGTTGAGGGGCGATTGGCTATTAAGATAGCCGAAGTTCGTGAACATATTTTTGGGTTGTTGGATTATGATATTGAATTGCCAGTGAGGGAGGTGAATGTGGAGGGTTTGGATATGATTGGGATAGAGCGGGAATATGAACGTCGTTTTTACGAAGAGATGTTCTGAGAAATAACGGTGGACCTAGCAGCTCGAAAAGAAGCAGTGAGGTTGCTAGTTGTGGAGGAGATCGAGTCTGAAAATGTGATGATTGCTGAAGGATATCTGATCGGATGTGGTCGCCCAGGTCATCAATGCCGTTTTAGGTATAATTATATGTAAAGTGCTATCATAAATAAATGTAAGTTTTTTGAATTTTAACAGAATAGATAAAAGTCAAATTGATCCTCTATAGTTGCAAATGCCGTTTGAGACTGTTTTGATAAACAATTTTGAATAACTTTGAAAATTTTGTTAGCTTTGAAAATGATGTCACTAGTACTATAAGTATAAGAAACAATAACAGAAAAAAGTAGGAGCTTCTAGTTTTGTTTTTTATGTAAAGCTACAAAAATCTAATATCGTGTGAGTGTGAGTCATCATAAGTGTGGGAAGGTCAGAGAAAGACATGGAAATTGTAGCGACCCGGATTTTATAGGTGTTATTAGAGTAAATTTTGTGCATCAAATAGTGGGGATTTTTTTTGTGTTAAGTAGCACCCTGTAGTACTTAATCCTAGCTCTTTTTCTCCAAACCCATTCAAACAACCACCACCGTATTTCTCCCTAACCCTTCTCCAACTCCTCCTTTTTCTTTGATTTGCTACTTCATCACCTCCTTAGAATCAGCCGTCCGATCAAAACTCACACTCCCTCTAAAACCTTTTCCAATCTCTCTTTCTCTCTCTAGAATCTCATCGGAGAACAACATTACGCCGGTTGGATTCCGACCCTATAACCTCTCTTTTGTCCTTTCAATCTTAAACCCATCTTGATTTAATCTAATTATGGTGAATTTGAAGATGCTGTGGCAAGGTTGATGATTGAAGTAAGATGCAGTAAATCCCTCTCCGTCCATTTACCCGAGGCAAGTACTCTTATGCTTTGATTAGAGAATGGATTCACACATGTAGAGATTATTTCTTTTGGTTTACTTGATTCCATGTTCATGTAATTTATCTTGTTTAGTTACTGATGCTCCAGTTCGTATTGTTCTTGTCATTGATTAATCAATTCATGTTAAGTATCTTTTAGCACATATGCTTAGGGATTATATCTTGAACCATGAAGCCTAATGTGTGATTTCAGATCTGAACCTCAGCCTTGTTAGTACTAAATTTCATTAGAACAATTGTTAGCCTAATTCAATTATACTTTGTGAGCAAATATGCCCTGATCCGCGATTGTTTTTGGAGTCATGTTTAAGAAATAACCTATGTTTTACTAGTATAGTTTAATTTCCTGGTTGTACATATGACTTGGGGTTCTTAAGAGTTTCATTGTGTATAAAGCTAGTATTCATTATCGTGTTTCCTTAGGGTTCTATATCCACCATCAGTATGCAAGTTGGACCTAACTAGTATATTAGAGAACTATTGTATTAGTAGAAGGACTAGATAACCTAGATTATGAATAGACTAAGCCAATCTTAGATTACCATATGATGATGTCTCAGTGATTGAGGTTGGAATTGAATACGGAACTAATATGGAGTTGTTAACTAGAGGCATTAGTTCTTCCGATTAGATCTGATTTTATTGATATAGACTTGGAAGATGTGTTACATATATTGGATGAATTGCCGTACTATAATCTGGATTATCATAAGAGCATACATATGGAGTATTTCATTTGGCTGGTGTAATAACTACTTGTCAGAGCGCCATTAAATACGATGTAGTAAGGATATACATTATGTAAGTAATAGATCATACGCTGAGTGATGTTGTATTTTTCTCATGTTAGTATACAAAAGTGAAGGGTATATCTAAGGCATATAAGAATATTTAATTGGCCAGGAGTTGTGATGTGTGTGCATGAGCTTGTAATAAGGGTTTAGTATGATATAGGCTAGAATTCGAGAATTATGTATTTAAATGAATTCGAGGAGTATCTTTTTATAAGTAGGTCTTTTTAGTTGGTTGGTATAGCATTAACTTCTTATATCAGTTTGGTTTGTGGATATGAAGATTCTTCATTGTGCATTGGCATCTAGTTAACTTTGTAAATAGTACTTTGGAGAAGTTCAGGATTGGAGACTCTGAAATAGTGGCTTCCTATACAATTTATGAGGTTGATCTAATATGATAGTTGCATGAGCGTTGTTCAATAATCATCACAAGATATTGTGCTAGTGATAAGAACTTTGTACTAAATGGATTTTCCATGATTCAGTAGTACGCGACTTAGATTCGCTTTGATGCTTAGAATTTCCTTTTGATATAGTCGCACTTATTGGGCAAGTTACGACAGATAGCATTGGATGTTGGAGCTTTACTTCATTTGATAGAGTCCCCACTTGTTATTAAAGTGAGGGTAGATAAATCATCTGGTCGTAAGAGCGGTAGGTCTTTGGATTTAGTCCCAGATGCTGATTAGGCATCTATCGGTTGGAGCGACTGAAAAAAATAACGAGCTGAAGGTAGCTCGAGAGAATCTATCGGCTTCGGAAGCTGCAGCCGAACACTTGCATACAGCCCTACCTGCCAAGGATATGGAGTTTCGGACTATGTAACGGAAGTGCGACGAGTTAAATAAGAGGGTAGCACGATTAAAGTCTGAAATGGCGCAAGCCAACGCGCGTGTCAGGAACGCCGAGGCTGGAGAGTGCTCGAGGAGGAGTTAAAATTATGCTAAGGTTCCTCTAGTCCAAGGGGATGTAGTTAGCCTGTCAGGTCAAATTAGGGAGCTAGAAGGTGATATAGCTCGAATTCACGGGCATGTGGAGAAAAGGAATACAAACTTAAGGGAGTACCAACATAAGTTGGATGCTGCTCTTGCCAGGGAAAAGGTCTTGGAACGGGAAATCAGGGAGAAGGAGATTTTGATGAAGAAGAAAGACAACCTGTTAAAGGATACCTCGGCCAAAGAAGAGTTGAATGCAGAAATCGGGAGACTTCGTGCTAAGGTGGCGGACTTAGAGGCCATTAATCAGGCTGAATCAGCTAAAACCATCAAAAAATTAGAAGAGAGTATAGCTTTTGATGCTCTGACAAAAAGGGAAATGGCACATCAAAAAAGATTATATGCGATTTTGAAGTTACGCCTCGAGAAGGTGAGCTTTTGATGCACTGACCTGTTAAAGTCGACCGTTGCTTATTTTGTAGAAGAAGTAAAAAGACTTGAGTTAGAACGAGATACCTTGTTCAAGAGTCTGTCAGACAAGGATTGTATTTGTAGAGTTGATATAGATCGAGGGAACTGTATGGCCTCCATGGAAATGAATTTAGGCCCTAGACCTGCTGATCTGATAAAGAGAGGTAGGGTTGTTATAACTTGCGAACTAAATCTAATCGACTTCCTGCTATTGGGTAAAACACAACTTACATCCCAACAACAGAAAAGTACTCATTATTGTGGTTGTGAATGCAACCTGAAAATAAATAGTATCTGTCACAGACACAATGAGATAAATGAAAGCTATCTTATGTCTGGTAGGGTCTTTGATATAAAACAAGCCTTTACATTTGTTCTAATCGCAGAGATGGGTTGAGTCAGTCAAACCAAGTGAATCTTGATTTAACTGTAATTATGTTGTGGACATATTGAAAGAGATGAAGGCTAGTATTACATTTGCCTTATCTTATGCATGTTAGAGTCGTTGATATAAAATAAGTTTTTACATTTGTTTTAATCGTAGAGATTTAGTAGAGTCAGCCAAACCAAGTGTTATTCTTGATTTAACTCGTATAATATCCCAAATAAGTTGAAGTAGATGAAGGCTAGTATTACCTTTGCCCTATCTAATGTTTGGTAGAGTCTTTGATATAAAACAAGTTTCTACATTTGTTTCAATCGCAGAGATTTAGTAGTGTCGGCCAAACCAAGTCTTATCCTTGATTTAACTGGTATAAGATCGATTGAAAGCTAGTATTATCTATGCTTAAATCTATAAAACGTAGTTGAATCTACGTAAGTAGATAGATGATGTAAAAAACTTAGAAGTTTCATTGATCAGTTCAGAATTTACATTGGATGGAGATGAAAATCTCACTTTTGGAATTGAAAAAACAAAAGCGAGAAATGGAAATGGAGTAGTGAGACACTTAACGATAGTACCGTTTCAGTTGCCTGGTGATCCAAGGATTTAAAATGGGGATTCCCTCTTCTACCATGAGATAATATGATCCCAGGCCTGAGAGACCTGTGATAATGAATGGACCCTCCCAATTGTCAGCTAATTTTCCAACGTGGGGCTCTTTGCGATATTGAGGAATCTCTTTGAGGGCGAGATTATTGATTTGGAAGGTACGGTTTTTGACTCGGCTGTTGTACGATCTGGCTAGCATATGATGATATCAACCTAGGTTAGCGATGACGCGTTCCTTGGTTTTATTGATCATATTGAGGTAGCAAGCCAATTCGAACTCATTTTCCTCGTCAGTCAGCTCCTGATCTCGAACTGGATGATGGTATTCAAAAGGAATGACAGCTTCAGTACCATAGGCAAGGAGAAATGGGGTGCATCCTGTTGACTGTCGGGGAGTGGTACAATATGCCTATAGGACATGAGGTAGTTCCCAAACCCAATTCTATTTTTTTTTCTTTTTTTTTCTGTGAGTGAAGCCATTTTTTGAGTCCATCCACGATAGTTTTGTTGGTGATTTTAGCTTGGCCATTGCCTTGAGGATAGTAAGGATTAGATGGTGAGTAGATATTATTGTGTTGGTTGAGGAAGGTTACGAATTTTTTTCCAACAAATTGGGGCCCGTTATTGATACAAATTAGGTGGGGGCACCCAAACCGAGTGATGATGTGTTTCCAGATAAAAGAGATGACATCTTCTTCTCTGGTTCGACATAGTAGAACTGCTTTTACCCATTTTGTAAAATAATCGGTATCTACGAGTAGGTGACGACGATTACCTGGAGAATTAGGGAACTTGCTGACGAGATCAAGTGCCCATCTTTTAAATGGCCAGAACACCTTGCTTGCATGGAGTTCGAGCGCAGGGGTGCGTATCATGTATCCATATCTTTGGCAGACATCACATCTGCGTAAGTACTCTTCTGCTTACTTGCGCATGCCGGGCCAGAATACATCTTGTGTAATAGCTCTGTTTGCTAGTGATCGACCTGCGGCATGGGAGCCACAAGTCCCTTCATGTAATTCGCGGAGCATTTCATCAGCTTTTGGTTTGAAGAGGCACTTGAGGTAAGTCCCCATGACGGAAAGACGGTATAGCATACCAATTTGAATTGTATAGCACTTTGAGTTGTTGATCAGTTGTTGGCGCTCTTTCAGATCTGTTGGAAGTGGTCTGTTGCAACTGTTGTCGATATTGAGGTAGGCTAAGAAAGGCTTTCGCCAATCGTCGTCTCCCCCTTTATCGCCCCCGGTGTTGATCGTGCATACAGAAATACGATCAATGCTGGGGGTTAAAATGATCGTGACCTCTTGTTGGAGGAGCATGCTGAGTATTTTGCAGAGCCTTTAGGGCGGTCACATTGTTGTCATCTGGTCTTCATGTTGTTTGAGCGCTGTCAAACGACCTTGTTGTTATGTATCGAGCTCTTTCTCGCGGAGCTCTCGATCCTTAGCTAACTGAAGTTTGAGCTCGGCGCGTTTCTCTATTTCGGCGCTGAGATTCGCCCGTAGCTCTGTAAGTTTCTCCAGCTCTACTGAAACTTCGAGCTGGATGCCTATAGCCGTTCATCTGGAAGTAACCATGATTGAAAATTATAGCGAAAGAATACCTTAGGATATCGTGGAAATGTAATCTTTCCCACAGACGGTGCCAAATGTAATGGCCAAATTCCGTAAGCTCGAAATGGCTTAGAATTCGCTATCACACCAATGAACTTGCAATAATATTCTAATGGATAGCAAGAAATGATACATGTGGCTTTAGCGTAGAAAACCTCTAAATGGGTAAAAAAAACCATGACCTCGAGTGGAGGATTTTAGTAAAAGTATTTTTATTGCTTGAGGCGGATATCTTATTACAAGTGATCTCTAGATTTAGAAATGCTTCAACCTTATAACTAAGAAGTTTGAATGTTTCTGAGAATCTATAACAAGAAGTTTTCTTGGTGATTTCTTGTGTAATTTTTCGGGTCCATGTCTCTTCTGAAATTTCTTCTTTATATAGGCTTTCCCCGCAGTTCTTCATCGTGCTGGAGCACCTTCTCTGAACAATGTGGTTAGTGGTGGTTGACTGAGTAATTGACGAGTTCGTGAAAGACAGGTGTCTTTGAATGGTTAAGGTTTTTCGATTTGAGTTTGACCCACGTTCTTCACCAGTTCATGAAGTAGGTTGAAATGTTGACTGGAGAAGTCATTGAAAATGCGTAGGTCTGAGATGGATGTAATTCGAACTGGCTACAGCTCGATTTTAGATGAGATCGAGGGATAGGTCCCTACACGTACCTGTCTCGTCATTCATTCATCTTTTCTTGTATTCTATGTTCAATTCCTTTGGCTTCTCCTCCATCGCATTCGTGTCTTTGGACTACACACACCAGCGTGACCAATGTACACCTTATCACGTATCTAGAAGGCGAAAACTTTGACATACCACTATGTTTTGACTATTGCGCTTATGAAAAAACCGATCTTCATAATCATAAAGTAAATGGTTTATAAATTGGTTCATGATAGTTTTTTGATTAGGTTTACTATGCGAAGGTGATAATGTAGTAATGTACGTACATGTAAATCTATTACATATGTTTACATTATACATTCACAAGAATATTTTCTATGCTTGGTATATGGAGAACTTCCCTATTACAAGTATTTTACGATTTCATTAAGCCAAACTTGATCGAGCAAGATCAAGAAAAATAAAATTTGTGGAACCCCTTGACTTTATAAAATGTCATGCTATGTAAACATGATTTCATTTGTTAAAAAGGCCTGCTATGTAAATATTATTTCATTTGTTAAAAATAAAAATCAATATCCCAACATGTGATTAAAAGCAACGGAGTACAATACCATGTCTATCCCAAAAATATGGTACTAAGTTACAACAACCAAATATAAACTAGATAATGGTACTTAGACAAACCTGAAATGAAATGTGGTTGTCCATGGGATCCATCCATTTCATGAGGTATACTTATTTTCGTCTTTGGATTGCACAAGATGTATTCTAACTCCATAGCTAAACAACCTAAACATTACACCCCAAAAAAATATCTCTCATTTACAAGTGCATTACATCACAACAAAGTGTGCATCGAACGCATAGTCCCCAAAAATAGCCCAAAACTTCAAGAATTCGGAAATCCCCCGCTGAATACAAAATTGTGTTAGTAAATTGTTTGCGAAAATCATAGCTTTGTGCATTGTTTCTTATACAAACAAAACCATAACTTTCTATTCAACTTCACAAATATTATGCCAATGCTAGAGAAAATCATAGTTTTGTGCATTGTTTCTCTGATAAAAGTTAAACTCTAGTTTCCCATATTACTTACTTGCCAGAATAGGCTTAAATTAGGGCTTAGTCCTTGTCTTGGCTGCTGTTTGTAAGAAATTACGTTATAATATCATAAGATAGTCCTACAACAAACTTACCATGCCCCATAAAAATCCAACGCTTGAGGCCGTACGATAAGCACGAAACCAAGAACCTTAGTGTAGAAATCAACACTCTCCTGCATAGATCTACAAAGCCTTGATAATAAGAGCCATTAAAGGCAAAGGGTGTTCCTCTTTCTTCCCTTCTTCTTCGTTCTCCCTCCTCTCTCTTACTCTCACTCTTACTTTCTTCTTCTTTACTCTTTGTTTCTCTCTCTAACTTCCCATTTCCCATCTCTTGCATTGATTCTTCTTTAAGAATGAAAATGTGTTTTAACATTGAGGAAGAGAGAAGGTGTTGAGTTTAAGTAGAAATAGTTGGATTTTAATGGCGGTTGATGTTGCCATGGGAAGTGCCAAGTAGGATTGTTTGCATGTTGAGGTCCTTAGGTGGGTGTTATGGAAATAAAACTTGGTTACCTCGTTTCTTGCAATACGTAAGAAGCCGAAAAAGACATACTGTGAACCAGAGAGAGAAGTTGCAATGGAATAACGAATAATACTGGAACAGGAGTAGAGCCGAGTCACGAATAATGCCGCTTTCTTTAAGACATTTCCGCACACTGCCTAGTAAGAAATTTATCCCCGCACAGTCACCCCTAAAATAAAATGGTGGGTTAGGATAATAGGATTCCCTCTATAACAATACTTGAATTCGTGAAACTCGTTTAAATAGGACTTGAATGGAATGATCAGAGAGAGAGATGAAGAGAAACTCATAACTATTTATTGTGTGTTTAAAATTACTGCAGGTTTGGTTTTCTTTTAGAGCATCCATCGCAGCCTCTCTATAATAGAGAGTACTTTTGAGGAGTTTCAACCCAACTTTGATATTGTGAATGTAGCAGACTCCCTACAAAAAGGAGCCACATCATAAAATTAACTACCTAAACCACTTTAAATTAGTTATGTCAAAAAATAAGAGACAAAAAGTAACATTTTTTTTACTTTCCACATCTAAAGTAACTTTACACGTAATATAAGAGTCCTACATGGCTGACCAAATATTTATCTAGACTCCCCATACTTGAGGAGAGAGAAAGAAAAAAATAGGGATAGGGATCCTCATAAGTAGCCTATAAAAGCCATTTTAGTACTTTTGCCTCCCTAAAATAACTTTAGGGAGGTTGTTGTGGATGCCCTTATAGACCAAAAAAGAGCCGTTGTGGGAGAGAAAAACGGGGAGGCATGTCTTTTACAAAGGCTAATGGGATGAGGTAAATTACAGTGAAAATTGGATCTCAAAAGTCTGAGTAAAAAACTAACGGATATATTTAAAATGGCTAGTAAAGGTTTTGGTTTAATTAAAAATCCAAAGCCCAACTCCAAAGAACATTTTAGTAAAAATAATAGGAGGTCCTTGGTCCCCAGAGCCAGAAAGAGCCAAAGTCCCAAATCCCGGAGCCCGAGCTAGCCCGGGCCACCGATGGAGTATGTGCAAGTGTTTTGAAATAAAAGCCCACTACACACTCACACACTTACATGCTTCCCACTTACTCATGTCTATAACCAATGATTAAGTGAGAGGGTATATATTTCTTTATATTCTTAATTCCTTAGTATAATAGCCTAATTCTGAGATACGGACTTAGTCTTTACACCAAATGTATTAAAAACATTCAAGGGTAACAGACAATACACAACAAGACTGTTTAGTGTGGAAAACCTTTGAATATGTTAAAAACCACAGCCTCTCTTAAAAATTTCATAAAAGTGATGATCTTATTGAGATAGCTAGTGTATTATAATGAACGATTTTAAAATATAGGATGATAGAGTAGGAACTTTTCAATGATGATCGTTCCGTCCTTCATCTGCAGTTCTCCAGGTCCTCTTATAGGTTCTCTAATATGACCGTTTGATGACCATAAAGCTCCTTAATGATGGACGTTACAAAGTGAGTGTGAGATATTCTTTGACCAGGTTATGAAACGTTCTGACCTTTGTTGTTGTACAATAGCTCTATTGTTGACTGTGTGTTTTGCGCAGGTCAAACTTCTAGTGTAGAGGTTAAAAGTTATGTCTCAAACTGGGGAAAGTTTGGTTACGTCTTTAGCAGTGTTTCCTATATGCTGATGAGATCGAGGGTGAGGTTTGAGTCCGAGATACGAAATAAACTATTTCAAGATGGCTCTCAACCAATAGCACGACTGTTGCTAGGGATGAGTGGTATTGGTTAAGAAACTCGTTTCGTACATGTTTATGATTGGGCCACGTGCTCTGTTGTTTGAGGTCAAAAGTTCATCTGTAGTTCGAAGATGAAACATGAGCTCGCGATGCGGAATAAGCCACTACAACTGCCCCCTCTCAGCCAACAGTACGATAATGATTCCAGGCGAGTGGTGTTAGTTTAGAAGTGTCATTAAATGTTGTAGTTATGTCAGAGGTTCATTTCCAATATCAATTCATGAATCTCTGTTGGTGTCTATTGGGTTTCCTAGAACCAATGACTATAGTCAAATATTATTGCATGGGGAATCCATTTGGCGTTGAGAATTTGTAAAGTTTGCTTTGAATGCTGAGCTGTGTATAAAAGGAAACTCTGAGTTGAGTTTTGAGGAGTAAACTATTCGCCTCAGATTTCTTCCTCATTGATTTATTGTGGTGATAATGGTGACGAATGGGACTCTGGCCTGAGAGTCTAGGATCCGAAGGAAGATGGAGGAATTGCGTATCAGGTATTTTGGTTATTAACCGTTACATCTGCCTACTCCAATTCCTGTGTCTCCCACTTTTCATCGTATGTCTTATAAAGAAGTGATTGAGGCAGAGGATGATTACTACCAAATGGTATATTTTCATTACTTGGTGACATCTGAGGTGGAACGTCATAACGGCCTTTGTCTGCATGCGGAGGAGGCTGTTACAATTAAAGATGAAGCTCCAGGTGTTCGGCTGAGGGAGTCTCATCGATATCCTACTAATCTGTGGGGTGATTGATTCTGTGAAGATCTTCCTTTATCTATAAGTAGGGATTCCTTAATGTTGTTACTTGTATTGTTCAAGAGTTGTTGTGTTCGAGCATGGTGAGGACTCGTTCTCAGCGTATGCAGCAGGCGGCGGATGGCAGGTTTCATATTAAGGTTGCGGAGCTCCGTGAACGATATTTTTGTCACTAGCCGTATGATGTTATTCTTCCAGAATGGCCATTGAATCTGATTGACTTGGATGATGAAGGCATGCGTGTCGAGCAGGATTACTTCGTTTGGTACAACATTTTTTGTAAGTCTTTGTTGGATCCCCGTGTGCGAGAACTGACTGTTTGACAGCTCGCATGCGATAAGATCGTAGAAGAGGATGCAAGAGCAGCGAATGGGGAGTTGATTCGGTGTGGGTAACCGAACCATCGGGGTTACTTCAGATGTAACTGGGGAGCTCGTTGTGCTCTAGGTCATGAGATTTGTTATAAGTACTCTATTTTGCGGTAGTATTCTGTAGAGTTTTGAATAAATATAATATGAGAGATCGTGAGAGAATAAAGTATCTAATTTTCTGATCATATTGAATAAAGTATTTTGTTATATTTATTGTATACGAATGTTGTGTATGACAACGGTAGGATTTTAAAAATTGTAGGGATATCTTCAAAATTTGAAAATTGAGCTATTTTAGTAAAGTTTGTACGATCTTGGTAGAATAAGTATGATGATTGGTCATTTTGGTACTGGGCTGGGAAAAGGTGTAGGATTGGTAATGGTAGATAACAGAGATAAACGTGATGGTGGCATACGTTATCACAAAAGTGATGATGATGTTGTGAAATGAAAAGACGTGCATGTAGCAACAGTGGGGATGACTAACACATGTCAGAAGGAACCATGTTTCATAAACCGAGGGAGAGTATAAAAACTCATCTCTCACTTCCTCATAAATTGTCTATAGTTTCAGAGAGAGAAAAATGTGATACGCATATCATTGTCAAGGAGAGGAGCCGTTTGAGTGCTGATTGCGTTTTGAGAAAGACATCTGCATCGAGTGATAGGAGGCTGTCGGAGAGGCGACGGGAACGTTCGTATTCAAAGAGGCCGTCGGGTAAAGCAGAGGATTGCTGCTTAACAAGTACAGGTTGGTGATGAAAACACGTTTTTCTATTTGATTTTGTAAGTACTCTGTGTTATGTAGTAATTTGTAGACGTTAGTAATCTGTAAGTTGGTTTTAGGAACTCGGGTTTTCAGGGGATTTTGAAAAAATAAAATTAAGAGAAAGTCTGTAATGTAGGATTTGTGGTATATGTTGCTTTAGAGAGGGAAAATATGTTTGTTGGAGAAGAAGAGGGGAATTTGAAATAATTTGATTTTGACCTTTTTGTTTTGGGATTTAGAGAAATAGAGTAGAAGGTGGGTATGTTTGTTATGTTTGTAATATAGTGATAATGATAAAAAAAATCTTTGTAGTTGCAGGTTTAGTATACGTTCTAAACCTATTATTCCTGCAAGTTAGTTTGTAGTCTCGTCTGATTTTGAAGAAGCATCGTCTTCGGGGAGGGGAAACGAGTGTAGTGTAATGGAGGAAACTGTTAATAGTATGGGGGCGACGATTGAGGTGGTGGGGCCTAGTAGATCTAAGGGCGTGAATGAGAAGAATGACGAAAGGGAGAAATAGAGAGTCCTTGTCATATACCCAAGGGGGGTGGAAGTAAGGAAAGAATATTTTAGATATAAAAATAAATGCCCGGGAGAGTGGGGCAGGTATGTGGGGGACCAAGGTCTCTGGTTCATAACCTATGTCACTGAAAAAGGGGGGGGAAGCAATGTATTATCAAGTTCCCTGTTTGGAAAAGTGGAAGAAGGATAGAGGTATTAGTGAGGGGGTTAAACTCTCGTATTACAATGGGCTTGGATTATCAGGCCCAAGTGGGGATTTTTTATGTTTCTTGAACCAGGTTGTTTATGGCCTTAGAATTCCACTGTCCTACTTTTAGAAAGGTGTTATGAATGCATTACAGTGCTGCCCTGCCCAATTGAATGAGAATGTGTATGAGATGATGAGGGTATGTGAGGCACTGAATGAAAAATAGAGGAAGGAAGGGACTGCGAAGCAGTTTGCAGCTGAAGATGTTTTGAAGTTTTACAAGTTTAAGTTTATAGAGGGTCGAAACAGTGGTTACCTGGATAGTGAATCGGCTAGGCCGAAATTATTTGATTTTGAGTCTGCGGGTAGACCATGGAACGACCACTTTGTGTGGGTTGAGGGTAGCTGTTTGCAGGTTCCAGATGAATCAGCGCTCGAGCTGAACCATAGATATTTTAATCTAAGTATGTAATGTTGACCAACATTTGAATAGTTGATAGCTATGTCAACATGTTGTGTAACTAATATTCTGTTCCTTTTATTTGGCAGAGCCCAAGCCGTTGGCTACTCCGGATAAGACTAGTTTGTTTGATTGTGTTGCTCACGACCAGGACGAGCTAACGAAGGTACTCAGTGAACTGGGTATCCGAAGCCACAAAAGAGTAGACTCAATAGTGCTAAAAGTTTAGCGAGCTCACGAAAAATGAGCTATGGCCGCGGGGAAGGCTGTAGAAACCGTTGTTGACTTGCTTAGTCCTCCACCTTTTGTTCCTTAGATTACCAAGCGGCGTACTCGTAAGGCCCGAAAGCTAGCGCAGCAAAGCAGCTCAGCGGTTAAGGTTATGCCCACAGAACAAGAGATCATTAAGCCTATTGCTGGTGGCGTGCAGGAAAAACTTGAAGTGAGCGTGTCTGCGCTTGGGGACGTTAAGAAGAGTCTGAAGAGAAAATGGCATGTGGAGGAAGATAGTGATCGAACTAACTCTCTTGCTGCTGCCAAGATGAAAGAGTTGGAGCGGAGATACTGTCATATGGTCGGAAGGAACTCGCAGAAGCTCGAGGATGAGTATCTTGAGCACATGTTCGCTGTATGTGGTTGAAAAATTCTTGGCCAGACAATGTTTGGACAAGAGAGGCCAAGAATTTAACAATCTGATGGCAAAGTTTGAGGCTCAGTCAGCTCCCGTGATGTAACTCGAGGGTGAGCTTCAGTTGGAGAGAGAAAGAAGGGTTGTAGATGCTACCGCAGCTGTAGAAAAGTACAACAGTGAGCCGTCAAAGCATGATAAGCTCATGTCTAATACGGTTATAGCAGCCTTAGTGGAAATAGACCACTTTATCAACTCGTACTATTATTTTGGGTTGAGTGTTGATGATGTGGTATTGGCCCAGAATGGTAGGTATGCAGAGATTGAGCTCCCTGCTGAAGAGGAAGAGGTGTCTGGTGATGCTGCTGGTGTGCTTGAGAAAGTTTTAGACCTTCCTCCAGGCAGTGCAGAGGCAGTCCATCTTATTGAGCAATCAGTGGATCCTCTATTGGAACGCGCTGAAATAGTTTTCTCTTCAGAGGAAACTCTGAAATCTTCTTTCGAGGTAGACATTAGCAAGCCTCTTTAAACGCTATGTGGTCCTATTGAGCAATCAGTGGATCTCTGTTGGAACGCGCTGAAATAGTTTTCTCTTCGGAAGAAAATCTGAAATCTCCTTCCGAGGTAGACATTAGCAAGCCTCTTTAAACGTTCTGTGGTATCTTGTCTTATGCTTTTCAGTTCGCGTGACTTGGATGTAATAGTAATCTGTATAATCGTGCACTATTTTCTTTTTGAGTGATATTTTGAAATATATTTTTCGTGAATGTTGGTATTGAAATAAGATATATGTAATCTCTGTAGGAGATAGAACATTTGAGAAAAATGAACTCCAAATTGGAAAAGTTGCTGAGTAGAGCGAGGGACTTCGTGGCCCGTACTCAACAGGTACTTAACAAAACTGAATACGAGAGAAGGCAATTTAAGTTAAATTCGAAGAAAACCTTTAAAGAGTTATATGATCTGCAATATAAATATGATAAGATAAAAGTAGAGAGAGACGAAGTGTTAAGAAAGGAAGAGGAAATGAGGGTATTAGTTCAAAAATCGAAAGAGTTTATTTATTTTAACAGCCCAAGTGATAAGGCAAGGTATCAGAGTATGCTATTGGTTTTGACTTTGTATTTTGAGGTCGAAGTAGATAGTGAACGAGGGTTGAAAGAGGCTTATATAGAACTTTTGAGGGAGAGAGGTGTAGTTACGGACCCAGCTTGAGTTATGTATTTAGCACAAGCAACACGCAATCGTCATAGCTTAGAAGCGAAAAAATGTTCAGCTCGAGCTGATGTGTCTGTTGTATGGGGTAATGTAAAACCTTTATCTGATGTATTTGGCTTTATGTAGAATCGAAGGGCCATGAGAATTGTATTTTTTAGGATAAGGAAAGAGCAAATAGAGGTTCCAACGCAATTAGAGGGTGAGGTAAAGGGGCTACATGATGAGCTATCGCAGCACGTGGAGCAAAAAAATCTTTAGCAATGCGGTTTTTGAAAGAAGTGGCTGCTCGAATAAAGGTAGAAGCGAAAATGAGGGATTTAGGTGTGCTACTTAAAAATACGCGTCAGTGGTTGCACAAAGAGCAAATGATATTAAAGGAGCATCTATGCCCAATGCGAGCAAAAGTCGTTGCTCGAACGAAGCCTGAGCGTCACAAAGACAGTGTTACTGAGTTTTATGGGATATAATTGTCTAGGTTGGAGTGCGTATTTAGAAAGTTCGTAGAGGAATATGGGAAGGATTTTGAAGTAGAAAATGCTAAAGTAGAAAACCTGTGGTTTATCCGAGCTGAAGGAGAAATTGTTGGTGACCACCCCCTTCCTAAGTCGTGGGAGGAACCGTCAGAAGTGGAAGAGGTTGAATGTCTGAAACCCCGAATATGGCGCAAGCAACACCAACTGGAGGTTGTGACCTTTACCACACCGGTAGATGTACAGGTGTCGAAGAAGAAGATCGTGAGAGATAAGCAGCGGTTGTCTCCTGTCTGGAGGAGTCACAAATAGATTAGTCTTGTTTTTCTGTAATTATTCCTCTGTAGTGTTTGAAAATGTAATATATATTTTTTGAGAACAGAATGATGTACCTAACTTTCTCATATACTATGTTCTTGATATTGTTTTGCCAACTGTTATATGTACTCTGTTGTTATGAAAAACTATTATAAATGTAAGTAATTATAAATAGGTGGACCTGACTATTATAAAAAGTCAGTGCGACGCATTACGTGTCGAGAATGAACAAATGCGTGCTGAGTTAAGATCGAATCAAGAAGCCAGATAAAAATGCTATTGAGGCTGAAGAAAAATTGAGTGCAGAGATAAGTGAAACGCTTCAAGAGCTAGGCGATAATGTTTGTCAGTTTGAGAAAGATAGAGAGTTTAGAAGAAGAGATAAGAAAAAAAGGCGTTGGAGTTGAAAGTGGATCGGGACGAGGTCAACAAGGTGCTGAATTGCTATTTGCACGAAAGTAAATTGCAAAACTGCTAGTCGCATTAGAGGCTAAAGGAAATAATGTGAAGGAGCTGCAGTTTCAAGTGAATATGCTGGATGTGGAGATAAGCGATATTAGAGCTCGTGTTCGCAAATATGAAGCATTGTGGTTGGTTACTGGGATGACGGGAAATGAGATGGAGGAGGTTTGTGCTCAACAAAATGAAATCATAAAGAAGGACTGGAATAAAATATATGATCTAGAGCGGATTTTGCAAATGCGGCACCTGGATATCTTGGAATACCAGTCCGAAAATGATAGACTTCGATGCGTGAATACGAAGCTGGAGGAGGATCTGTTGCGGTTGGAGATAAGTTATGACTTAAAGCAGGTAGAATGTGCAGGTTATGAAAATTTGATGTCTCTGATTTATCATATGGATGACTTCATGACCGTGCTGGAAGCTCTAAATTTGGATGTGTGTCGTAAAAGACGACGAGTGGACAATCGTTGTAAACAACTGGATGACACACTGAAGGAT
The DNA here is from genome assembly GCA_014058105.1 of Kingdonia uniflora. Lineage (NCBI taxonomy): Eukaryota > Viridiplantae > Streptophyta > Magnoliopsida > Ranunculales > Circaeasteraceae > Kingdonia > Kingdonia uniflora. The sequence continues at coordinate 818,667 of JACGCM010001717.1, read as the reverse complement.
GCGCAGCATAAGCTGATCGAACTCCTTCTCAGTAAGCAGGTGAAAAATTAGGCGGGTGGTAGCCACGAGAGGGAGATGGTTGCAGTAATGTCGTTCTTTGTAGCTGAGTTAAAGAGACTAGAAACTGAAAGCCAGAGGGTATATGATGGTTTGACTGCTCAAGGTGCAGAATGTGAGATGGTGGTGATCAGAACTACATATTTAGAACCCATGATCTCCTGGATTGGATCGTTTAAACAGAGAATGGTTAAAGAGGGGAAGAAGATTGTTTTGGGGAGGATGCCAAAATTTATGTGTTAGAAGTTATATAAGAGTGGCATAAAGGATGCGGCAGGACTTTCTAATGTGGGTAATGAGTTAAGTGAGAGCTCTAGTAAAGAATGAGTAATGTGATTATGTTGTATGTACACGAATAATGGATAAAAAAAATATGGATGTATATAGAATTAGTTAAAGACGAACAGTGAACTGTACTAACCGTGTGAGGTACCAATGATAATGTATGTAAAGCAGTATGATATGCGATCGGATCAGCCAAAGTGGTAAACGATCTGTGATGCATGAGATGATCAGTTTGGCCGAAGCAACGAACGATCTACAATATAGTTTAAATTGTCGATTTGGCCGAAGCAACAAACGATCTGTAATCTAGTTTAGATGATCGATTTGGCCGAAACAACAAATGATCTATAATATAGTTTAGATGATCGATTTGGCCAAAGCAACAAATGATCTGTAATGTAGTTTAGATGATCAATTTGGCCGGAGCAACAAATGATCTGTAATGTAGTTTAGATGACCGATTTAGCCGAAGCAACAAATAATCTGTAATCTATTTTCATAAGTACTCATTGGATTTATTAGAAGAAGTATCATAATATAGATCAATCGAACACAAGTATTTCATTGGTGTAAGATTGACGTACAACGAATGTATTAGATAGATCAGTTTAGCCGAAGCAACAAACGATCTGTAATGTATTAGATGATCAATTTGGCTAAAGCAACAAATGATCTGTAATCTGTGTATAGAAGTTTTGTAGGGCAATCAAACACAAGCATTTCATTAGTGTAAGATTGACATACAGCGAATGTATTAGATTGATCGGTTTAGTAGAAGCAACAAACGATCTATAATGTATTAGATGATCAATTTGGCCAGAGCAACAAATGACATGTAATCTGTGTATAAAAATTTGTGTAGCATAGTAGAAAGTACTCAGATGTTTTCATCAAATAGTAATTTTTTATTGATGTGAGCTCGTCATACGAACTGAAAGATTGGTTTGGAGAAAAGTACACTATGACAGATGCGTTATCTTCGATACAATTTTAGTCTCCTTGTGTTCCAAGGATTAGGTATGTGCTCACTATACTCAGTGGCGAGGTCGTAAGAATCGAGGCCGCTTTTCCCGATGACGAGAAAAGGACCTTCCCAGTTTTTAGATAATTTCCCTGCGTTGAGCTCTTTGCGATGATTGAGAATCTCCCGGGGGACCAGATCCTTGATTTTGAACTCTTTATGCCGAACGCGTTTGTTATAAGATCGGGCTAAAGCTTGGTGATACCTTCCCAATTTCATGACTGCTTTGTCCCGAGTCTCCTCAATCCTGTTCATATTGCATGCTAACTGGAATTTGTTTTCTTTATCGGTCATGGTATGGTCGCGAATAGGGTGATGATACTGAGTAGGGATGATTGCATCGGTACCGTAAGTCAGAAGGAACGGCGTGCATCCAATTGAAACTCGGTGCGTAGTTCGATATGCCCATAACACACGTGGTAACTTCATGACCCAATTTCCTTTCTTTTCTGTTAGGCGCTTTTTGATTTCTTCGACGATAGTACGATTAGTGATCTTGGCTTGGCCGTTCCCTCATGGGTAATACGGATTTGAAGGGGAATGTATGATGTTGTGTTGATTGAGGAATTCGATGACCTTGGAGCCAATGAACTGAGGTCCATTGTTGATCCTGATGAGATGGGGGCAGCCAAAATGAATGATGATGCTTTCCCAGATGAACTTGATGACTTCATCTTCTCATGTGCAGCACAGGAGAACTGCTTTTACCCACTTAATAAAGTAATTCGTTGCGATTAAGGGATGTTTCCGTTTTCTTGGTACAGTAGGAAACTCGTCAACAAGGTCGAGGGCCCATCTTTTAAATGGTCATACAACGTTGCTAGAATGTAGTTCTAAGGCTGGAGCTCGAATTTGGGGACCATGACGTTGACAGGCATCGCATTTTCTTGCGAGCTTGATTGCTCGAACTTTTATTTTAGGCCAGAAGACTCCTTGGGTAAGAGCTCGGTTGGCTAGAGATCTTCCTACTGCGTGGGAACCACAAGTGCCTTCATGTAGTTCGTGTAAGAATTTTCGTGCTTTTTTGTAAGATAAGCATTCAAGATATGACCCTGTGACCGAAATCTTGTATAAGAGACCATTTTTGACAATGTAGTATTTGGCGTTATCAAGTACGCACCTTCTTTTAGTGAGGTCTTGAGAGAGTTTGCCATCGAATGTGTTCTTGTTACCAATATACTTGAAGAAAGGTCATCTTCAATCATCCTCATCATCTTCAAAGCCCCCAGTATTAACAGAATATGAGCTTATGATGTTAATGTTGGGGATTGATATCACTTCAATCTTAAGATACCGAGCTTTTGAGCCAAGAACTCCTGCGAAATATGCGAGGGAATCAGAATGTCCGTTCTCTCCGCGCAACAAATGTTCGATATAAATTTTCTTGAATCTACTCATTCTGTCGGCTACGGTGGCTGCGTAATCGATTATTTTACTATTCTTCTAGAATTTTTCTGTGTAATGGTTTACAATGAGTAAAGAGCCTGTATATATAGATAGTTCGGACACTCCAATTTCTAGAGCCATATCCAAACTGTGAATCATTGCCTCGTACTCTGCTGCATTGTTGGTAGCTTCTAAATTTAAACGAATGGCCTTTTCAATTCTATCATTAGAAGGTGTGATCGGCACAATTTTGATGCCTGATCCTGTAGGTCCCAAGGATCCATCGATTAGAGACGTCATCCCTTTTGTGTCATCCAGTCTGCCCTTTCTTCGAGCTGCTCTTCATGAATTTCCTTGTTGTCTTCTTCATAGTCAGGATCTTCTACGGGGAAATCTGTAAGGAAATCTGCTACAGCCTGACCCTTTTCAGAATGTTTGGGCTCAAATCGGATGTCATGCTCGCCAAGAGTGACTGACCACTGCTGGACGCGTCTAGATTTTTCTCGTTTGAATAACATTTTGCGCAGAGGGCAGTTGGTCACTACTCGTACTGAGTGAGCTTGGAAGTATTGTCTCAATTTTTGTGAGGTGTAGACGAGAGCCAAGAGTAGTTTCTCGACCTTGCTGTATCGGGATTCTGCTGGAGTGAAAGTTTTGCTGATGAAGTAGACAGGCTTCTCGGTTTTCTCATCAAGCCGAATGAGAACAAAACTTAACGATTCTTCAAAAACTGCAAGATAGATGGTGAGCTCTTCCCCTATGCTAGGTGTTCTCATCACTGGTGGTGAACCTAGGTAAAGTATTAGCTGTTGAAAGGTGGCTTTGCACTCCGCTGTCCATTCGATCTCGTGGTCCTTCTTAGGTTTCTATTTTGTTGTCCCCTTACGTAATAAGTTGAGCAACCATCGACAGCGATCATACGATTTTGAAACAAGACGATTTATTGCGGTAATCTTCCCTGCTAACTTCTAGACATCTTTCTTCGTTCTGGGAGAAGACATAGATAATAGTGCGCGAATGCGATCCGGATCGGCTTCAATACCGCGCTTGCTGATTAAGTGGCCCAAGAATTTCCCTGATTGAACTCTGAACTGGCATTTGTCAGGGTTGAGTCTCATCTTGTAGAGACGGAGGATATCAAAGGTCGTGTGTAAATCCGCGATATGGTTTTCCTTCTTTAGAGTTTTGCACAACATATCATCTATGAAGACCTCCATTGTTTTTCCGAGGTAATTCTTGAATATTTGGGTCATCAATCGCTGGTAAGTTGCTCCAGCATTTTTGAGACCGAATGCCATGACTTTGTAGCAGTATAGGCCGTTCTCTGTAATGAAAGTTTTTTTCTTTTGGTCATCAGGTAGCATAGGTATCTGGTTGTAGCCTGACATGACATCCGTCATAGGCAGGAGCTCATGCCCCAATGTAGAGTCGAGCAGGTTATTTATGATAGGGAGTGGGAAACTGTCTTTCGGAGTATGCCTGTTCAGGTCGGTAAAATCCACACACACCCTAATCTTTCCATTTTTCCTCGGTACCGCTACAATATTCGATATCCATTCTGGATAATTGGCCTTGCGGATAAAACTGACTTCGACGAGTTTTTCAATTTCCTTGTTGACTTTATCGTGAAGTCTAGGTGCTAAAGTCCTTTGTCTCTGTTTGATAGCTATGGCCTTTTCCCTCAAGTTGAGTTTATGATATGCCATGTTCGGGTTGATACCCAGTATCTCGTGAAACGTCCATGCGAAGACGTCACTGTTTTCTTTAAGGAACTGGATGAGAGTGTCACGCTTTACTGGGGGCAGATGGATGCCAATATATGTCCTACGCTTGGGTCCATTGATTTTAACGTATTTTGTGGTCTCTGCGGTGGGTGGTTGTTGCCCTGCAGTGTTGATTGTATAGTTCTCTGTAATGTTTCATGTTATCTTTTGTAATTGCTATGCGAGCTGATGTTCGGAAGGTTCCGGTCCAATGTCGACAGAATTTTCACACGCTCGTACTAATTTTTGACTTCCTTTGATCTCGTAAACGCTACCCTCCCACTCAAAACGTAATACCAAGTGGTAGGTTGATGGAATGGTGTGCATGTTGTGCAACCAACAACGTCCCATGATCCCCAGATAACGGGATTTTGTATTGACGACGTGACAGACAACGTCGAGTGTCACCGACCCTACGGTGATAGGAAGTACAATTTTTCCTATGCGCTCTTCCTTAAACCCATTGAAGCCTAAGATATCAACGCTGCTGGGTTGGACCTTATCGGCCAGACCTATCTGGTCGATCCTTCTCTAAAAAAGGAGTTCGATAGTGTTGCCGGTGTCTACCATCATCGTATGAAGCAACCATGTTCCATATTTTTAACATGATCACCAAAGCATCATGGTGAGGATAGTTGACATGTCGAACGTCGCAATCATCAAAAGAGATCCCAGTTCGCTGAGAGCTGGATACTGGAATTAAACGAGTTTCTTTATCTTGCATAGATAAGTCATGACATTGGGCGACATGCCGACATGCCTCCGCTTTCTTCTGTTAGATTCTTTGATGACCTGGGTCTCCACGAGATGGCAAAGTGAGATATGGCAGAAATGTTTTTCGGTTGCGGGCTCTTCAACTTGTACAGCTTGAGTGGGGGTTTTATAACTCCCGTTCTTATAACTCTCTACGTCTAATATATACTCGTGCATTTGTCCATCTGCGAGGATGTACTCCAACAATCATTGTAGGGCAAAATATTACTCTGTCCAATGATTATGATGGATGTAGTATGGTTTGTTCTCGATCGGTTGAAGGTACTGCACATTTTAGAAGAATCTGCCTTTCTGTAATATAGGATATATGCTTGCTATAGTCACATTCATCTTTGGAAGGTAAGGTCTAGGCAAGTTACTCCCCTTTTGAGGTCGTTCGTCGCTGGATTTGGTACATTTTCTGTCTCCTCCTTGATCTGATGTCCGATTAAAATCAGAATGGTTTGACTGATCTTGAGCTGTCAGTGTTAACTTCTGAGGTTTCTGCCTGTCGGACATCATCTACTCTAGGTCGATATATCCGTTTACCTTTTCGATCATGTCCTCCAACGTTGTTGGTTTGTTGAGGATGAGGTACTCCTTCGCTCGGCCATCGACAAGTAAGGTGTTGGTGAAAGCAGAAATAGTGATCCTTTGGTCAGGTCGGTCTACTTTTCGGGCTAACTCCAAGAATTTTTTGGTAAACGTTTCGAGTTTTTCTCCAGACATCTGTTTGAGGCTGAAAAGAGAATATAAGTTCTCTTCTTTATCTCTGTTGTGCGAGTAATTCTTAACGAAGAGTTCGCGTAACTGCTCAAAAGTTGTGATGGATCATTCAGGTAGTGTGTAGAACCATCATAGGGGCTCGCTTGACAAGCTGGTAGGAATGAGTCGGCATAGAATATGGTTGGACGTGGAATGCAGGCCTAGAGTATCTTGGAACTCTTAAACATGTTCCAGTAGATCGGTCCCTTTATACTTTTAGATCTTCGAAATGTGAAAACTGGTGGGGACTTCCCCATCTAAAAGCTCTTGGGCGATCGGGCTCTTCTGTAATCTTTTGTGGATCCCTTTAGTCGGCGTGTGGGCTTCGAGCAACTCTTTGATCCGCTTCTCGACATGTTCCTGAGTGACGTACTGTCGAGCTGTAACGGTTGGACGTGTGACGTGCCCTTCTCTAGGGTTGCGGTCACCACTCCCTTCACTTAAACATTCTTTTGCTGGGACTCGAACTCTTTGAGGTAGTTTTTCAGTATGTCTGGCTCCTACAAGGACGCCATCTACTTCCTGTTACATCTCCTAGATCGGGGCGGGATCCATTCCCTGTTACTAGCAGTTAAATTGAAGTGCACCTTCTGCGTGAACCCCCTTCGAAGGAGTCCCGATTCTGACATGAACGGAAATCCGCGAGTCTTCAGGTTGTACAGCTTTGTTCTTCTGGGCGGCGACATGCTGACCCTGAAAGACCTTTAGTGCGTCCTGTGCACTCGCGAGTTATTATGAGAAAAGGTGATCAGTGGCATTTGAGACAATGGGTTTGAGAATTTTGATTCCCACAGACGGTGCCAAATGTAATAGCCTAATTTTGGGATACGGACTTAGTCTTTACACCAAATGTATTTAGAGCGTTCAAGAGTGACAAACAATACACAACAAGACTGTTTAGCATGGAAAACCTTTGAATAAGCTAAAAACAATGACCTCTCTTGAGAATTTTTGAGAAAGTGATGATCTTATTGAAATTGCTAGTGTATTACAATGATCGATTTTAGAATATAGGATAATAGAGTAGGAACTTTTCTATGATGATCATTTCGTCCTTCATCTGCAGTTCTCCAGGTCTTCTTATAGGTTCTCTAATATGACCGTTTAATGACCATAAAGTTCCTTAATGATGAACATTACAAAGTGAGGGTGAGATATTTTTTGACCAGGTTATGTAACGTTCCGACCTTTGCTGTTGTACAATAGCTTTATTGGTGATTGTGTACTTCGTACAGGTTGACCTACTGGTGTAGAGGTTGAAAGTGATATCTCGTACTGGGAAAAGTTTGGTTACATCTTTAGCAGTACTTCTTGTATGCTGAAGTGATCGAGGGTGAAGTTTGAGTCTGAGATACGAAATAAGCTATTACAAGATGGTTCTCAACCAATAGCATGAGTGTTGTTAGGGATGAGTGGCATTGATTGTGAAACCTTTTCCGTACATGTTTTTAATTGTGTCACGTTTTTTGTTGTTTGAGGACAAAAGTTTGCTTGTAGTTCAAAAATGAAGCATGAGCTCGCGATGCGGAATAAGCCACTACAACTGCCCCCTCTCGTCCAACAGTACGAGAATGATTGTAGGCGAGTAGTGTTGGTTGAGAAGTGTCATTAAATGTTATAGTTATGTCAGAGGTTTATTTCCAATGTCAATTCATGAATCTTTGTTGGTGTTTATTGGGTTTCCTAGAACCAATGACTATAGTCAAATATTGCTGCATGGGGAATCCATTTGGCGTTGAGAATTTGTAAAGTCTGCTTTAAATGTTGAGCTGTGTATAAAAGGTAACTCTGAGTTGAGTTTTGGGGAACAAACCCATCGTCTCTGATTTCCTCCTCATTGTTTTATTGTGGTGATAATGGTGACGACTAGGACTCAGGCCCGAGAGTCTAGGATCCGGAGGAAGATAGAGGAATAGTGTATCAGGTATTTTGGTTATCAACAACTGCATCTGCCTACTCTGATTCCTGTGTCTCCCACTTTTTATTGTATGCCTTATAAAGAATTGATGGAAGTAGAGGATGATTGCTACCAAATGGTACATTTTCATTACTTTGTGACATCTGAGGCGGAATGTCGTAACGGCCTTCGTCTGCTGGTAGAGGAGGCTGTTAGAACTGAAGATGAAGCGGCAGGCATTTGGTCGAGGGAGTCTCGTTGATATCCTGCTAATGAGTGGGTTTTGTTGAAGAAATGAGGCCCTCCGTCTGTCTCTTGTATGCGGGGAGGTGAGGAGGATGCAGAGGATCATTTTCTTTCATGGACCATAGTTTTTTGGCTATGAAGAAGATCTTTCATCTGTGAAAACTATTTTTGATTTCTCTGCGTCTTGTAGCATGGGATCAAAGTTTGGGGTCTGCTTCTTTTATGAACTGTTCGTGCAAGGAAAAGGATTTTAAGCTAATACTTTATGTAAATTGAAGTAATCTGTAAAATCCCTGTTGTAAAGTATTCTGTAAGAGTAACTTTCTGACTGAATAAAATATATGTTTTTTGTTATGATAATACTCTGTCTTTGAGCTTGGTTGTTTTCCTTTCTGTTTGTACCATAGGCGTTGGTAATATAGATAAGTAGGTGTTAGGGGTATGAAGGGGAAAAATGGTAGTGAGAGTTTAGAGAAGGACGAGTTGTTGGTTCGAACAGGAAGTCTTATGTTTATGCATGCTGTATGACAGGGTTGAGATGGAGTTGTGTATGAGACTGTTTTGCTAGCTGTCGTCGTGTTTGTTGCCATGTATGCGTCTGAGGGGATATTTTGTGCTATGGGGTAATGAGTTGTCACTATATTCTGCATAGATATTATGTTGTTCCAGAGATGTTCGTTCCAATATTTTTTGAGGAAAATCTATGGTGTGATTGATTCTACGGAGATCTTCCTTTGTCTATAAGTAGGGATTCCTTGTTGTTGTTACTCGTATTGTTCTGGAGTTGTTGTGTTCGAGCATGGTGTGAACTCGTTCTTAGCGTACGCAGCAGGCGGCGGATGGCCGGTTTCATATCAAGGTTGCGGACCTCCGTGAATACTATTTTCGTCACTTATCGTATGATACTGTTCTTCCTGAATGGTCATTGAATTTAGTTAGCTTGGATGATGAAGGCAGGCGCGTCGAGCAGGATCGTTTCGTTTTGTGCAACATTTTCGTAAGTATCCCCGTGTGCGAGAACTGACTGTTTGGCTGCTCGCATACGATGAGATCTTAGAGGAGGATGCAAGGGCAGCGAATGGGGAGTTGATTCTGTACGGGCAACCGAACCATCGGGGTTGCTTCAGATGTAACAGGGGAGCTCGGTGTGCTCTAGGTCGTGAGATTTGTTAAAAGTAATTTCACTACAAGAAAAATGGGCAGTTGCCACTGATGGCTTTTAGTTTTTGCCACTATTTTATCAGTGACAGACATTCCACAACTTTTACCGTGGCTATTGAGCTAAAGCAGTGGCAAAACAATACATAAAACCCAAATTATTTCATCTCCCCCGATCCCTTTATTCTCTCAACTCACTCCTCAGCTCTCTCTCGATCATTATCTCCTCAGCTCTCCTCCAAAAAATCAAGAACACTCCAGAGAGGTTCTCTCGAACCCCAAATGCCAGTGCTCAGATCTCTTGTAGTTGAAGAGATCTCTCAACATGATGCCCTAATGTATATCGTCACTCACATTAGGGCATCATTATCATCATCTATAGTTGAAGAGATGGAGAAGGAGGAGGAGGTGAAAGAAGGGTTTGTTCTTGTAGTAAGGAAAGGGTGCTTTGGTCTTCCAACAACTTGTTCTTCGTGTTTGCCTGTGTATCTCTCTATCTTCGATTTGCAAATGTTGATTTTGATTTGCGTTTCAATCTAGTTCATCCTGATTCTGGTAATTTCAATCACACCCATTACTTCCTTTTACAATTATTTGCATAATTTGATCATAAAATTAGCTTTTGTGTGTGTTTTTTTCGTGAGAAATCAATGAGAGAAAGATTGGATTATAAAAATATTAAAACCCCATTAACATTTGAAATAATATAATTGTGAAACACCGATTACTTGTTACTCAAGAAATCAAAGGTACCCAAGTTTTAGTTTTGCCAAAAACTAGCCTAATGCAACCATAAACATGCCCCATTACTCTATTGCAGTAGTTTATGTTATCAAAAAAAAATCCAAAAGGGTTATCTGTCTTTGTTTTCAGATGAAAGATAAGTGTATATATGTTTGAATTTGCACACAACTTCCATGTTTGCATATTTTGATGTCTTCATTTGCATTCTTCTTATTTTGTTGCCCAGGCATAAGTTTCAATTCTTCTATGCAGTAGTACCCTAGCTGTGTCAGATGATGTTTATATGTAGTGGTAGAACAACAAAAGTTGTAGAGCAGGGAGAGAGCAAGCTCCCAGTGTGTAAAGCTCAACTAGGCAAGACAACCCCACCAAGGAACTCTTGCTTTACTTGGAAGTAAATGCATTTTCTTGCAGAAGTTCTATCTCCAAATGCATTTATTTACACATGCAAGTACCCAACTTTAGGCAGTTTGGAAGCATAAAGAGTGAGAACCTTTGTCTCTTTCTCTCACACACACAGTTGGTTTTGCTTTTATTTAATTTGTAGTTTCTTTTGGTACAGTACACATAGAGTGATTTCAGCACTTGAGATACTAATAATAATAGTCAAAGGTTGCTTTTATATCTTGTGCATTGTGGGGGTCATTCTCAGAACTATTCTTCTTGAAGCATCTTGTATACATCTTCTCTAGGAATGACTAATGGTAATGTAGAGTTATTTGAAAAAAAATGCTCCCCTATGGTTTGTCATCTTGTATGCAAACTTGAATTTTGTGCTCTACTGGTTACAGCTGAGAGAAACATGTCATCTTCTTCACTCCTTCAAGGAGAAAGGCAAGGGGATAACACAAATAGATTAAGTAGCTTTAGTAGCTCTAGCAGTAGTTCCGGATCCTCTTCAAGTGGTACTATCATATGCTCTAACTAAATTGATTCATGTTTATATTCTTTACAATTTGATGAATAATTAATGGCTTATATTAATATTGCTTTTACTCATACGCATATTGTTCCAACGTATTGGACAGATTCTGACAGTGATAGCTCTTGGCATCGGAGGCTGCACAATCACCAAAGTCTTGAATGTACTAAATTAAGGTAAGGATTATATTTGTTGGTGATTCATTTTTCCTAATCTTTTTTTTATTAATTTTCCCTTGCCTGGTTATGCTCGTTAACTTTATTTCTTTGTATTTAGCTCCTCCGCATGTGATGTGCACACTAGTGAACATCATTTATCTTTTATTTTATAAGAGTAACTTATCTATCTATCACTTGATATATGATTATAGCATGGTCACTGATGTTTGGTTGGGAAGTAGTTCAAAACCGCTGCATAGCATAGTATCGTCTAGGGTCATTTGAAATCGTTTCAGTATTAACGTTGTAAGTGTAGTTTTTCACAGAAAAGTTTCTGATGTAAAATGATATTAAATATGTAGTTTTTCGCCGAGGAAATGACATCTCAAATGTAGTCTATTGTTGAAAACTGTTTTTTCCATCAAAGAGTGCAATCCAGAACAAGGAAACTGAATCTATTGCTCTAATAATTTTATAGGGGACAAGGCTTTATATGATATGGTTTCTCCTTTCTTAGACATCATGGGGAAGGTATACGCTTTATGCTGTCTCTCACACCTTTCTGCAGATAAAAATGAATTCATCGATTCTCCAGTCTAGCTCTGATTGTTCTTTAAATATTTATTTTACAGTCAAGGGTTTACCTTGGGGATGTTGGAAATGGCACTGAGATGAAACTTGTGGTCAACATGATTATGGGAAGGTACTAAGTAAATTCTCTTTTAGTGAATGAATTCATAGATTGGATTAAAGCTTCATTTTGTTTGGCATATCCAAAATATCGCCCGTTATACAAAAATACACGGCTATTTCAATAACTTGAATTGGCAGATATGATTGCCGATGTTTTGGTGTATCAGTACAATTCAACTTTTTGATCCTTGGTTGTTTCTCAAAAAATGTAGCATGATGGCCTCTTTTTCTGAAGGATTACTTCTAAGTGAGAAGGTTGGACTGGACCCAAAGATTCTCGTCAAGGTAATTTTAGGTATCTGTTTGTTCTTTTATCTTTCAAAATTTGTTTCTTGATGGAATTAACTTTAAATTTATGTGATCATCTTTTTGTAGGTAGTCTCGCAAGGTGCTATAAGTGCACCAATGTTCTCCTTGAAAGGTCCTTCAATGGTTCAATCAAAGTATCCAACTTCATTTCCACTAAAGCTTCAATCAAAGTATCCAACTGCATTTCCATTAAAGCATCAACATAAGGTATGTAGTCTACCTAGTCTTTCAGAAATCCATGAACCACATTATAGTTTCATTGAAAGGTAGTTTTCATTTCTATTAAATTTTAGGACTTGAGACTCGCTTTAGGATTAACGGAATCTGTTTCTCATGCTTATTAGATCTTGTTAGTTTTCTTTTTAGTAAACATGGGATAGTGTTAGTTACTTTCGCATAGACGTAACTAGCTTTTGATGCTTATAATAATCATGTTTCTTAGTTTCTTAGTTTCTTAGTTTCTTAGTTTAGACTTGCGGCTCCATCTTCAGTTATCTATAATGTAGGCTTTTTGACATATATGTGGATAAATAACTTTGTATCATATTTTCTTCTTCCTTTTTCATTCTGAAGCTTTTGTTAATTGCAATTTACTCAGGTCGAAGATAACTTCATTCATTGGAAGTCCTGATTCAGTGATGGATTTGGTGAGTTTTATATTTGATATTATGAAACTTGGCAATAGGGGAGACATTTACTCAGATATTGATTTTAGAGTATTTTGTGTAATATTTACTCAGGGATTTGTAACCAAAATATTTATAGGATTTGTGTAATATCTGAACTTGTAAGTGTGATAACAAATAATAGATGTTGCTATTATAGTATTTTGAAATAAAATATTTTATTTATTTATTTCGTGTATGATGCTATGTGAATTGTCGGTAAAAACATTTTTATAATTTATCTCATTTTCTGTATATTTTTTAATTTTTAATTTTTATTATTTATTATATGTTTTTGCCACGGATTTTGTAGTATAGATTTTGTAGTGGTGAAAGTATGTTTTTGCCACGGAATTTGTAGTGGGGAAAGCAGGCTTTTGCCACTGATTTTGTAGTGGTGAAAGTAGGCTTTTGCCACGAAATTTGTAGTGGGGAAAGTAGATTTTTTCCAAGGGTTTTGCAGTAGCAAAAAATAACTTTTTGCCACGGTAAAAATAGTGCCAAAGCTTTAGCCACCCCCATCAACGCCCACGACCCTAGCCACGGTAAAAACAGTGACAAAAACCCTTTTGCCACAGATATTTCAGTGGAAAATACCATTTATTCTTGTAGTGTTTGTTTTGTGGTAGTATTCTATGGTGGAGTTTTGAATAAATGTAATATGAGAGGTCGTGAGAGAATAAAGTATGTGATGTTCTGATCTAATTGAATAAAACATTCTGTTATATGTTGTTGTGTACGGATGCTGTGTATGACAGCTGTAGGATTTTAACTACTGTAGGGATATCTTCGAATTTTAAAATTTTAGTTATTTTAGAAAAGTTTGTACGATCTTGGTAGAGTATAAGTAAGATGATTGGTCATTTTGGTACTGAGCTGGGAAAAGGTGCAGGGTTGGTAATTATAGATAACAGAGATAAACGTGATGGTGGCAAACATTATCACAGAAGTCATGATGATGTTATGAAAGGAAAAGACGTGTCTGTAGCAACAGTGGGGATGACTAACACGTGTCAGAAGGAGCCATCGTTTCATAAACTGAGGGAGAGTTTAAAAACTCGTCTTTCTTTTCCTCATAAATTGTCTACAGTTTCAGAGAGAGAAAAAAGTGGTACGCATATCATTGCCAAGGAGAGGAGACGTTTGAGTGCTAATTACGTTTTGAGAAAGACATCTTCATCGAGTGATATGAGGTTGCCGGAGAGGCAACGGGAACCCTCGTATTCGAAGAGACTGCTGGGTAAATCAGAGGATTGTTGTTCAGCAAGTACAGGTTGGTGATGAAAACACTTTTGTCTATTTGATTTTGTAAGTACTCTATGTTATGTAGTAATTTGTAGACGTTAGTTATCTGTATAGTTCGTTTTAGGAACTGGGGTTTTCAGGGGATTTTGAAAAAATAAATTGAGAGAAAGTCTGTAATGTAGGATTTGTGGTATATGTTGTTTAGATAGAGAAAATGTGTTTGTTGTAGAAGAAGAGGGAAATTTGAAATGATTTGATTTTGGCTTTTTTGTTTTGGGATTTAGGGAAATAGACGTGTTGACTGGGTAGAAGGTGGGTCTGTTTGTTCTGTTTGTAATGTAGTGATAATGATAAAAAAATGTCTCTGTATCTGTAGGTTCAGTATGCGCTCTAAACCTATTAATCATGCTAGTAAGTTTGTAGTCTCGTCTGAATTCGAAGAAGCATCTTCTTCGGGAAGGGGAAACGAGTGTAGTGTAATGGAAGAAACTGTTAATGGTGTAGGGGCGACGATAGAGGTGGTGGGGCCCAGTAGATCTGAGGGCGTGAAAGAGAAGGAAGATGAAAGGGAGAAAGAGAGAGTCCTTGTCATATACCCAGAGGGGGTGGATGTCAGGAAAGAGTATTTGAGACATAAAAAGAAATGCCTGGGAGAGTGGAGCAGGTATGTGGAGAACCAAGGTCTCTGGTTCAGGACCTATGTCTCCGAAAAGGGGGGGGGGAGCAATGTATTATCAAGTTCCCTATTTGGAAAAGTGGGAGAAGGATAAATGTATCAGTGAGGTGGTTAGCCTCTCATATTACAATGGGCTTGGGTTATCAGGCCCAAGTGGGGGTTATCTGTAAGTCATATCTAAATCACAGATAATACGAAACTAAGATTAATTTAGAATAGGACTAAGAGTCATATCTAAATCACAGTTAATTGTCAAAGACAAATAATTAGAGCTCAATTGAGAATTGACTTAGTCTTATTTCTAAAAACTTAGTGTCTGAGGAACTAATTTTTTGAATCTAAGTGCAATTAGATATTACATGATAACATTTAGATGTATATAAGCACTTATAGCAGCCTATAGTACCCTAGAATGTTAGTTCAAATACATGCATAATCTACCTATCTTATGAACCCAGCAGATTTCAGGCTAGGACTACTTGTTAGCTAAATATATAATACACCTCATATTCGCAGCAAATAGGATTATTTGGCTAGAATATACTAACCTTATAGAACTATAGGGCTTAGAATACCCTAGTTGTTAGAATAAGGATCGCAACATCTAGTGGTTTTGAATAACTGTCTTGGCTAAGACAATATTAAAACGCATTTTACGGTTAGGATCACCATTTTACAGGGTAAAATTAAGGTTTAACGCAAGAATGTCATGAGTGTAAAGCCATGAACAGGGTTCATTTCCAAGTAATGATTAGGAATCATGTACTTCATTGCGCTATATATTATAAACCATAAGGAATGATTGGAAATCATGTACTTCAATAGGATTTCATGAGTAATAAGATATGAACAAGGTTCAACTACAAGTAATGATTGGGAATCAATGACTTGAATATTATGAATTACCTTTATGCAAAGAATGTTAATCAAGTACTACTACTGGTATTGATCTACATGTATAATAGATGTTTGTGACACTCAGAACATCGAGTAACTCCCATACTGTAATTTCTATTTCGGTACCAATAAACTTGACCTGTATAGATACTGAAATCCATCAGCTATTGCAGAATCTAGAAATGACTATTGTTGAGAACAATGAGTCTCTAAATAAAAAAAGTATGAGCTTTGTTTAATCTTTTGCCTCCATATTTAGGAAGACCTGATAATAAACTACCCTATATTAATCTAGTATTATATGACTGCGGTTGAATTTTATTTGGCAGTACAACTCCACTATAATCTCACATGGAGAAAGAAATAGTTAAGGTAAATAGAGATATTGAAAATATTATATTATATTTTCTACGCTTCAAATATTGTGTTTCCGAGGCAACATTTGATAGTTTACTGTGCACACAGACCTAATTTAAGTTTTCCTCATTTTTGAGCAAAACAATGAGCTACTGGTTAGGAACCTCAAGCTTTTACCTACTAAGAGTAAGCATATGCTAGGGTAGTACAATGTTAGGTTTAGTAACAGTTGAAGTTACGGACAAGGTCACAACCGTGAATTGACGAGAGGTGGTAACAATGACAGGATTAACATTCCAGCCATCACGAACCTGCTGCAAGGGAAACAAAAAGTTTACCAATGGACTAACATGGAATAGGAAGAATTTTACAATGGATACGAGATAGTCGAGCACGGGATCGCAAGGCACCCCAGCCGATCTAAAGTAATCAGCCCTAGATTTATTACGTGATCGTAGCTAATACAGATCACGCTACGATAGAATCTGCGACCTTAGATTTCTCCCATGATACCAATGTAGCCTTGGATCAAGTTCTAAGAATGAACAGTAGTAAATTCTCATTAGATGAATGATGTCACCTAGAGAACATTGCCAAGTAATAAATTTACTTGTATAGTAGTAGTTTTACTTTATTAGTACTATCATTGACTAATTTAAGAACTCTTCAGTGTTTCCTTTAATAGAATGCTCGTGACATGCACTAGTTCAGTATCACATCTATGAGATTGTTCTTTGATTTTCTTTTACGAATTTATTGCTTAGGAAGTAATTAAATTCTATATATGATAGTTGATCTACTATATCCAACCCGCCTATAGATCTGTCTACTCATTGACACTACAAGAATAAAGAATATTTGCCACCGAAATATCTGTGGCAAAATGGTTTTTGCCAGTATTTTTACCGTGGCAAGGGTCGTGGGCGTAGATGGGGTGGCTAAAGCTTTGGCACGGATTTTTCCGTGGCAAAAAGTTATCAATTGCCACGACCAAATTAGTGGCAAATGAGAAACTTTTTTGCCACAAAAATATCCATGGCAAAAACATATTTTTACCACTACAAAATCCGTGGCAAAAACATATAATAAATAAATAAATTATAATTTGTTTGCCACTACAAAATCCGTGGCAAAAACATATAATAAATAAAAAATATATATATTAATTTCAAAAAAAACAAAATATACAAAAAAAGAAGATAAATTATAAGCATGTTTCTTACCAACAATTCACATAACATCATACACGAAATAACTTAATATGCCAACCATTAACACTCTCTTTTCTTCCTCCAGCTCTTGAATTTTCTTTTCATAGTGTTGTTTTAGCACTGATGTATCAACCTTTGCAAATCTCTTCATTTCAGCCTACATAAAAAACAATAGTGTTAGTGCCGAAATAAAGTAGGAGGTCAAACAATAAAAGAAAACCAAACACAGTGGTAACCAAGTTACAGTTACCGCCGTACTCCTAATTTAGGCCATGTTTTACAAAATGAGACTTACGATGAAAAAAATACTAAACATAATCACTTACCTCATTTTCCTCAAGTCGTTTATCCAATTCTTGAAGCTCCTAGTTCATTTTATCTTGGAGGGAAGAATGTTCCAACTCCTTTTCGACTTCTTTCAACATCACCTACATTAAAAACCGCTAAATAAATCAAAATTTGTGTTTAGAAAATTCAACCAAACATGATTTCTTCTTTACATATATAATAGAAAAGAAGAAAATGAAAAGTTTCATTTTCATAGTAAGAGAACTTGTACTAACGCTTTCAACTAAAACATAGATGCATCCAAGACCCCAACTATCCAAATTTCAAAACACAAGAACAAGTAAAGTAAAGTAAAGTAAACCTTACTTGTTCAATTTGAGTCTCACTAGGGTGTCAATCATATGATAAACTTATAGGAGATAAATAATATATATATGTTTTACAGTAGCTCAAACTAAGAGTCTTGTAAGTATCTCAATGTCAAGCAACTCTGACAATGAAAGGGCATCCCCATAAGTTCTAGTATTATAAATGTTCACTAGGAAAATAAGATATAACGAAAGTTTGATGGGTGTTTTACAGGAGCCCGGTAAGTATAAATAATACATTAATTAATATATTTCGAGACAAATATATCCTATGAAATAAATGAAGAATATAGTAAACGGGACATTTACTTGAAACTAGTCATTACCTTTATGTCGCCACTGTCATCTGCCGCGGCAAGAAAGGATGACTTGCAGCTACAAGCAATTTGCAAATAAGTTAAATTTTTGTTTCTTAAAACTCAATGTGATATATAAATCCAATAAATAAACTTGGTATTTGTTTTTTGTATGGATAAATTGTGCCGTGTTAGTAACAAAGATATGTAAAAATCGTAAAAGCATGGAACTTCACCAAATATTCTTACTTTGATTTCACTTAACGCCTCTCATCACACTGAACTTACCCTCATATTTCTCCCTATTCCCGGAGTTCCTCCAAATTCTTACATATTTTCATCATTGGAAGAGCTTTTTAAAGATAAAGCTTTGGTCTCCACTAAGAGCATTTATAAACTTCAAACTTAGCTAGAATATTTTAGCTACCAGATTCGTAATCAAGAGTTAACTTTGCTTAATTATGTGTTGCTTTATACTGGCTTTCCAGCCTTTCTACGTTGAACATTTTTTTAAGACTTTAGTAATAGAAAACAACTTCTTATATAAAGTCAGCATAAGTCATATGTTAACCGTAATAAACAGTAAGATATGGACAAAGTCGGTTCAGATATGAAAGCCAGACACTATGATAATTAGAACGTCTTTAACGATTTATTACATTGCATCATATTCATAAGCTAGAGAAGTTGCTATTTATTACCCGGTTTATCTCCACTTTGTTGTACATGTAACTTTCCAATTGTTTCCATGAAGATGCCTTCAAGGTACAAATGTTCGAAGGGATTAGTGAAGAAACTCGATTACCACGAAGTATCTTCTAAAAATCAACAATAAACATATTCATATTGACTATATCAATCACAAAAAGTTAGAAAACTAAAATGTTTAAAGTTTAACGATTACCATATGCACATCAAAAGACATTATTTTTGTTCCTGAGGAAGCATAAACAACATCTTCATTTCCTGGCACGACAAAGACTTCTTTTAATAAGCTCACTCTAGCCATCAAGATTAAATATTTATGTTATCTACAGTTTTGATATATATCCTAGAATCATAAGTGTTACTGCTACAAAAAGTACTATGGTTCGTATATTATCTGTCAATTTCACATAAATCGTGGCTCACCAGTAGCAACTAAGTGTTCATACTACGGACATTGTAATATAAAAATGTTGAGATATGCATATAAAATGCACGCACCTGGCTTGAAACATATAGATGTAATAGGTTTGTTCTCCAAATCCATAGTAAAAACAACACATCTTTACACATCTATACCTGAGAGTGGATGATCAATCCTTCTTACAAATCATGTGCTTTGGAGAAAATAGAGAGGCAGATAAGCAATGGAGGTGAAGCTTGACAAAGAGATACTCAGAGAGAGAGAGAGAGAGGTGTACCTGTGAATCACAAGTGTACAAACTTAAGACCTATCTTAAGTTCTTAACCTAAAGACTTTAGATGGTTAAAGAACTTCTTCATGTCAAACAAGTGTACAAACTCACAGATTTAGATTATAGGATCTATGCATTTACTTACGGTAAAAAGACTGAAGCAGACAAGTTTCCATTGGGCATTTGCCTCGCTTTAATAAAAGCTCCATCTTCTCTTAAAGCTACAAGGCACTACCTGTAGAATTTTCTGGATACCATCATTGAAATTATTTTGTAAGCACATTCGACTATAATAATTTCCCTCGGGCTCGAAATACGTTATGCGCCTTCGGTCTTCCGGATGAAGGTTATATCAAAGTTCAGCTTTAACAATAGTTACTATAGGACATATCCTAGAAACCTAACTAATTCACTAATTCATAACTAATAATATGCCGAAAGCCTGGATAAAAGCAAAAACCGGTCACTGTACAAATCTTTGACTGCAAAAAACCTGGAATTCTACCCGGTCTTTCTTTCATTGTCTATCAGCCTAAAGAAAAGGTCCTGGAAACGAGATTGCAACACAATAGCCGGCCTAATAGATACTTAATCAAAGAGAAAGCCATCTAGCTGACGTCTTCTTCTGTTTCATTCATAGTACAACCAAGAATAAAACACCACCAACCTTCTTCTAATGTGATCCTCTCCTTCTAAGTTGGTCCTCTATCTCGGTTCTAAAGATACTGCTTAATATCATATTTTGGATACTGAACTAAACCACATTCTCAAGCAAATTAAGTAACAAACTAAGTAAGCTAAATCTCAACTTTACCAAATAAAGTATCCATTAGCACAAGCGAAATTTAAATCGATAGAAACCCATCACAAGCTCAACCATTACATAAACCAAATCCACCCTAAAAACAAACTGAATCCATTTCACTAAAAGCGCATTTCACAACTCAAATCCAAAAATGGGTTATCAGGAAAACTATACCACTCATTAAAATGCAATCCAATAGACTAAAATCAGTAACACCCCATCACAAGCTAATCATCAAACAATCAAACTCAATCCAAAAATAAACTAAATTCATCAAAATCAAAATCAAAATCAAATCCACAAATGGGTATATCAGTAAAACAAAGAAGCTAGTGAAGAAGTACTAACCAGCCAGTAAGGCAAAGAAACAGTTTGACTCAAAGAGAGCCAAATAACCCAAAAAGCAACAAACACCTCCAACCATCAAAACAACCCAAGGTGGGTATTTATTGGAGATAATCCCCGGTAAAATCCCGACGTTTTCGCCAATATCATTTGCAACTCCAAGCATAGTAAGCTATTGCTGATTGAACCCCAGAGTTGATTTCAGAGAATGGGAATATAAGGGGAAATTGTAAGCATTCCCAGATGCTATTGTTACCCAAACTGCAGCTCCAAGACCTACCCATGGTAGTCTGCTCCCTGCTTTCAAAGTCACCATTGATGAAACTGTGAAAAACTTCAAAGGGATCTTCTCTCTCACTCTATCAGAGCTAAAACACAGTGAAAATCACAGTATGGGAGTTATTGTGTGTTGATTGAAACCAATCACTCTGAGAAATTGAATTGATCGATTGAAATCAACAAGTCTGAGAATAATACACCGATTGAAATAAATTGAAATCAGTTTCTAAACCCAAATCAGAGAGGACTCAGATAAGTTTTGCTTACTCAAATTGATGGAGTGAAGGAGAGAAAATGTGAAGGAGGTGAAGTTTTGTTTTAAAAAATACCTAGATTGAGCTGAGAGGAGAGAATAAAGGGATTTATGTCTTTTGATTTCGCGTATTGCGTACTTAGCAGAAACAGATTTGTGTTTTTTGCCCCAAGAAAAATTGTGGTAGTCTGCCACAAGTAAAACAAGTAAAACTGTGGCTAAAACTAAAAGCCATCATCGGTGGCTATTGCCATTTTTTCTTGTAGTGTGAGCATGATCGATAATCGGATTAGTAGCAAAATATGTCTAAGAGACATTAGTACTACGCACTCGATCCTTTTGATAAATGAACATATTTCTTGTCTCTAACCTTCTATATTGGGGATGTTACAAATATCATTGGCACTGCTAACATGATAGAACACACTGAGTATGTCACGCTATTACTATCTAACGGTATAATACGGGGTATCTAGTCCACTTTATACATTAGTAAATCCAACTGGATATTCCTAAAGTGGTTGTTTTTAAGTTTCAACTGCTGAATTTTTTTGCTGAAATTTTTTTTAGCTTGCTTTAAGTGCTGAATTTGAAGTGTTAATTTTTTTTTCAGCACTTAAAAGAAGTAAAATAAACACCACCTAAGTTTAGGGAGATACATAATAACACTTATCACGTAGTGACTATCAGAGAAAATGATAGATAGGGTTTTGTGTATTCCCTTCATATCTAAAGGTTAGAACGCGTTATTAAAACGGTTTCCAATGCACTCCTTTGGGCTCGGATAGTAAAGAGGATTATCGGGATTACATCTTAACTTTTCTTAAAATGAGAAAAGATCTAGAAAGTGTATGTGTTATGATTGCTTTCAAGGAAAGTCTATTATTTTATCATAGTATGACCAAGGTGGAGTGGGATCTCCAGCCTTTGCTCCAAACGCATCCATGGAGACACATACGGACCTATCCAGCCACATCGTGGCCTACTTGAGTATTTATGGTCATAATAAATTCATCTAGGAGATGGTCTTACGTTTGCATATTATTAAAATCTAGAAATGCAACGTTAGCATGACTTCTCACTTAGATCATTCGATCACAGGCTCAGTTTCTGGATTAATCGATCAAAGTCGAGCGATGCGACTTGACGGGGGTTTAGGAGTTGGACTCACAGGCTTTTGATGATTATTTTACTGCTAAATGGGATTGATGATTGAGCATCGTGAGTACCCCATACCATACCCAACTCGGGATTGGCGGAGAACCTAATCCAGCGATTTAGGATAATCGTTAGGCTACTTTTATTATGATCACAACTTCCGGCTAATGTGTGGGATATGCATTTTTGCTCCCATAACACTGATTAGGGTTCGTCCCATAACAAGTCATCAAATTTTCTCCTAAAAGTGACTAGTAACTGGGTCGGGGCCCGGTATTGCCCATCGACAAACATTTGGATGTTCCATACAAGTGTCAATCACACCACAATGCATGAAGATGAGACCCTCAACGTCGGCCTGGTATTATGTGGGTTATGATTCATATTTATCACTAGATATTTGAAGACCCACTAGAGACGTATATACTGCAGGGCAGATAATTGTCACTTTGATGAGATATATTCCCAACATTGTGGGGAGATATGACAGTCAATACTAATGATGTTTCGATGATTAGTTGGAAAACACCATTGATGTCTCATCTAGATCCCTTGACATAAGTTAAGTAACAATAAGGTTCAACGGATTACAAATCTCCAATAGGTCGCAAATGAATTGCTAGACACATTCATAGGCACTATTGAAGTACTATAAGTATATGTACCTGCAAGTAATATACCTACACAGTTGAACATTCCGGGGGAATTAGTACCGTAAACGAATCTCAGGCTCGCGCTTAGTGCGGAGCACCATTGGAAGAAAGTATTATGAACCGGAGAGCTGCAAAATATGAGACAAATATGACTAATGTTGTAGTTGGTTCATCGAGGATGGAACCATCCATCGACGAGACAATAGTAGCTACGCGACCAATGTATTACGAGACTAGCCCGGGGTGGCACATACTTATGATAATAAGAAGATATCGATCTATTAAAAGTTTGTAATAGTACAACTTAGGATCGTTCAGTAGAGATTTGTCAACAAGGTCTTCATATTTGTAAACGAATGTGTGTGTTATACATTGGCCAAAGTGGACGTATGGAATCCAAGTGAAGCTCAGCTTGCTACATAATGCGAAGTAATACCATTAAGCCTATCGATAATAAATTGGAATGGTACGAAAATATGATTAACCCGGAGAGATAATTTGGTCAAGGCAAGACTAGTTGCCCAAGAATTCTTTAAGTGATTTAGCATCAATTGCAAAGCTATTATCCAGTTATGGACGCTATAAAGTTTCAGTACTGATCAGTTTATCAAGTTGTCGAGGACAAGCTAGACATGCGTCTGTTGTAAATACCACATATATATATGGGAAACTAAATACCAATATGTACATAAAGCCACCTGGGGAGGTATAAGCTTCTGGAAAAAATTAAGCTTGACACACAAGGTGTGTATGTAATAAAACTGGAAAAGTTATTGTTGACTTAAAGCAATTAGGGCCCATGAGACATAGTAAGTTGACTAAGTATTTGAAGGTCGGGGACTTCGTAAATATCTTTATATCTCCATGCATTCTTATTTAGAATACAAAGATTAGCTTCAGTGTCATCATAACATTATACTAAATGATTTAGATATCATTAGAACTCAGGAGGAGATTGCGAAAGCCGCCGAATACCTTGGGAAGGAATTCAAAATAAAAGATTTTAGAAAATCAAGTACTGTCTCGATTTGCAGATCGAACATCTTGGTAATGGCATACTCGTACACCAAACAATATCAAAAGAATTATCTAATACTTCAATATGGATGAGCACACAGTGTTAAGTCGTTTATTGCGTGTCCAACACTTGGATATAGACAACGACGCCTTCCACCATCCTAATGGGGGGAGAAACTCTTAGGGCCGTGACGCCATAGCTAGGAGGTGTTTTTCTATAGTTAGCTGGGTATACTAGACCCGATGACTCATTCGCAGTATAATATTTGGCTTGCCACAGTTCTGCTCCTGCCCAAAGGCACTGAAATGAGATCAGGTACATTTTGAGGTATCTGATCGGTATAAAAGACTGGGGTTTGTTCTTCTCGAAATGGTAAACGGTAAATTATAGAGTACGCCGAAATAGAATATTTGTCAGACACACATAAAGGCCATTGTCTGATGGATTATGTGTTTATGTACGGGGATACATAAAGATTCTTGGAGATCGATGAAGTAGACGACGGTAGTTACATCTACGAACCACAAGAAGATTCTTGCACTTCATGAAGCTGGTAGAGAATGATGGTTGCGCTCCAAGATACATCACATCAACTGAAGATTGTGACAAGTTTTATCCAAGATAAAACATCGACTATGTATGAAGACAACCCAGCTTGCATAATTCAAGTCAATGTGTCGACAAAATAAAGCATATTTCTCAGAAGTCATTCCATCCTTATGAATTACAAAAGGCGAATGAGATTGGCGTTATTCAAGATATTTCAAGAAGACAACTTTACAACCTATCAGGGAAATAGATCTCGGGGGAGATCGACATCGGGAGGGGGGAGAAGTCCCAACCTAACGTGGACATTAGAGGTTTTGATGAGGCAACGTATACGCGTTCACAACCCCGTGTTGTCCAAAGGGGTTTTGCTAGGCAGAGGTTTTGATGAGGCAAGTCGTCCTGGTATGGAACATCCCAAAAAATCCCTATTCTTATTATGATTAACTGATAGAGTAATATCCATTATTATCCAACAATTGCGCTCTAAAAAGGTCCTCATAGCCAAATCTCAAATCTAATCCCGAGCCGCCAAGGCGGTGTTTGGTAAGCGTGTTGAAATAAAAGCCCACCACTTCACATTCTCAATTCTTTAGCAATGTGGGATTATGTTTTTTAAGAACAAAAAATAAGCTACCCATACCAAGAGGTCATGGGTTCGAACCTGAATGAGTTGGCTTTCGGTTTTTAGAGATAAACCCAACAGGTGTGTCCATGGAACTTGAATTTCATCAACTTTTGAATGTCGTTGCTCACATTTCTACCATCCAGAGACGTTCTAAGACTTTGGGTAGTGAAAAAATAAGCAAAAAAGAAAAAAGTAAAGAAAAAAGGTTAATCGTCCCCAGGAAAACCACTATTTGGAGATGGTAGAAGGTATTTTCCCACCATTTCTCTACCTCTTTTGCGTTGTTGGTCTTCTCGAGTTCAGGACCCTCCCAGCTTGCTTGTAGGCTGAGGGGTATGTCCCCACCTAGTACATAGTTGCTTTCCTGATTTTATTTTATCATGGAGGTTAGTCCCCCGCTCACGGTTCAAAAAAAACAAACCACAATGGAAGCTTCTTGTAGTCCAAGTTTCCTTCTTGGACTGCATTCTTGATCAAAATGTTGTCATTATGCAACATGACAACTGTATGCAATCGGTGAAGGTGAGGGAGATGAAAATGCGGGGTATTTGGGCAAAATCGGTTTTATTATGCTCAAATGCAGAAAGTTGGATCATCTCATTAGTAAAGGAAGAGAAGGATAAACGTAGTAATTCAATTCTTTGAGCATGATATTAGCAACCAACCATCATTTGAAGCCTAGAGTATTGCCTCTGAATACAAGAAACCTTTCAAACTATCATATGGAGACCTCTAGATGTTCATCTGGTATGTCAAAATCGTGTCAGCAAACAAAAACCAGAAAGAGAAACCGATTACTTAATTACTATAATAAGCTACAGACTTTATACCTGTTCCCCAAATGGTTAAGATAAAATCTCATACATGAAAGCGGTATATTTGATAAATCAGACCCTGTGCCTGTAACGTAGCCTGCCTAATGCCGAAAAGGTAAATCACTTGAAGGGGACATTGCTTTTCTGGTTGTAGTAGTCTCATTGTGAAGAAACACTTGCAGGTCTGTACAAAAATACCATCCTATGGTCACATAGAGCAATAAAATCAACAATGTATTTTCATTCAACTAGTACCCTAAACAGATACAACAAAAATATCTGGGGTAATTGGGGTAAGATTCCCTGACAACAAATGGGAGAAGATCATTAGAAGCAGCCAAAACAAGTTCTATCGATTTATTAAATTACAGTGAGGTCAGGGGTCACACTCCAAACTGATAGCTCAAAATATCAGCAATAGGAGAAACTTCAGTACCATGAAGATGTTTGGACCCCATTCTTTTTGTACATTTTAGGTACCTCTGTCAAACATCTTCTCTGTGGTCAAACTTCAGGATTTCTTTCTCTAATTATCCCACTTGTCAAGATACTTCGAGGGGAGGCACAATTACTGATTTCATTTGTTTAGTTGTAAAGAGCTACATCCACGGACTACTCATTTTTGAAGACAGATGGACTGGAGGAGGTGTCTGCGCATTCTGCTTTACAGTGGACTCTAAAGATGAAAGAAAATATAAAAAAATAAAAAATTAATGAGTAAAATTCTTATTACGTACTTTTGAAGATTTTTTTTCTTCTCAATATGCAAAAATTTCACTCACTTGACTCGGTTGAGTTACCTCCAAGAGAAGATCGGCGAGATAGACCAGTTATTGGACCACCAGTCAGCGATTGCCTCCTCAGCGCCCTGGAACTAGCTGTGAGGGATGACCCATCAATTGTTTTGCTTGGGGCGTCTGTGGTGGACTGTAGCACTAGTGGATACTTTTGGTTCCTGAAAAAATTACACAAATAAGAAAGACTACAGCTATCTAAATATATCATCATATACTATGATTTTGGAAAGTAGAATGAGCGAAGTGTGCCTAAAGCATTTCTAAAGTCATAGTTTTTTATTATTTCCCCATACAACGTATATATGATGAAAAGTACATGCAACAACTACAAAAGTAGTTGCTTCGTAGCATTCCACATTTGATAATCGTTGGATTTTTTTATGACACTATTGAAAGGCTATCTAATCAAATAGTATCATAAAACATTACAAATTAATAGTTGCATTTCAAACTACAAGATAACAGTTGCATTTCAAACTAGCATTAGTCAACAAGGGTAGAAAATAAAAGATAAATCATGATACCTCTTGTCAGAAGGATTTATAAGCTTCCCAATGGTCTGAATTGATTTCCTTATCTGAGAACCTTTTTTACTTGTATAACTAGGAACAGCCGGTGTCCGGATCTTATTAGAATCCTTGTGTTCATTCGGCATGACGATCTGAAATTCATTTCTTGCAAATATTGAGGGCTCTGGTGTTACAGGTACAGGTTGAATTCTAATTCTATTTTCTTTTCCTACTGTTTGTCCTTTACAAGATGAAATGGTCGGACTCCGAGGAGAGTACTGAAGATATACCTCTTCTGTAAGGCAACTTGCTTTGTTGTAGTTTCTGGTGCAATTGCTAAGTTCTAAATTTTTACCTCGGCCAAAATCACTGGTGTCAATACTACAAGCCTGCAAACAGTTAAAGATTTTATTAATCAAATCAACATCAAGTGTAAAGACCTAATTATCATATTTGAAATGGGGCAAGAGGCCTACATTTTCCGAACTTTTAATTTGATTTCTCATCCCATTTTTTGGGCCTTCCAAGCTTAGTCGCCGTGAGCGTGGGGGAGTTCTCTCTGGAGTTGTACACACTGTGCTAATCTTGACTTTAAGTAGAGGTGTTTTGGATCCCTTTCTGTTTTCCTGGTTCACCATCTTTGGAATGGTAGGAGTCTCAATACTCAACCGTCGAGGGCGTGGGGGAGTGCGTTCAGTCATTACTTTTGATTTCTCCGACTTGACAGTAACAGAACCTTCAATGCTAACTCGTCGAGAGCGTGGGGGAGTTTTCTCTGGTGGGTGTTTCACTTCCTTCACTTTATTTGACTCTGCAGTCTGTGCTTCCTTGCTTGTTAATGCCTTCTTTAAGCTCTCAACCTGCAAAAGAATTTAGTTCATGAGACTTATAGAAACTAAAAATCCCTTTTATCAATCAATAAAAATATGTTTGTTTGCTTGCTGAAAATTATCGTATGCTTTTTCAGTTTCATTCATATCGGTGAACACGAAGCTTTGAGTAATGACAGTTTTGTCCATGTATAAAGATGAATAATTTTCACATGCGCACTTTAATGAGATTACTAACAAGAGTGTTATTGTAAGTTTGTACTCAGACAATGTAAGGATATCTGTGGCTGTGATATCCAGTAAATAGCGAGTCTAAGTTTGATATACTAAGAGAAAGAAATACAATGATTAGGTAAGCATTCAACATTAACTTTGTAAGTAAAATAGTATACCTGCTTCCTTAGTTCCCTAACCTCAGCACTCTCTTTGTTTAAACGAGCAGCACCAAGTTCAACCGTCGACGTCCTCTCGGCGAACTTCAGTGTACTCACTGTTTCAGCATATGAATCTGCTTCTGGACTCACATGAGCGAACATCAATGTTTTTGCATGCCCTCCTAGTACAATATATTTCGAGAGAAAAGCAAGTTATGACCACCAAAATCAGTCGGTATCATATTTGTACATACATCATTACTGCAAAGAGAGAAAAAAGTGGAAAGTGCTCAAATTTACTACCTAGGGAATCTTGTAGCAATTGTGTCAGCTTGCTATTTCTGTAGGGGATGTGGGAGTTCTTTTGAGCCAGAGCTGTAATAACATCCCCCAAGCAGGATAATGACCTATTAATATATTGTGCCTCCTTTAGCCTATCTCCTGTAACTTCTGACTTGTCCACCCTCTCACTCCCAGCAAGATCCACTAGATGCAGGCAACTACGTTGAATGCTTCCAGAAATATCTTTACCTTGCACGTGAACTGTCAAAACACTGCAGGAAATTATGATCCAAATTTTAGAGTTAGTTTGTGGAACTGAAGAATGCATCTTTAGGTACTTCATTAAGTAACACGAGCCTTTTGGGTAGAGATGAGAAAGAACCGATACTCTTAGCGAATGTTGGACTAAATTCCTTCATGTTTGCTTACATCCTATACTGAATGGGCTACTTACTACAATAATATGCACTATACCACATGTGGGATAAGAGCCCAAAAGGAAGTACACAAAAATACTGTTGCAGCACCGACATAACGCAAGGTAAAAAAAGATATGTAGCACCGACATAACGCAAGGTAAAAAAAAGATATATGGTAGCATAATGAAGTGGCTACTCAATGAAGAATGTAGCTATAAGAGATTTCTTTTTCAGTCCCCGTTATATTAAGAGTCTAATCAAGTACCTACAATAATACAATAATATCTTGTATGTTTCTTTGGTTTCTACATGGTATAATAGTATATAAGAAAATCAAAGAATCTATATCAAAGGAAATACAAACCTATGGGAACGACTGCTTCGATTGTTGAGTGCAGTGGAGCTAACAAAACGGTTCATCTCACCAAGTTTCATTAGATTAAGAACGTCATTCGTCGACTTCACAAGGTGCATTGTCGCATCAGGAAGGCTTAACCCACCATTGCTTGCACAGTTTCGTATCTCTAATGTATTATAACAATTAAGGAATCCAAAGCATGTTCAACTTTTATAATTGATAAATACACAATCAGCCATAAAGAAATGGAATAAAGGATATTTTGTCACTGATGAGTCTTGTAGAAGAAGGTCTCGAACTTGCTCATTATAAATTTCGACCATCTGAACCTGAACCTCATAATTCATAATATTCTTTCTGGAGCAAGATATCCTGAAGAGATCATTCAGGGCCAAAAAATTGATTCCCTTGTCCTTCGTGGACCCTCCAGATGGACCACTCTGAATCACCAAAAAAACAACCAATTAGATGGGGGAATTATATAAAAGAAAACACCATATTGGATATGGAAAGTATAGTAAGACCATACCATGGTATGGGTCTTCCCCGACCCTGTTTGACCGTAAGCAAAGATACAAATGTTGTAACCATCCATGACAGATCTGATTAGTGGCTGGGTGTCCTTAAATACCTCTTCTGGCAAAATGTAATGAACTTAGATGAGAAAGTTAATCAGGTTTTGATTGCCAAAAAGGTAAAATTCAGTTCAGAATTTACCTTGGGTAGCAGTTGGACTGAATACCCGATTAAAGTGAAAGACTTTTCTTGTATCTTTATGTGGGTTCAATGGGTCTATTAACACGAGAGACCCATCTTCGCCGATAGAATCAATGGCAATTTTTGCTTCAGTGCTACATGCAGGCCTGATTCTGCAGTATACACGAATATTTCCTGAAAAACTTTTAGTTAGCAACAAAAATCAGATGCTAGAAATGTTGCAATTCATAGTAGAGGAGTAAGCCAACCTTTCAAATCCTGAACTGTATTATACAGATGTCTATTTTCTCTCACCACTCTGTGATATCCAAGAGCGTCAGATGAAAGCTCTTGAACCTTGTTTCCTGTGCCATTAAAAAAGAAGTCTTCAGTCTGCTCATATATACCAAAAATATACCTGAGGATCTCCTAAGAAATTAAATTATTGATATATACTGAAAAACTCCACAACTAAAATGTGCAGGTTGCTTTAGATCATTTACATAGAGATACTTATATAGAGAGTTCACCGAATACTGAAAATTAGGGTTAGCCTGTGATTGAAACTTAAAAAAAAAACGTAATAAAAACCGTCAGTCATGAGCATGCTTTCTTTATGCTATAACTATACCTAGATGATTTAGGTCAGTTTGCAGTTGGTTTTGCAAAGCTTCAAATTCCATTTTTGTCCGCGTCAACAGTGCCTTGAGATCCTGTAAATTAAACTGCTTCAGGAAATATCAAAGAACAATGAAGACATACAAGCCAGAAAGTAGGTGAAATAATATTAGCAAAAGGATATCTCTCAACCTGTTGCACAGGGAAACACCATGGATCATAGAATAAAAAAGAAAGGAAACAATGAAGCCTCTTGCATTTGTTACGCTACATAAATTATTAACAAGAACAAGATCCAGTTATAATTGTAGAATTTTGATTTGGTGTATGTGGCGCATGCATTCATGAGTGCTATACATTCACTAAAATGCTTACAGTATGATTTATTGTCACGGCCACCACGATAAGTTCAATAATCTTGATTAGGAGCATATAAGCAGCTTCTTGCTTAATATAGATTTTACCAAAATGCTTACAGTTCTATGCACTACTGTGCCAGCATCCATAGCCACACCAGGTTTGTTACTCTTTGTTAGGGGTGCTAGGCCTGGCCATGGCAAGCTCCAATTCTACACACACTAAGCCATATAACCATGGATTGATTTCAGCTTCAGCATTATTTAGACTTTAGACAGAGGAAATAAATCTTAATCCAAATTCAATGGTGACTAAATTCTAAATCAAAACAGGTGAGTATTTACATACAAGCACACGTGTGTTCATAAGTAGAATCTAACTCTCCAGCTACATTTCTTACTGAAGTAGAAAAAAAATAGTCCATCATGGAGTTTTCCATTTTGCTTCAATTGTTTTTTCTGACAGCTATGACACACTATATATAGGCATATAGACTACCCTTCTATCTAGCATGTCGCTCTACCTGACGCCAGCATAGATTTGGTAATGCATCTGAGTGACTTTCATCGTTTTCTCCTACAGTTGGGATCGGCTTAGTATTATATTAACAATGTATCATAAAAGATTTATTATGACATCATCTTTTGCCCATAAAGGATTGGTAATATTTTTGATGGACTTTCATCGGTATCTCCTACAGTTGGACAGGCTAGTATCATGTTAGCGAAGTTCCACGAGAGATTTATTATGACATCTCATCTTTTTCCCTGAAAGGTACCTTTACGTCTAGCATGCATCCCATCTAAGCTCCCTCTTAGGTTATTGGTTCAGGAGTATCAGACCTTATGGGGACCACATTGTTTTTTTTTTTTTTTCCTGTTTTAGGGTATTTGTTCCATTTAGACAGAGTTTGTCTCGAAAATAGTTCAGTATCCTCCATTGCAAAAGGGAATTTTAGTCAACCACTTATTTTTCTTTTGTATTGCATGAGCCTAATTTCTCCAAAATCGGCTCTATCAGTAGTCTTACAAAAATAACTGAAGTGATATAGGTGATGTTATCCTAGTATAAGATTAATTATACTAACGTGTGATCTATCCCACTTCGAACATCATTCGGCAAGATTGATCCTACCACACTTAGTATAGAGGGCATGGGTCCAGATTTGCATTTTTTTCTAATTTGAGTCACATTTTAAACGTACATAAATCATCCATCCCAAGTGGCCCTAATTATTTTTTGCTTAAATATAGAAAAGAGAGTGATGAAAAGAAGATCTCATGCAATTCTCTTCCTCTAGCAGATCTTATCTCATTTCTTTAACTCTCTTCATCAATTAACAACTGATTGGTTATTCTGTATTTTCAAGTGAAAAATCCTTACCCAGAAAAATGAATAAAAAGTCATCTGAATTATTCTCTACACTATCCAGACCCTCAACACTTATCAAAATGTTTGATCTACCAAGAAACCACTTTCTAACACAAGAACACAGTAGACAACCCTCTCAAAGGTCATATAATATTCCTAGTTTTCTTTATTGAAGCTGTAGAAAATCTAAGAGAAGAGAATGAATCTTCAACTAACATTCATTTAAATCTAATCTTGCCCATGGAATTGCGTATCATTGTTATAAGCTATTATAGAGGTTGTAGAGTATTGAGTCTATTGAAATTTCCTGTCAACCATTAATATTGCCCAGATATCAAAGCCTCAACATTCACCAACAGATAGCATCTATCCACTTGTCGTATAACCAAACCAAGGCTTTGAATCAAAACTTGAATCACTTATTCTTAGTGGTTTCCAAGGGCTACACCCATAAGCCTCGTGTAGGAGGTTTTCCTCTAAAGGAACCATCAAGATAGAAAGAGATCCTAAGGTACTTTAGCTAAAAAGAAATATCAAGGTAGTATAGGCATTGCTCCAGTCAAACAACACAAGCACGTCATATATGTGCTTCCACACAAGCACCGTCTAAAAGGATTAAACTAGATAATTTGTGTCTCAACAAATCCATCGACCACTCTATTCTATGGTGGTTATGAGGCACGGTAGCTAGTCTACTTGACTGATTGGTTAGGTTTTAGAGTCGCAATTTGGCTCAATTCAAGTTGATATTTTTAGACTAAGCCGGTGGACTAACTTGGCTCAAATCTACTTAGTTATTCATACACATCAATTATAAGTACCTGTACATACTTGAGCACATACACCAAGGTGTGAGCAGAGGTTGTTAAACTATCATAAATACTGAATTGGCTTACCTTTTCAGAGACCACTATTTAAATGCTAATATCATAATTTAGTTTAGGAGGACTAAATTTCAGCATCTTCGGTATGCATACGTGGTGGTGAGGCACCTAGCGTACCCGTATCTCTTAAACTGTGGTTCCCTAATAACTTTATGTATGATAGAAAAAATGATCATCATTGACTAATTCTTTACTTATTAGGAAATAATATAATTACTTTATGTTACTGATGTTCCAGTGAGAAGAGTTCAAAAAGGATAATATACTTCATCATCTCATTAGAGCAGTTTAAACTTTAAACATTTTCTTTCACCTGCTAAATGCAAAATCTGCACCCTTAATGTCTTCAATAACCATGTAACATTAAAATACAGGGCACTGAGAATAAATAAGCTCACCGTAAGGTCCTTTTCTTGTACTTCCACTAAACGCCAATGTATGCAGCTGTCTTTTTTCGAGCATGATCTGCAATGCTGCAAAAAAAATCATGCTCGTTACTCATCAATATTACCATTACTGAAGCAAAAAAAGTTGTTTATCTTCAACATAAAGTCGTCAACCATTGGGCTCTTGGCCCAGTGATGGTTGTGATCCTCCACCAAGAGGGTCGTGTGTTCGAAACCCCATGGGGTTGGAAACTCAGGGTTACGAACCCCTATATAAAACTGGCTTGCCTTGAAAAAATAAATGCATAAACAAAATAACGGTCAAAGGGATTATGATAATATACTATCCTTCAATCTATCGATGTCAAAAAAGAATATCCTAGTGTAGTTCATTGTTTTACTCCAAATATGTGCTACAAGCATTAACAATTAATACCAGATAAGTGTCACTTGGATTATGTTGTATAAATTTATGTTTGAAAAGCAGCAAGCACGTATGCAACACCAAGGTCCTAGATCTACTGAAATAGTTTAGAATCTTGAGAAGGATTCAAAATGTATATGATTTGATGCGACAGACAAATTTCTATACCTTATAAGTTATAATTAGAATAAAAAATTTGGAATCTATACCTTATAATTAAAGCTTTCTGTAGGGTTGAATTTTGAATGTAGTAACGAGTTGTTTACTTCTGAGAAGTTCTCATTGAGAGTTGATTTCACCTAAAATCAGATGAAATGGCATAATTTATATATGTTCAACTTTAGTAACTAGGATGAGTTAAAAATAAGGAAAAGTGAATCGCTGCAGGGTATGCTCGAGCACAAGTTAGAGGAACTGATTAATCCAATCAGTACAAATAGAAGAAGAGAAAATTTTCTAGATCCTAAATTTATGTCTTCGACTCTCTAACTCTTTCCACCATAATCGACACAATTACTTTATCATTTAAGAACAGACACAATCCTAATTCCTGGAAAATATGAGTATGACGAATTCCCGATTAACATACACAGTTCCTTTATATATCTTTTCGTTTTATATAGTAGGCAAGTGGTATATTGGCATATAGTAGTGTTAAAAGAGAAGCATAATTGAAGCTTAGCACTATAGAAAAACATTTAGGATCACAGACAAAATACACATCCAAAGGTACTAGAGGAATGTAAATGCGGATGAATAAGGGATATGTCGTAGTCTTCTTAAAACAGGGTTAAAAACGAACTCGAACCGACCTCACATCGTTGGTTTAATGGCTCCTGCAAAGAACCTGGCAGAATCTTACTAAGAAGTTTCAAGGAGTTCTGCACCAAAGAGAAAATTTAAAACATCAGAATCTTTTCATTCAACCCTATATCTGTATTCAACTAATTATACCATATTTGTTACTTCTTACCGTATTTCCATTACAGAACGAAGCAACAAGTTCATGATCCATATTCTCCTTTTGATCAAGCATAGACTCAACGAGCGCTCCAACAACTGCATCTACAAAAACAGATAGCAAGCACACTCAAAACTACTTTTTCATTACAACCTATATAGATATATCACAAAGATGAGATATTTGAGGGAGGAAATGGTATAAGCTCTACCATCAAGTTTCCCATTTTCAGTGACAACTGACATATCCAAATGCCTGCCAGGTTTCACAGGACTTTCAGGGGCAACTCGTGATTGAATTCTATTAGTCGAACGTTGACCCATCGGTGACTTTGAAGGCTTAACACATCCATTCATCCCAATGCTCCATTGCTTCCATTCATGGTAAGACTTAAGCGCTAGTATACAATCAACTATTTTACCCGTCGACCCAGCCTCGACAGACTGATCAAAAACAAACATTAATTAAATAGGGTAAACCCCAAACCGGGACGAGTTTTAATCACACGAAATCATAATTGGGTTAAAGAATTTTACCCTCTCGAGATCAGACGCTTGGAAAGCAGGGAGCTTTAACTCTTCCACAGCTACAAGAAAATTTCGAACATTCTCAAAGTACTGATACGCAGGTAACGGCTGAGCTTCCGAAATCGGAGAGAGCGAGTGACTCTCAATAACCTAAAACCCCAATTCACCCACTAAATTAACTTTAAAATCGGCGAAACAAAATCCTAAAAAAACACCAAAACTGCTCAATTTACCTTGGAAACAGCTCCAGGTTGGATCTTGTTAATGGCATTGCAAAGAACAATCCCATTCCTCAAGAATGAAAGAAATTCTCGCTCGGACGGATTTTCGGATAGTCCCAATGGTCCTACGAAAACCTCCAGCCACGCCCCTGCTTGGAATCGCCTCAACGCTGCGAAGAACACTAAATCAAGAAACGACAAAGAAAGGGTTTGTAGAGAGAGAAAGAGAGAGCTTACCTGCTTCTTCAGCCTTTCTTGAAGCTAAATGGATATCGTGAAGAACAGTTCTTGAAGAATCCTCCATTAGAGAGAGAGAGAGAGGTTGGATTTGGGATTTAGGTTTTAGAGTGGGAAATGGTAACGTTACAGCAATGCTTTCTTATTTGAATTCAAATGGATCCATTTGTTCGCTTGATTTGGGTTGAGGAGTTGTTGGGCTTGTAGTTAGACCATATCCAGGAAAGCCACATTGGTGGAGCCTATGGGGCTTTTTGACTTCAACGGAGCGAGGGCTCGGGGTGAATTCCTTGTACCGGCCTCCCGGGCATAAGACTCGAATTTGATGAGATGCATCAATCCCGTTATCTTATATTTTTAGGTGAATTTCATTGCAGTGTCTTTAGAGCACCCACAACAGCTAGGTGCACCCTGACGGCAGGGTGAATTTGAAATTCACCATCTTTTCCACCCAATTCGTCTCCCAACAGCTAGGTGAATACTTGAAGTGGCATCTCACAAATTCATCCAAGGGTGGATTATGGGAGTTAGACACACTCATAATAGGAGTGTTTGTGTTCTTCACTTAAAAGTGTTGAATGTTGACTGTTATATGGTGTTTTATTTCTATAAGTGTTGAATGACGGTTGATGTCTTAAATACCCTTGTTATAAACATAACATAACACAACACATAATACTTTTCCATCTAAATCAACACAACACATAATACGTTTCTAAAAGTACTGAATCACAATACAACACAACATTACACATAATACGTTTCTAAGAGTATCCACAGTAGTAGGGTGGGTGGATTTGCCCAAAATCAGGGTGAATTCAATCCACCCCACAATAGTTGATATCGAAATTAAGGTGAATATCACTCCCCGCAGTTCAGAACTGCGGGGCACAATCAACGCACAAGATCAACCCACGTGTCCCTATCTCAAACGTTCAAAGCTGCAGCGCAGTTCCAAACCGCGCGTAAGAATGACCAATAAGGAATTTCTTGACAAGTGTCATCATCTCATTGGCTTACTCCCTAAGCGCAATGCATAGGATCAACTCACGTGTCCCTATCTCAAACGTTCAAAGCTGCAGCACAGTTCCAAACCGTGCGTAAGAATGACCAATAAGGAATTGCTTGACAAGTGTCATCATCTCATTGGCTTACTCCCTAAGCGCAATGCACATGATCAACCCACGTGTCCCTATCTCAAACGTTCAAAGCTGCAGCGCAGTTCCAAACTGCGTGTAAGAATGACCAATAAGGAATTGCTTGACAAGTGTCATCATCTCATTGGCTTACTCCCTACGCGCAGTTCTGAATTGAGTAGCATCAATCCACCAAAAATCCACCCAGAGGGTGGAGAATCCACCCTCAAGGTGGATATTGGGTGTACACGTGGTAAATTCACCTAGCTGCTGGGAGGTGGATTAGTGCCCAAGAGGGTGGAAGATGAAAATCCACCCTCCACGTCATCCTTCACCTAGTTGTTGTGGGTGCTCTAAAAGTGTTGAATCACAGGCATACATGCACTATGGAAAAATAACTCCATTATAGCGTTATCGTAAACATCTCATGTAATATTGTCCAACACCTGGAAATAGGTTGTAAAAGCAAATTGTTAGTCGATTATTTTGTAAATTAGATGATCTTGATAAAAAAAAACATTGGGTTATTTTCAAGGGCGTTTTAGTGTTTACCCCCCACTTAAGCATGGATATTCGCGACTCCCCCCCCCCCCCCCCCCTCTTATGTGCCAAATATTGTGGTCGGCCCCCAACAGTAAGTTGAACCGAGCTTTGACTCTGTTGACTCATTTTGACAAAAATTGACTTTTTTATAATGCCCAAAGTACCCTTTCAAGCTGACTAGGAGAACAGCCAATTTTGTTTTATTCAAAAAACTAGCCGTTGGCTTCTTTCTCATATTTGTGTTCCCTTTCTCACACTATATATATATGGTACTTGGAAACCTAACTAAACATTCTTCAATCTTGCATATATCTTGCCTCAACTAAACAATCTGAAACCTGAAGACATGGGTGGGGATCCTCTGACAAGGTAATATATTTATATGAGTTTAAACTAAGTTTTTATGGTTTTTTAAGTTCTGCCATTAAAACTTCAACCTGAAGTTTTTTTTTGGGGGGGGGGGGGGGGGGGGGGTAAAGACAAAGTTTAGAAAACTATATGGGGACCAAGACTAATATATAAATCTTATTTGTACATGTCCAAAATTGTCACTTTTGCTCAGATATTGTGTTCCCCAAATGCATATAAAATGGAGAGATAAGGGTTTATGTACTCACATTTGGACAGAGAGTCAGAGAGAGAGGCAACTGGGTTCCTTCAAGTAAATTGGGTTTCTTCAAGCAAACTGGATTCCTTCAATCAAATAGGTTTGAGAAAGAAAGGTATAAGATGGGGTGTAATGGGGGGAAGAAGAAGTCTTTTTAGCTTAGTTCTCTAATTTTATCACAGCCATCCGAGTCCAACAGTGGATGATTGACACGTATTGGTAACAAGGGTAGATTAGGTATTATATATATTAGCTTCTGGTCAATTCTGGCCAAAATGACTCAACAGAGTCAAAGCTTGGTTCAACCGACTGTTGAGGGGTCAACCATAATATAATGTCCCAGAATTTCAGGGTATTTTTGTGTATGTTTATTATTAAGTATTGTTACTATTATTCATATATTGTTATTCGTTATGCATCAGTGTTATTTTTTTTGGTAGGTTTGTATTATATTCATTTCGGTAGTTCTGTTGGTTTCGGTGGTTTCGGGGCGGAAGTATTTGTGTTTTAGTTTTGGGTGCCCGTTGTGGCTTGGTGGTTATGTGGCATTGTTGTGTGGTGGTATGGTATGATTTCAGGGTATCCTAGGGTAGATTTGGGCTTCCTTGATGCTTCCCCTCCTATCTGGCTTGTCATATTCCTCCTGTCCATTCTTATTCCTTTCTATCCATTTTCTTCCTTTCTGTCCATTTCTTCAGAAAAGATTCCTTCTGTCTTCCGTTAAGCTTCTGTATACACTCCAACACATCACACATTTATATATTATTCCTCACGAGTCTTTTCTATCCATTTCGCATCCATTTATTCCTTTCGGATAAGTTTATAGCCATTAAATTCCTTTTTATGGGTTTTAGGAGTTCTGGTGGCCATTAGGCTGTGGAGGTAGTGTTTAGACCTTAGAAACCCCTAAAAAGTTTGGTAGTGATGTTTTATTAGTGTGTCTATAGTTTGGGGTGGTTCCGGTGAGCCGTTGGATTGGCCGGTAGGTTTCTGGAGTTTCCCGAGGAAAATATTCCTTTTTGGGGGCTTAGGCATTTTGGTAGCCGTGAGGCGGCGGAGGTGGTGTTTATACTTTGGAAAACCCTTGTTGGACTTGTTGTAGTGCTTGTGTGATAGTGGGGGTGGTTTGGGGTGATTCTGGGGTGTCCGGGGTAATCCGTTGTGCTTCCGGGGTGCATTTTTTGGGGCAGGACCAGTTCTATTCGAACAGGACTTGTCTTTATTCGAATACACTTCACTCTGTTCGAACAGGATCATTTCCTATTCGAAGAAAGGCGCATTTTCAACTTTTTTATGTTTTGTTCCCTCTTTTCCTCACTTCCTTTTCCTCTCTCTCTCTCCTCCCCCTAACCTACTCCCCTCTCCTCCATACTCTTGATCCACTCTTCCCCATCGCATCGAGGATTCTTCGCCCGCTTCGTCGCAAGCTTCGCTCCTATCCTCGGTAAGTATTCCCGATTCCTTTTCCGTTCTTTTCGGTGTAGGTTTGATTTCTAGGGTTTGGGTTTATTGTCATTTTCTTAAATTGATTGGTTGTTTGTTGTTCTTGGTGATTTTGTTAGCTTGTCAGGTGTTCTGTTTGCCGTTCTGTAGATTTTTGTTGGTTTTCCGAGTTGGATTTCCCCAGGACTCGGGATTGCCTTCAGGCGAGTTTTATCTTCCTTAATAACTAGAACATTATATTAATTTGTGAGTTATTGTATCACATAGTTTATAATGTTTATTACCGTGATTATGTTAGTATATGGGTTAATTGCTAGGGACACATTCACGGGTTATCCGTTTGGCATACCTTAGGCGAGAGTATTTAAGGGTTTGATAAGTTAGTAAAATCCGAGTTAGTTGTAAGTGTAGTTACTAGATAGAACCTGTAGGTTATGCTTAGTCATAGGAAGTTGTTCTCAGTTGTCGTCGATGTGACGATAACTCATGAGATTCCTCTTAGACCGATTTCATTGAGGGTGGTTATCACGAATCTTTTCTTCGTTGAGGTTGAGAACAAAAGCATTTCTCAGTGTGTTGCGATGCCTCAGCGTCGCTATATATATATAATATATTGAGTGTGGAATTGTTGATTAGTTATTAGGGTGCCCAACTTGTTTTAGGGCACTAGTAACTAGGCTTGGCTATTAGTGGAGATATATGGACGACGTGTGGCTCAGCCGCCATTTTTCTGAGATAGTATAGTTCAGAGACTATAGTTCTCACTTATAGTATAGCACCTTGGTTAGTTTAGGTTGTTGGACTTGGTTCTAGAGTAGTCTTGGGGCGACATAGCTTCAATAAGACATGGTCTTCGATTCAGTGCTCGTCCTCTTGCCTTCTATTGTTTTGATTAGTCTTAGGACTAGTCTAGGTGTACTCTGTGTTCTCGAGACCTGGTCCTTAAGCACTGTCATTGTGGTTTGTGGTTGTTTGGAATGTTGGATTCCATGTGGGAGTGTGGTATCTCCTGGACTGTTGGTTGTTGATGGTGAGCAGACGGCTTGTCCGTGGTGGTTGGTTGTGGATGTTGAACTTCTGATAGTTTACCTTAGGATTGTTTGCTTATCGTGTTGTGGCACTTAGTGTCCTCATGATTCTTAAAGCTGATAGATCTTAACCGTAAGCCTTCTTTCCCCGGGATGAGGCTATTAGGGTTGTGTTCCCTTCCGTCATCTAGGAGGCAGCGAGACAACATGGCTCAGTGAGGTCCGCGGCTGAGCCAGGTGGTTTATAAAGTTGTACGTCACCCAAGATGTTGGAATACGGCTGAAACCTCCTGTTGAATTCGGTTCCTGTACATCCGTGCTGGTGGCTTATGTACATGATTAGGAGGATTGTGAGGCAGTTCTGTTATTGGGGATTGTTGGCTACTTGTTGGACAATTGTGGGTCACCCCATGAGTGCTAGTCTGTGTTGACAGCTAGAGTACTGTAGCATTTGATGGTAATCATATTGCTTTGAGGAATCTTAGAGACTGATGTTGTTTAGATGTCATGATGGTTTAGTTACTGTTTTATCTGGGTTTAGATGGTGCAACTGAGTCACAGGAGGGCATCTATGTTAGTTTTGGTTGCCACGCTCTCAGGCAAGTGGTTATCCTATTGTGTGCTGGCTGTGTTAGCAGTGGTTGTGTTTCAGTCTTTAGGATTTTTGCTCACATTCATAGATAATATATTCTCTCCTTATCTTACTGCGATTAGATACATAAATAACTCCGCATCGGCTGACCTTCGAGAGGTTCAGGGATTCCTTAAATCGGGTTAAAATAGAAGGTGGGTCCAGGATGGATACTATTATACCTAGTCATCCATTCGGGAGTATGGGATGGTATGAGACAATATTTACAATCCGATACAGGGCTTATCTTGGAAGTTGAAATGCCTCGGAATGTATATATAGTTTGGACGTTGGCTCCGTGGGATTTGATAGATTGATGTAATATCCTCATAGTCTGGTCGAGCTAGTGCAGTACATCGTACTCTTGTATCCAACAATATCCGGTAAGGTAAATCCTTTTTCAGCAGTTGTCAGCCCACTTTAGTCTTGGGGGCTAGCCCTTTGAGTTGACATCGCTAAATCATTCTGCATCATCATCAAACATATCATTGCATCTCTGCATACTTTTAATTCGTAGGTTCTTCTGATAGAAATCCTTAACCCTTTCTGCATTATGTTTAATATAAAATCTTCTACACTTGGGATAATCATAAGATTATCTCTTTCCATCATATCATCATCATAACATATCATTGCATTGGGATAATTATGGGATTATCCTAGTTCATCATATTCTTCTCCCCTTATCTTAATTCCTCTTCTCCTAATTGATTTTCGGTGTAATTAGATTCATCTTTCTTCTGCATATTCCTCTCCCCTCTGCATTTATTCATCCCTCTTCTGTATCTGGCTAATAAATAGGTTATTTAGTCCAGTTGGTTGCTATGTACTTTAGGCTGATATCTGGCTGTGGGCGATCTCGCTTAGCTTGTGATAGCTTCGGGGTTGCCCCTGGTTAGGGTTTGGGTAACCATGTTGGATTATTGTGAGCCGAGGGTGTTTACCC
The DNA here is from genome assembly GCA_014058105.1 of Kingdonia uniflora. NCBI lineage: Eukaryota > Viridiplantae > Streptophyta > Magnoliopsida > Ranunculales > Circaeasteraceae > Kingdonia > Kingdonia uniflora. The sequence goes on along the minus strand of JACGCM010001717.1, from coordinate 776,022 downwards.
TTGTATGTGATTGTATCTCTAATGTAGATTAGTTGCGCGTGGCGCTGAAGGTCACGGTAGTAATTAGAGTATAGTTAGTAGTCATTGTGACTAGAGTGTAGTTATAGTCTTAACACTCCTTTGCTCGAGATATGTATATACATTTATAGTATAGTTAAATATAATTTTTAGACTAGTTATGTACCTATTAAATACCTATTAGACATCATTGGTATATATATATATATATTATTTATCGTTAGATATTATTATATCCATCTCATTGGTTAGTATAATCGTTTAGCTATTCTGGGGAGTTAGTGAGCTCGTTGTTTGCTTACTCTCGTATCCCTTTTTCAGTGGCAGGTTGTTTCAGGTTTTAGTTGCTGCTGTGGTGATCTTTAGGAAGCTGAGCTGGAGGCTCATTCTCCAATTATTACTGTTAGGCTTGATGCGTAGAGGTTTGTAGAATCTTACCTTTAGATATTTGTTATCTTAGTCTTCCGCTATTTCTGTTTTCCTTATTACTCTGTTGTGATACTATTGTGAATGACTGGGCCATAATTTGTCTACAACTCGGTTGTTCGTGGGGAAAATCTGTGGATTCCCCGACTTGCACATCCTCGAATCTCAGTAATTGGTCTAGCTACCGATTATTGAATTTTGGGGCGTGACACATAATATTTAGTACATGGGGGGGGGGGGGGGGGGGGGGGGGTGTTGAACACCAAAAGCCCCTATTTTCAATCACAATGGATTATCATTTTCATCACATATTATAAGCAATTAAAAGCATAAATTAACCAAAAACCATATCATTAGTATATATCTCACTCTCACTCTCTCTCTCTCTTCACCATTAATATATCTTTTCCCTTCCGATTCTCCATTAGAGCAGGAAGAGAAGAAGCAAAGAAATTAAGAAACAAGTGAATGTAAAGGAGAAATTACAGGGGCAAGTCGTGATAATATCACTGTCGTGAGAAAAAGGATAAATCGCAGGGATAAGTTGGGAAGCTTTTCTTCCCTGTTAGCTGAATTAAGCATTAAGCTACTTTGGTCAGCAAAAAAACCCAAAACACTGTTGAATGAGGTCATTTAGCACCCATTCAACATTCAACCAGTTATAGTAGAGAAAACGTGCACCCCCTCCCCAAGTCTTAGGTATGAGAAATTGCAGTTGTGATTTTGTCGTAGGAGTTTCGGGGGAGTTAAATAGCTACAATAGTTGTTTATAGTCTTAGATGCATGACTCTTTCATAATCCATATGTTTGAGATTAAGAGATCAATATAGCATAACAACGTTAAATGAACATGGTACACTTTTTTGCTTAAATAGTAAACCTCCAACATTCCTAATATGTACTCTTACTACTTGTAGATGTTACAAGTTTGTGTTTAGACAAAAGAAAGGGTATCCCGAGTTAGTATATTAATGTTGTTACGAAAGGGAAGCCATTGTCTCACTAAAATCCTATATTGTGATGGAAAAATAACATTTAACATGAAACGCGTATTCTTTGGCAATTTTATGGCCAATGAAAGGATGTCTTCCTAGAAATTCCACGACGCTCTGAATATCACCCCACTCCCATTTCAATTTCCAAACCCCGCCCATTTTATGTACTATTGGCAATAAAGGGTGGCTTAGCATAAGAATAACCTCAACAATAGTATATGGTTCTCTACATGGATCTTGACAAGTCCTGAAATCTTACATTTTATACCCTTGACATAAAGTAATGTTACAGTCCTAAACTACCTTAACTAATGACTGTATGCCAAGATTACTATTTTTCCAGATCGCGGGTCCAAAAGTAAAATATGCAGTAAAATGACATCAAAAAGGATCTAAAAGAAACTCCTTCAACAAGACTTAAAAGAGCAAGTCCAAGAGCCACCCTATTGTTGGAGGTGATTATATATCAGAAGTCTATATCCTGCCATGTCTAAACACAGTCCAAGTTCAGTAAAACTGAACACATAAACTCACAAGTTAAACATTCACAGGCTAGGAGATCCGCTGGTGAGGAGCTACTAAAGATTCAGTTATAAATTATATCAAGATAAAGCCTCAAGAGAATCTCAAGAGAAGTCTAGCTGATGCAGAGCCCATGAGGCATCCATAAACCCATGATCACGAGTCTGGTATGCCTAATAAACTGGCATTCGCAGGTTGGCGGTGGCCTCCTGGGTCCCACTTTTGAGTTGGTATCTCGGGACGTATGAAGACTAAATCAGCCGCTAGATTACTGAAGTTGGTTAATGGGAGGTTAAAACTATAATTATACTATTAAGAAAAAAGGAAAGTCCAAGGCCTCCACTTCTTTAAAAGAAGCCTTGGTCCTCATTTTAAATCATCTTGGAGAAGTGACTTATCGTAAAAAATAAAGATTGAAGACTTTAGTTCTTGTATATTCTTCATCCCCCTTTTCTTCTTCTATAAAAGATAAGTTCTAAGTTTTTGTAATTTAGGGTAATGATCTTGGCAATGAAGAGGCTAGGAGCTTACACTTAAGTAGACCCAACTTTTAGTCAAGTAGCTCTTCTTAGTATTGTTATTTACCCCTCTTTATTTAACCAGTAGATTGTTTAGGTTATTAGATCACAGATGTACTAGAATTTTTGCTTCAATAAATTCCCACTACTGTTATAGTATATCGGTAAGCGGGGTCGAACAATGTTGGGGATCGGTGTCGGTTCTTCAGTTGTTAATGGGGGTTTTTGGTTGTTTGCTGGAGTTAATTAGAGATTATTTTGAGATGAGAGGAATATTCTAGGAGAGAGACTACAACTTCGGGATTCTACATCCCCTACTTGAGCCTTTCTTATCTAGATCTACATGTGGGGTTGCCTTTTCAAGCTCTTTTTCAGTACCCTTCTAATGGGCTACTACTCACGATAATGTGTCCAGACCTTCCTTTTTAGGGGCAAGGTCTTACTATCAATAGTCGGTCCAGAGGGAAGGGGACAACTAAGTCCGAAGCTTATTAGGCTATATGAATTTTGCTGAGCCCTTGTGGGTGTTGCTAGAGTCCTACTTCTTGTAAGGCTTTAGGCCCTTCTTACATCCCATCTGGATCCTTTGATGTGATCCTAATAAGGACTCACACCACTATCTGTCAATTGAGTAGGATATGACATGGATGGTCTACAGAGAGTACCACCTGCCCTAGTATCTACCTCAAAAGAGTTTGAGGTATGTTATCTAGGTATACCCTCTTTGAGAGGCGTGCCCATATTTCTCTTTAGTCCTGAAGATGAGGAAGGAATATAGATAAGTCTAACTTAAAAAGCGTTAATCCTCCTAGTCTCCCTCAGACCTCTGAGGAGGAGGACTTTCTAGATCACCAAGTGTACCCTTTCATAGAAAGACGTACTCATATGCATCTAAGGTCTTACAGAAGGACAATAGGAATAAGGCCTAGACTCAATTAAGAGTGTTAACCCTCCTAGATTTTGTCTACCAGGGATTCACCAGTGGACAGACGACATATGTTTGAGATCTATCACTATCTGAGAATACTGTAGGAGTGGACAATATGCTTCCGGTGGAGAACTTGATCTCTAATCAACTTGTAGCCACTTATTAGTAATATATCAACATCACGAGAAGAAAGAGGCCTACACTGGTAAGTCAAGAAGGTTTGGAGTTTCTCAGAGTTCTACATCGAGATACCATAGGATACGACATTATGAACAATATTTTCCATACCATCAGAGATACTGTGAGAGATGTATAGTATGCGATAACTGACGGGAGCGACATAGTTTACTATCTTTCAGGATTTGTTACCATGCTTATAGACTACATTGATCTAAGTGCACTAAGCATGCTAAAAAAATGCTCTTAGAGCCATTGGATATGACGTCAGATTTAGCTGGATATAGGCAAGATTACTGGAGACCATTGTCAGGAAATGAATTCTTCATGCCCTGTCAACAGGATACTCATGAATACATATTTCAGTACCACGTCTATTTTATAGATACAGATTATGACGCAGATGAGGAGGAGCCTATGGTGGAAGAGTATTTCGAAGAGAAACCTATGGAAGACTCAAAGGATGTGTAGATAGATGATTTTGACAAGGAGCTGTACCTAGGATTATTGGTATTGATAAGCCAATTGGCATTGGTACCCCAAATTATGATTATGAGTAGTGACATGCATTTTTATTTATCTTAGAGTCTGGTTTTCTTTCAGTTATCTTTATTAGTATTAATAGTGTCGTACATGTCTAGTATGCATAAAAAAAAGAAAAAGAAAAAAAAATCTATATTTTTCTAGTCAATACCGATTTTCAGTTCAGTTACCTGTTCATTGCATCTTATTAGCGACATATCTCATACTGGTAACGTTTACTCTTACCCTTTCATTTTTTTAATTTACTTTACTTATCATTTGTTCACATTGAGGAGAATGTTTCTTTTAAGTTTGGGTGTGGGGAATCATTTTCAAGTTTTTAGAGAAAATTGGTACACTTAGTATAACTGGTAAAATAGAGTTAATCTGTCCATGATAGCAAATAACTCTAAATAACCCATTCGATTAAGTTGTTAGGAGAATATAAAGAATCCTTAGAGTTTTAAGTGTTTAATGGGATTATGGAATAATATGCCAAAATTGAAGAAAAAAAAATACACTTAAGATATTGTAATTGATACTAATAATATTCTCAAATTATAGAGTTAGAAATTTCTTAATAGAAAATGCACTTCACCTTAGTAAATGTACATGTCCAAAGAAGTTAGCCAGAGGTACTTAACCAATCTAGAGAGAGTAATGAACTCACTACCAAAAATTGTTTATTAGTAAATAGCACAGTGTAATACAAAAGAAAGAAGAAAAAAAACAAAACAAAAGAGTAATCAAAAGAAGAAAAGCTATCACAACATAAAGTAATTAAATAATGGTGTGAACCTGAAGTTCAGGTTATGAAGGGACTCCAAATCGTGGTAGCCAGAACCAACTGATCCATTGATGTTTCTCCTCAATCCTTGGAAAACTAATCATACTTAGTGTTGAGAGTCGAAAGCTTTTGTAAGATTTCAGTTAAGACCTTGTTTGTTTGCTCCTTAGTTTCTTCAATAGCTTTGATCTTCTGATCCAAATGATATGATTATGAAGTAAAACAAAGAAGAATAAAGGAATTGGAAGGAAGTTCTTAATTCAAATGTTCATTGCCTTACATGTTTAATTGGAAACTTATAATTTATAGAGACCTGGACAGCTTAGATAATTAATGACCTACTAACCTAATTAATATCTTAAGAACTTCAAGAGACACAAGACTTAATCATCAAAAAGAACTAGAAGGACCTAGTATAGTGTAGATGATTATAGAACCTTATCATTGCCCCATCCTTGGAATAAACTTTGTCCTCAAGGTTAAAAATTTAGAAAATGTTCTTGAAGACTCTTGAATTCCTCCCACATAGCATCTTCAGGTGCGCATGGGCCCAATGAACTAAGACTTCGGTGACAACCACATTATTCTTCTTTGTAAGACGTCGATCCAGAAGTGCTATTAGTTGTATTTAAATAATGCCATCCTTAGACACAGGAGGAAGCTCTGCAATAGATGTGACATTATGTCCCAACTTCTTCTTCAAACATGAGATATGGAAGATAGGCTAGATCCGACAATGATCTGGAAGGTCTAACTTGTATGCAACAGGACCTATCTTCTAAATTTTTTTGAAAGGCCCATTAAACTTTGGTGAGAGTTTGTGCGGCCGTCAAATGTAATGTCCCAGATTTTTGGGTTTATTTATTTATTATAAAGTATTATTATTATTATTATTTCTATTTGTTATTCGTTATGCTTTCGTGTTATTTATAATTGTCAGGTTTGATGTTAGATTCTTTTTTTTTAGGTAGTTTCGGTGGTCCTGGTGGTTTCGAAGGTTTAGGGGAGGAGGTGTTTGTGTTATGGTTTGGGGAGCCCGTGGTTGGCTTGGTGGAGGTGTGATGTTGCCTATGGTTGTGGTGTGGCGTAATCTAAGAGGATACTAGGTTAGATTTAGGTTTCCGTGGTGCTTTCTCTCCTATCTGGCTTTGTCGGATTCCTCCCATCCATTTCTTTCTTTCTGTCCATTTCTTCATTTCTGTCTTTTTTTCATTTAGAAAAGATTCTCTCTATTTGAATAGAACTTTTCCTATTCAAATAGAACCTTTTTCTATTCGAATACATGCCTCCTTGACTCATTTTATTCGAATAGAACCTTTTCTATTCGAATAAGATTCTTCAGTGAATAGTGTTTTCTGCGCTGATTCATTTTATTCGAACAAAATAGTTTATGTTCGAATAACTTTTGCTTTCTGTTCGAACAACTTGTTTTATGATCGAACAGAGGCGTGTTTCTGTGACCAGTTGGGTCTTTCCTTGCGTTTCTCGGCCGTTGGTTTGATGTTCGAATAACTTTTGCTTTCTGTTCGAACAACTTGTTTTATGATCGAACAGAGGCGTGTTTCTGCGACCAGTTGGGTCTTTCCTTGCGTTTCTCGGCTGTTGGTTTGCCTCGAGATGTGTGTTGGCCTTTTAGGGTTATATAAACCCATTTCATTTTACAATCTCTTTTTTTTTTCTCTCTCCCTAACCGAATCCTCTCCTCACCTCGCTTGCCGAATTCAACCCGATTCTTCGCCGTGATCCTCGCCGTTCCTCTCGGTGAGTAATTCCCCTCTCTCCCTCTCTCGTGTGATTCATTCGATTTCGGTTTTGGTGGAAACCCTTAGTTTTAGGGTTTGTAATCGTGGAGTGATTTCAGGGTTTGTGATTAATGATGGATTGGGTTTGATTGTGGAGTATTAGGGTTTATAGAAGTGTATGTTTGTTTGCAGGTGTTGGGCTGATTTTGGGGGTTTGATTTTAGGGTTTCACGATTGGGTTTTTGCTGAGATTACGGAGTTGTGATTTCTTGCAGGTGTTGGGCTATTGGTACTGGGTTGTTGTTGTTATCTGTGGTATTGGGTTGGTGGTGTTGGTTTGTTGTTGCCCTGTTGATTTGGTTTGGCGGTTTACCTGTGGTGTAGCGGTTGGGTTATCCTATGATTTGGATGGATTGTCCACGAGATGCCGTGCTGGTGCATTGAGTTGCTTTGCTTGGATTGGATATCTTGAGCATTGTATCAGGCGAGTTTTATCTTCCTAAATAACTAGATTATTATGCTGATTCATGAGTTATAGAAATGCGTAGTTTAGTATATTTGTATCTGTGATTAGGTTAGTATTTAGGTTAATTTCTTAGGATACCTTTATGGGTTATCCGTTTAGCATACCTTAGGCGAGAATACTTAAGGGTTTGATAAGTTAGTAAAACCCGCGACAATTTGAGTTTAGCTACTAGATAGAACCTGTAGGTTATCGTTAGTCATAGGTAGTTGTTCTCAGTTGTCGTCGATGTGACGATAACTCATGTGATTCCTCTTAGACCGATTTCATTGAAGGTGGTTATCACGAATCTTTTCTTCGTTGAGGTTGAGAACAAAGAAATTTCTCAGTGTGTTGCGACGCCTTAATGTTGCTATATATATATATATAATATATATATTGAGTATGGAATTGCTGGTTAGTTATTAGGGTGCCCAGCTTGTTTTAGGGTACGTACTAGTAACTAGGTTTGGCTATTAGTGGAGATATATGGACGACATGTGGTTTAGCCGCCATTTTCTCAGAGATAGTATAGTTCTCACCTTATAGTTATAACACCTTGGTTAGTTTAGGTTGCTGGACTTGGTTCCAGGGTAGTCTTGGGGCGACTTAGCTTCAGTAAGATGTTGTCTTCGATTCAAAGCTCATCCTCTTGCCTGCTATTGTTTTGATTAGTCTTAGGATTAGTCTAGGTGTACTCTGTGTTCTCGAGGCCTGGTCCTTGAGCAATGTTGTTGTGATTGGTAGTTGTTTGGAATGGTAGATTCCATGTGGGAGTGTGGTATCTCCTGGACAGTTAGTTGCTGGTGGTGAGCAGACGGCTTGTCCGTGGTAGTTGGTCGTGGATGTTAAACTTCTGGTAGTTCACCTTAGGATTATTTGCTTATCGTGTTGTGACACTTATTATCCTCATGATTATTAGAGCTAATAGAGCTTACTCGTTGAACCCTCTTTCCCTGGGATGAGGCTTATAGGGTTGTGTTCCCTTCCGTCATTTAGTAAGCAGCGAGACAGCATGGCTCTTGTGAGGTACGCCGTTGAGCCAGGTAGTTTATGAAGTTGTACGTCACCCGATATGTTGGAATGCGGCTGAAACCTCCTGTTGAATTTGATTCCTGTACATCTGTGTTGGAGACCCATGTACATGATTAGGGGATTGTGATGCAGTTTGGTTATTGGGGATTGTTGACTACTTGTTGGACACCTGTAGGTCATCTCATGAGTACTAGTCTGTGTTGACAACCTGTAGCACTTGATGGTAATCATGTTGCTTTGGTGAATCTTAGAGACTAATGTTGTTTAGATGTCGTGATGGTTAAGTTGTTGTTTTATCTAGGTTTAAGTGGTGCAACTGAGTCACAGGTGGGCATCTGTGTTAGTTGTGGTTGTCACACTCGCAGGCAGGTAGTTATCTTATTGTGTGCTGGCTGTGTTAACAGTAGTTGTATTTCAGTCTTTAGGATTTTTGCTCACATCCATAGATAATATATTCTCCTTATCTTACTGCGATTGGATACATAAATAACTCCGTCTTGGCAATCCCTCGAAAGGTTCCAGGATTCCTTAATCGGGTTAAAATAGTAGGTGGGTGTGGGACTTGTACTATCATACCTAATTCATCCATTCGGGAGTGTGGGATGGTATGAGACATAGTCATCAGGTCTCAACTTAGTCCTCGTTGAGGTTGAAATACCTTTAAATGTAAAAATATAGTTCGGACGTTGGTTTTGATAGATTAATGTAATATCCTCATAGTCTGGTGGAGCTAGTGCAGTACATCGTACCCTTGTATCCAACAATATCCTATAAGGTAAATCCTTTTTTTCTACAATTGTCAACCCACTTTAATTTTGGGGTTTAGTTTATCGGGTTGACCACTCTAAATCATTCAGCATTGGGATAGGTATGGGACTATCCCACTTCATCATAACACATCATCATTATCATCATCATCATCAAGCATATCATTGCATCTCTGCATACTTCCTATTCGTAGGTTCTTGTGATAGAAATCCTTAACCCTTTCTGCATTATGCTTAATGTAGAATCCTCTGCACTTGGGATAATCATAAGATTATCTCATTCTATCATATCATCATCATAACATATCATTGTATTTGGGATAATTATGGGATTATCCTAGTTCATTATAATCTTCTCCTCTTTTTTAAATTCTTCTTCTCCTAATTGATTTACGAAATCTTTAGCATTCCTCTTCTTTTTGCATATTCATCTCCTCTCTGCATCTATTCCTCTATCTTCTGTATCTGATATTTTAAATAGGTTATTTAGTCCTATTGGTTGCTGTGCACTTTAGGCTAATATCTGGTTGTGGGTGATCTCGCTTAGCTTATGATAACTTCAGGGTTGTGCCTGGTTGGGGTTTGGGTAACCCTGTTGGATTATTGTGAGCCGAGGGTGTTTACCCTCGTGTGTGATTGTATCTCTGAGGTAGATTAGTTGTGCATGGCGCTGAGGGCCACGGTAATGATTAGAGTGTAATTAGTATTCCTTATGACTGGAGTGTAGTTATACTCTTAGCACTTCTTTGCTCGAGATATGTATATATATTTATAGTACAGTTAAATATAATCATTAGACTGGTTATGTACCTATTAAATACCTATTAGACATCCTTGGTATATATATATATATATATTATTTATCGTTAGATATTATTATGTCTTATTATTATTATTATATCCATCTCATTGGTTAGTATAATCGTTTAGCTTATTTGGGGAGTTAGTGAGCCATGGTTTGCCCACTCTCGCATAACAACATTTCAGGTTTAGTTGCTGTTGTGGTGATCCTTGGAGAGCTGAGCTGGAGGCTCATTTTCCAATTATTACTGTTGGGCTTGCTGCGTAGAGGTTTGTAGAATCTTTTGTATAGATATTGTTATCTTAGTCTTCCGCTGTTTCTGTTTTTCCTTAATACTCTGTCGTGATACTATTGTGAATTACTGGGCCAGAATTTGTCTACGGCTCAGTTGTTCGTGGGACGAATCTTTGGATTCCCCGACCTGTACATCCTCGAATCTCAGTAATTGGTCTAGCTACCGATTACTGGATTTTGGGGCGTGACATCAAACTTCTAAAGATGATTGTCTATAAGGCTGTAGACGTAAAAGCACCATCCTGCCTTCCTCAAAAACCTTTTTAGTCCATCTTTGATCAGCTTGTTATTTCATTCGAGCTTGGGCAACATAAAGGTTCTGTCTTAATATCTTCAACATCTTATCACATTCTTGTAAATCTGCTTCTACATGTCCCATTTAAGTTGTATCACGTTCGTACCCTATAATCTAAGGTGGAGATTGCCCGTAAACCACTTCATAGGGAGTCATTTTTGATGATGTATAAAATGAGGTATTATACCACCATTCCGCCCATGGTAACCATCGAACCCACTGTTTGGGCTATTCACCAGTAAAACATCTTAGGTATGTCTCAACACAACGGTTATATACTTTAGTTTGCCCGTCCATTTGTGGGTGATAACCAAAGCTCATGCATAATTTTGTTCTCTGTAATCTAAAAAATTCACGCCAAAAATTGCTAATAAATACTGGGTCACGATCACTAATAATAGTTAGAGGCATACCATGTAGCTTAATAATATGATCCAAGAAGTATTTAGCAACAAACGCAGCTGTATACGTATATGGATGTGCAATGGCAAGAAATGAGCATATTTTGACAAACGGTCCACCACCACAAATATCATTGTTTTTCCTTCGGAGGATGGCAAACCGTTAATGAAATCCATCGATATATTTATCCAAACACATTCTGAAATCGGAAGTGGTTGTAGTAACCTAGGGGATGCAACAGTTTTAGACTTATTTCTTTGACCTGTGTCACATTCTGCGATGTAGGTTTTAATGTTGTTCTTCATGCCTGACGAATAAAAAGAATGAAAGATCTATTTATAAGTCTTTAAGAGCCCTGAATGACCTGCTGTAGGAGAATCGTGCATTTCCTTCATAATAGACTCGTGCCACGAAGAAGTATGTTCAACAACAATTCTACCTTTGTACTTTAAGAACCCATTATCAAATGAAAATTTACTACTGGGGTTTGTACCATTTTGTACCTCCTGAATTTTGTTCAGTATCCATGAGTCTTGTTTAATATCTCTTCTCTTAAAGTCTAGTCAGGAGATGGCCGCTGTCGTGGCGTTTTTATACATTCTTGAAACTGCATCCGCAGCTTTATTTTCTACCCCACAATGGTGCACGAGTTTGTAGTCATACCCCATTAGTTTATCTACACATTTTAATTGAGCTGGTGTAGAGGCTCAAGCTTCTAAAAAATATTTAAGGCTTTGATGATCTGTGCGTATAACAAAGTATCCTCCGGTCAAATATATTCTCCATTTAGTCACGGCATGAATGATCGCCATCATCTCCTTCTCATATGTGGATAAAGTAAGATTTTTGCCACTTAAAGCCTTACTAGTGAAAGCAATTGGCCGACCTTCTTGCATTAAGATAGGTTCAATGCTCGTACATGAAGCATCAATTTTAATGGCATATGATTTTGAGAAATCAGGAAGTGCAAGTACCAGTGTGCTGGTCGTCACGATCTTGAGAGTTTGAAACGATTGCTCCGCATCCTTACTCCATCAGAATACATTCTTTTTTAATATGGCTATTAACGGAGAGCCGATTTTACCATAATTACGCACAAAATTTCTATAGTATCTAGCTAATCTGAGAAAACCATAAAGTCCTTTGAGTGATTTTGGAGTCGGCTAGTCCACCATTGCTTTGATTTGGTAAAGATCGACTTCCACGTCCTTGTAAGAAATCAAATGACCCAAGTACTCGATAACTTCTCCAAATTTTTACTTAGACCTTTAAACATACAATTTATGATTATGTAATAGTCAGAGTGTGGTAACTAGATGACTTTGATGTGTTTCCCATGTTGTGTTATACACCACGATATCATCGAAAAAGACCAAGATAAATTTGTGCAAAAATGGGCAAAAAATCTCATTCATCAAACTCTGAAATGTTGATGGAGCATTGGTAAGTCCAAATGGCATTACTAAAAAGTCATAGTGACCATCAGGCATGTCAAAAGCAATTTTACTAATGTCTTCGTCTTTTATACGAATTTCATGATACTTCAATCACAAATCTAGCTTTGAAAAATATTTGCTCTGTGAAGCTCGTCTAATAATTCATCAATTACTGGTATTGAAAATTTATCCTTCACTGTGATCCCATTAATTTGAGATCGATAATCAACACACCGCCACAATCCATCCTTTTTACGGACTAGTAAGACGCGCGATGAATATGGGCTAGTGCTTGGGTGAATGGTCCCCGAAGCTAGCATTTATGTAACCGACTTTTCAATCTCATTTTTATGGAATTGGACATACCGATAGGGTCGAACATTTGTTGGTGAGCTTCCTGGCTGAGGAACTATTTAATGACCATGAGATCTTTTTGGAGGCAACCATTTTGGTTCCTCAAACATATCCACAAATTGATTTAATAAAGCTTGCATATCACCAGATAAATAATTCATCATTATCAGTTGCCTGAATCTCATTAAGCTTAGCAAAATAAAGTAGTATACCCGACTGGTTTTGATTAATGATGTGTTCCATAAGATGAGCACTAACTGGCATAATTGGTTTTGATTGTGATCCTACTAATCTGTAGATCTATCCCATTACAGTAAACTCCATTTGCAAATTGGCGAAGTCCCATAAGATTGGTCTCAAGGTACAAAGCCATTGCGGTTCGAGCACCACGTCCCATCTGCCTAGGGAGAGAACAAACATGTCTGTGAAAAAATTATATCCTTATAAAGAGAGCTTCAGATTTGGACATTTTCCAAGGCAAGGAACTTATCCCCCATTTGCAATCATCACATCAAACTTATCATCATAATTGATAGGGCAACCAACTCTCTTGAGCATAGATGGATCAACAAAGTTATGAGTGCTTCCCAAATCAATTAGGACTGTTATAGGACATTTCTTCAAAAATCCATTTACTCTCATATAGTCTGCGCAGTAACCGAGCCAATTAAGGCATGAAGAGAGATCTTTGGTTAAACAACATTTTCCTTCTCCCCAGATTGGTCGTCCGCTTCAGGGTTTACTGTATGTTCATCGTCAATAATAGTCCAATCGCCATAGATTGAAAAAAGTTGCTTATTTTTGCAAGTGTGCCCAACCATATATTTTTCATCGCAACTGTAATACAAACCTTTTTGTCGCATTTCTGTAGCTTCTTCAGGCGTCAAACGACAAATAGGTAGCCTAATACTATGGCTAATGTTATTCGGATTTTGAAATTCTGATTTAGTGAAGGAAACCTTTGTTTTTTATCGACTAGCTGTGACCTTTTCATCTTGCAACTTGGCTAGACCAATCGCGACCAATAGTGTAGTTGGTCGAAACATCTTCACATCACAGCGTATGTCTTCTTTCAACCCGTCAATGAAACAACTAATTAGGAATTTTTTTGTTTAATATGTTGTCCGATTAGCAAGCCTTTTGAACTCCACTTGGTATTCCATAAGAGTACCTGTCTGTGTCAATTTCACCAACGAAGCCGTAAAATCTTTAAAATCGGTAGGTCCAAATCGAAAGCATAAAGCTTGTGTAAACGCTTGCCAAGATGGAAATCCTGAGACTCTTTCAGTCCTTTGGGACCACTGCAATGCATCTTTTCCAAGGTGAAATGAAGCAATTTAAACCTTATGATCTTCCGGTGTTGATTGGTAACTGAAAAATTGCTCCGCTCTAAAAATCTATGTAGATGGATCATCCCTATCAAACCGCAAAAAATCAAGCCACAATGTGCAAGCATTGATTTGACCATTATTATCCTAACGTCTAACATTACCCCTAACTTCAGCTTGTGTTGCACCAGTCCCATTACGTTATGTTTCTCCTCGATCCTTGGACAACTGATCATACTTAGTGTCGAGAGTCAAAGCTTTTGTAAGATTTCAATTAAGACCTTATTTTTTGCTCTTGATTTTCTTTAATAGCTTTGATCTTCAGATCCATTGATTGGTTATGGGTAGTGATGGATTGGTTATGGTTGTTGGATGACATTGTTTACTAAGGATAAAAGCAAAAAATTAAGGAGTAATAATCTTGTATATGGTCATCTCAAGGTGTGCTAATATGATTCTTCGCTTACACCTCAGTTTAGTCGCTACAAAAGATAGTGATAGCAAAAGTGTAAGTGTTGCTAATCCAATTCAACAAAGTAGGTCAATGGATGGCAGAAGTAAAAATTTTCCTGCTAAAAAACCTATATATAGAAATTTAAGCTATTAAATAATAATCTTCTAGCAGATAGTATAACAGATAATACTGGAGCTGTGACACCACACACTCAGAAATATAACCCTTTATGGGGGAGTCCTAATGGTAAGTCATTATAGTATATTTCGATTTCTCCTTAATTTCGCCTAATTATTTTGGTAAACTCTCTTAAACTGATTAATAAACTGAGCTCTTTTTAGGGAATAATCTACGATATATCTAAGGGTTAATATGAGTTTTCGAGATAACAAAATAATTAGTTCAAAATACTGGAATCATTGAGTTATACATTTTTTGTAGGTGAAAATACAAAAAACCCTCACAAGAAAAAACTCGTCCACCAGGGACACCTGGGGGTTTATAGGTTTAATACATATGCTAAATGCAATCGTGAGACCTGCAAAAGTGGCTTAAATTTCATAATTTTTTTTACTCAGAACGAGCAAAAAGAAAAGCTTGGGGGTATTTGATAAACACATTTTTGTGCAGGTAATTTTGGGGTTTTGAGGCCCTTTCTGTGTAATTCATGCCTAGTTACCTAATTTTTAGGTTCTCTACTTTAATATAGCTAATTTCGTAAGTAAAGGGTCAAATCAGAGCTAAAATGGTACAATAACCACACTGAGGAATTCCAGCAGTTCAGTTTCTATCAGAATATGCCTAGTTGGACTACATGAAAATCAAAGATCATCACTGAGACAAGGAAGTAGGATGATGGATGTTAATTCAAGCATCTCCAACCAAGCGAAGTAAAACCTAATAAAATGGGCACTTTCGACTACAACCCACCGGCGATCATCGTTGGCAAAAAGGCAATTTACTCGTGATCGTCAATTAACGGTGGCCAAAAGTGGTAGAATTTTGGCACATGTCTCGAGGTGATCTAAGGAAGGTAATAAATTATTGAATGTCACTTTATCACTACTGAAAAAGACTTGGGGTAGTTAAGACACTTCAAACCTCAGGGTTTTCTATTTAAGGATCAGTTTTTCCTCTCTAAACCTACTTTTCATTTTTACAGGGTTTTCGAAAGTTTAAGAAATGATTTTGTATCTCATAACTCTACTTTTAAGTTTAATGAAAGTTATCTCAATTTCCTTCATTGATTTTGTTTATAAAAATACTCCAAGGCTCATCCTACTAGACTAGATCTGAGGAAGAAGCTCTATAGGTGTATGTTAGAATTTTTTTGTAGGTAATAGGTTTGACCTAGATATCTATGACTCTTTAAGGTTGTTCTTCAACTTCCTTGAACCTAACAAGTTGGAGGAGGAGGAAAACAATTCTAACATGGTGATAGATCGATGCCTTGAATAAGGGATTGATTCCTCAGACCACTTAGTGACCTCTACACCTAGGGATTACTCTTGTTTCCAATAAAAGGGAGCAAGTCCTAGGTAAGCAGCCAAGGGTTTAAATCTATATCCTCATGGATTAGGATCTCTGATTTGTTCTTCACGAAGAGATTAGAAAATAACTCTAAACCCCGCAAATTTGATTCCAAAAATTGAATTCGAGGAGAAGACCAAAAAAATAAATTAAATTAAAACCTAATAAATTAATATTTAGCAAAATCCAAAGGTCCTGTTATCTTAAATACTCATTTTCAAAGCCTAGTTTAAGCAAGATTTATGGCAAAACAAATCACCTTTCCCCTAGATTTTAGTTTATCCTAGAATAACGTAGCTTTTAGCAGATTGATACCCTAGTTGCCATTTTACTACATTATTAAGTAAGTATGATTCTGATTAGATAAATGATGGTCTATCACTGATCATACGTGTACTTACATATGTTATAGGAGTAAAAAATATCGTAAAATTTTGCCTGAAACAAACAAAGCTCATTGACCACTATTTTCCTTATTCAGGCCCAATTTTTTTTATTCTGGAATAGAAACTGTGCTACTATTCTAAAACTATAGTTACCATCTCTTGCAACATCCATTAATATCCCATCAACCAATATTCTTTGTTTATCAGTGAAGTAGCGGTCATACTTCCTTACAAAGTAAGCATAAGTTTTCTTAATGGTAGGCAGCCTACTTCAGTTAAATACTTTCTTTTTTCCTTTCTATTTCCCATTACCAATTATAGTGTTCTATTTTTTTTTTTTTATACTCCCAAGTGCATCAGTTGGTTGGACCTCCCATGAATAGGGAATCCTAAGTATCAATTTTGCCATTGCCTTCTCCTTTACATAAATTTTGGACACAGATTTTGCCCTTCCATGAGTACTAGAAAATCTTAGAACTCATTATCAACATTAACTGGGAACGTAGAAAATCTTTCCAGTCTTTACAATACGCTTCAAATTTCTAACGAAACACCTGAAACAAGGGTTGAATACCAATCTCCTTTGGCACATAGTCAGGGTTATCAAAAAAATTTCTCCAAACCAAATCAATTGCATATATAGGAATAGAATCCCCATTACGGATGTATGTATAAATTTGACATAAACAAGGAAGGCCATGTATTGTTCATATAATATGCCTACAGTTTTAACTAAATTCCCCGATTGCTCCTGATTGTGTTCTTTGAAATTGTTTACAAATAATATCACACGTCCAATGAGAAACAAGACCTCTCAACTGTATAAACAACGATATCGAGTATGCATTTAGCCAACTATCTAAAATTATATTGAATGATGCTCGTATCTTAGTGGTGATATCTTGGAACATATTACGGACTACCTTCCATGCGTTATCATAATTTCTATCAGAAGATCGAATGTGAATCTTCAACCTTGGATGCTGACCCTCAGCTCTCTAGGTTGTGGAATTCCCAAGGTGGTTCAATTTATTTACCCACAACAAAATAAACTTCTCCTTGTATTTTGCTAATACATCTTTCATGTATTTTATGGACGAAGGACATTCTTCAAAATCTGTCTCAAGGGCGGTCGTATTTGTTTCCAAATCCTCTAGATTTCTTAATGCACATATGGTTTGAAAAGATCTCATAAACTTGTCCGAACGATCACCCATTTCTTTTCGTGTATGCCCCAACATATTTTTCCTCTATGTGCCAACTACATGGGATGTGTTGCATTTCAGGAATAACTAAATTTAATGCATTTACAAAAGCTTTCTCATTATTTGTAACCATAACCTCCACATTGCAATCACCTAAGATTTCCTTCAACTTTCATAAAGCCCAAATGCAAGTAGCTTCATCCTCGTGTTTAAAGTAGGCAACACATACAAGAAATGTTTTACTAGTTGAAGTGATTCTGACAACCTCAAGCACCAGCCTCTTTCGACTATTGATCTTGTATGCATAGTCCATCAAGAAAACTATAGGAAAACACCTGGCAAGCATGGTCCCATACGGATGAGAATATAGTATATCTTTCATAACGTCATATCTATTGAATCTCTCCTAGAGAAAATACAATCGATACTGGTTTTGATCTCATTTCATGAATAATTCACGTATTTGGCTACATTCGTGCAACTCTTACTTGCTAAACATCTTTATATTATTGTATATTGTTTGCTTTTTACTCACGTTACTCGAAAATTCTTCCTTATTAATGGCCTTCAAAATAATCTGCGACAGAGAATTGTTTAAATACAGATGAGTAACTAATCTTACCTCTGCCAGATTAAGCCTTGAGAAATATGCGATACCATCTAGTGTCTCTGCAAGTGGGTGATTGTGGCCCCTATAATAAACCTCTAACTACCCAAGGTGAATCTTTCGCTTTAGTTAATATGTAGCATCTCACCTGAAAAGTGTAATTGCACAATTTTGTTTTACTCATCCGCTTCCATATTAGAATTTTTGACCTCTCAACAACAACATCTATACTTTTCTTCAGGCTATGATCGTGAAAATTTTCACCTCTGAAGCACCCTATTATCATTCTAGCTTTCTTACCATTTGCAGAATGGTTGGATTTTCTTATTATGCTGAAAAGCCCTTTCGACTAAGAAACCTTAAGGACCCATTTAGGAACTACTTCTCGAGTGGGAAATACATGTTAAAAATATATATGGACTTAGCAAATAATATTGGTAATTTACAATGATTATTTGATAATGAAGCAAGACATATCTTATATGTCGCAAAGTCCTTCGTAAAATCACAAACAGTCTTTGAAAGTGGGTTACGGTATGTATATTGGTCAATAGACCCGTCAAGATTTTAATCCTGATGTTCAAGATTCTCGCCCTTATATCCTAAGTCATCATGTACGGGAAAATGAACACAAGGTATAGCATCCGCCTCATTGGCACCAAGATCAATCACATCATTGGCATCGAGTTCAACCGCCTTGTCAATATCCTCACCAACATTGCATTCCTCCTCAAAGTAGGGACAATCTTCTACACCATCATATCTTGGTAATATCCCCAGAGCGACATAATCTTCATGAGCATTAGCGTCACCATTGCCATCCTGGGAATTATAATCGGCCAAAGTTAGGAACCACAATTTACAATATACCGAATTGTAAGTTAAGCTACGTCGAATGTATCAATATATTTAGCCATATCTTATTAGTAGCATACCCACATAATAAAAAGATTGTTACTGTATGACTATAATACAGTAATGTAAGTAGATTTACGTCGTTGTAAAACATTTTACATTACCGTAATGACCAATATATTCAGCCGTAGCATCTATTATAGAGTCCAAGGGTATAATGATATTGTACCATTGCCTGACTTCAAATAAATCTACCACATTTTGATCGATATAAAACCAACATCTTAAAGACTCACAAGCGCATTTTGATGCGAATTATACTTTGAGCTACTAAATATATCCAACAACAATAAGTTTGTTTTGTTGGCTTTCGAGTAGAGAAAATTAAATGCTAGAAAGTATATGATTTCTACGAGTTGGAGTAAGAACGAAGACTTAGATTCCACTCCACCCATTATAACTATGAGATAGCAAAAGTAATTAAAGTACGTTACGGGTTTATGTACTGCATATCCTTGGTCGGGTATATATAATATATCATGAGATAAAAGAGATTTGTTATTGGAAACTATCCATAGACCACATTACTGAACCATGGTTTAGTTGATAAGCATAGATTATGTTCTCTTCTTCATGTTCCTTACCAATCTTCTTATGGTCAAATAAGATAATTACTTAGGATCTTTATTCGACAAAATCCCAGCAATGGTCAGGCACATGACAAAGGAAAAATAATATACATTATGCTCAGAAAAAGAGAATGCAAATACTATAAGTAAATTATGTTATTCTATATTAAAACTATATTGGGTGGAGCTTCCTCTAGCCTTGGCTAAGAAGTTTAACTACTCATCCCTTTGATCATTGCCATATTACTTGATTAAAGAAAATGATAAGAAGAAGAAAAAAGAGCTAATTTTATTGTTTTAACTTTGATTTATACTCTCCAAAATATCTGAAATAAGTGAAATTCCCCTCCTATTTATAGAGTATTGGAGGGGTTACAAAATATCAACATAAATGATTAATCTCCTAAACATTGCCTTCCATTATGAACAAAATATAAGAGCTTTATAAAACCCCTTACTTCATGCCTTAGCCCATGTACAAGATTATATTCACCGAAACTGCTTGAGAAATGGTAAAAGGGTCGATGGTGGCGATGGACTTTGTGATAAGGATAGGGAAGACTATCAGATCGTTCTTCGATATTCATCCCTTTACTATCGCCTTGATTATGAACTCCATAATGGTTTGAAGGATGTTGTAAGAAGAATCCTCTTCTTGGAGGCAACATAAGAAATGGAGGAAGGCGTGGTAGGTGTCGGTTTGATGGAGAGAATGATGGATGTTTGCTGCATACAATTTGAACACTGCAAGTTAATTACGGTGTAAGGAGCTCGTCTTAATTTGGTTATCATTGAACTCTCCACACATTAAAGATTATGTCGTAGCCATGACATATAGAGATCTCCTCGATGATAAAACTAGGAAGTTTTGGCGTGATGTTGGTGAGGTCGGAGAGAGTCTTGAAAGTGAGGGTACAATGGCGATCTTCCCATGTGAATGTTGCCGCACAACTATCCATGTCGAGGTTAGAGACATTCTTGTCGAATACTTGTCCCCTTATGCGCAGTAGAGTGGCCTCCATTTGCGACATATTACTTCAGTGTGGTTGAACGAAGCATTGTCGACCATCATTGTATCATTGAGCTCTTTATCGATAAAATTCTTGCCCATTTTGACCTGTTATGAGCTTGGTAGGGTGTAAGATTTCATGAGAAAGAATATAGGACCCCAACAATGTCTGTGGCTAGCACTCACTATTAATAAGCCTAGGGCTGGTGGCGATCGCTGGTAGCCACACTCAGTTGGTGCTATGGCTTTTTGCAAAATGCTTGATAGAGGGAGAAGAGTTGTAAATAAAGTAGAATGGGTAAGCATCCCCCTTGTAGTTTTAGGGAAAGCCTCTTACAATTTGAATTTTAAATGGGAGAGTGGTATTCTTATATATAAGGGAAGCTACGGCTGAGTAGTGGGAAACCAACTCTTAACCCCATGTGAACCAAATCATGCACATAGGTGTGCTCCTAAGATTCCTCCCATGATTTGAGTAAGAAATTCAAATGGCTGGCTTTGAATTCAAATATAGAAGTGGAGGGATATATTTGACTTTTGCTTATTTTCTCATCTTCTAGAAGCTTTGTGAATATACTCCCGCCCTTAATTTTGAACACCATGGTGCCAGACCGTGGTGTATGCTCCTAATGGCAAACTTATGATAAACACATTTTTATGTAGAATTTAAGCTCTTTTACATGTATTTTTGGTCATCCTGAAACCCCTTTTTATATAATTATTGTATAGTTACCTCATTTTCAGGTTCTCCACTCTATTGGAGTTAATTTGGAGGGAAAATGGCCAAATCAGAGCTAAAAAGGCATAAAACCACATTGAGGGATTCTAGTAGTTTAACAAAATAGTTTTTATTAGAATTGGTTTAGTTGGGATATGTGAAAATCAAAATCATCACTGAGACAAGGGATTAAAAGGATAGACATCAATTCATGCCCTATCAGGCAGTTAAAGAAAAACCCTAAAAAGGTAGACATTCAGACCACCACCCACCGGCGATTGTCGGCTATCGGTGGTCCAATGTTGTGATTTTTGAATACTGATCCCGTGATGATCTACTAGTAGAAAAATTTCATTGAACGCCTAACTTTCACTGCAGGAGAAAATTGGGAGTAGTTAAGACAATTAAAGATCAACATTTTCCTATTTAATGTTCCATTATCTCTCTCCAAACCTACTTTTTAGTTTTGATGGGTTTTGGAGAGCTTGAGAACTGAGTTTGTATCTCTAAATATGGTCTTTAGATTTAATGAAATTTAGATCTTGTTCTTCAATTATTTGTGATTATTAAGATGTTGCAGGGATAATCCCCACATAGTCAAAATTTTTCTCAGATCTAGCCTTCTCCTCCTGAAACATGCAAACTATAGTTTGATCATTCCATGGAGACTGGGAACTATTGGAACTGCTTGGACTAGACTCTGACTCTTGGTACAGCTTCAAGCTTGATCTTATGTGCTTCAACAGTACTTTGGCTCCTCAGATTGCCTCTGGAATAAGAAATATATAAAGAAAGCTTCTTAAGGCTTTTACCTCTTATTTTGCACCAAGTTCTCTTTAAAGGGCCTAAAATTCCAAAAATAGAGAACATATGCATTAAACACACTTATTAGCAACTCAAGATAGCCAAAATAACTTGGTTTAACATTTATCACACCCCCGTTTTTATCATTTTACTTGTCCTCGAGAAAAAATTAAATCAAATGACATTACACTTAGTTATTTTTGCAGTACTCGCGGTTGCATTTAGCATATACGACAAATCGTTAATCCCCTAGGTACCCCTGATGGACGAGTATTGTCTCGAGATGGTTTTCAGTAAATATACCCACAAAATTATGATGCGACCCATCAATCATAATTGTTCAACATTTTAACATAATGAGTGTCCATAGTGGTGTGTGTGTGTGTGTGTGTATGCTGAGTCAAAATATTGCAGAGTTTTTATTTATTTCAAATTGGTCATAATTATAATTACTATTATGGGAAATTAGCTCTGTCTTACAGCCTCACATAGAATTTTTCTCGAATAATCACTGATATTTTTTATGCCTTTTTCTCAGGGGTAAAAATGAATACAAACAGATTTTAAGTGAAGCGAATGCTCATAATTACTAGAAACAACATACATTTTTCTAGTTAGATCTCATGAACGAAAGTCCGATTGTCATTAAAGGTGTCGAGTTAATCTTACCATAGACCTTCTATCTTTTATCTCCACTAAACTGACCATACTAAACTCGCGATCAAGAATGTCTGGGATAATGACAAGTAATGCTTGAAAAAAGGGTGTTTTGCTGGCATTCTAGGAATAACTTAAGGTCTTCTCTTCTAGTTCACTAGTTCATATTTTTCTTGCAGGTAATGGCTCTGACCTAGAGGTTTTTGATCAATCTTTAGTGTTTTTCTTCAACTCTCCTAAACTGGACAACTTAGGGGTGGAGTAGAACAATTCTAATCTAGAAGAGAAATTAGTGTCCTAAATTAGTAAGTGACTTCTCTGTCCACTTATTAAACTCTAAACCTAGGGATTGTTTTTGTTTTTGAAAAATAAAGAATATGACCTAGGTCAGTAACCTAGGATCTGTTCTTCGTGAAGAGATCAGAAAGAAATTCTAAACCCCTCAAATTCGATTCGAAAGAGAGAATTCGAAGAGAAGACCATAAAAACCTATTAAATTAAACCCTAATATGCTAATCTAGAGAAAAATTCAAGTTACAGCACCTAGATTAAACCTAGAAGTCCGAGTTAACAAATCCCCTTTCCCCTAAATTTTAGATAACAAGACTAACGACGATCTATCACCTTAACTTACGGAAAAATAGCCTTAATGTAGAAATAAGTTAACTAATAAAATCTAAAATATTAGGAATCATAAAGGCAATCCCTAGTACATGGGTTGCCTCCCAATAAGCGCTAAGGTTAATGTCTTTAGCCATACGTCACTTCCCCCAAACTTAGAGCCTGGTGATATTGTGCTTTTCGTTCTTAGGTTTCACTCCAAGAGATGGGGTATCTAAAGGTTATCAAGATACAATACCCTATGTGGCCATACAAAATAATCAGGGTTATGGCCCTACTCATTAGGGTCTTTCTGGATGCTTTTACTCATAATGTACTTAACTTTGGCTAG
Organism: Kingdonia uniflora; assembly: GCA_014058105.1. Taxonomy (NCBI): domain Eukaryota; kingdom Viridiplantae; phylum Streptophyta; class Magnoliopsida; order Ranunculales; family Circaeasteraceae; genus Kingdonia; species Kingdonia uniflora. The sequence goes on along the minus strand of JACGCM010001717.1, from coordinate 752,366 downwards.
TTCTTGTTGCCCCTCACACATTTTCTCTGTTGAAGTAGTCTTTTTTTTAGCAAAAGGTAAGAGTATATTGAAGAAAAAGAGATACAACTGAGGGGAGGCAATGCCAGGCCCAATCAACTAAGTAAATCTAAAGCAGCATACATGTGGGTCTTCCACTTTAGTTTGAAAACTAGGCCTATCATGGAATCTTTCTGGATAACCTGCAGGGAGATATCTGCTCCTCTTTGCAACTTGGATTGCTGAAAAGTTTGCCTCTTTCCAACAGTGAGAGAACCTAAGAGTCAGGAATGACTTCTTAATATTATTCCATTGAGCTCTATGATGCCAGGGGACTTGGTTTCTTGAAAAACTTTGAATCGTTGATTGAAAATCTGCTTCTATCCAAATGTAATTCCCGCTTCTTTGAACTGCCCAAAAAAGAGCTCCAATTAAGGCTTCACATTCCGTATAAAAGAGGGTTTTGATGCCTACCCCATGGGAGAGAACACCAATGACTTCCCCATTATGATTTCTCGCAATAGCACCGGTACCTGCTGTTCCTGGTGATCCCATTGCAACTACCCCCACATTAATCTTGACTTCCTGAAACCAAGGTAGTGCCCAGGTGCAGCTCTGAACACGACGAAGAGGTCTGTCTTTAACGGGAATGCCCAACGCAACGACGATGACAAGTTCAAAACTGTTATTGGACATACTGTTTACAGACAGATCTGCTGCTTCTTTAACTGCAGCAAGAATCTTACATTTAAGATCAGTTAAGCGAGAGGGAATCCCCTAAAAAAATAATGTCATTTCTGGCTTGCCAAAGAAAGTAGATAAAGTTAAGAACCGCAGCTTTCCAAAGGTCTGAAATGTAAGCACTCTTCTGGGAACTTGAATCAAGAGTTTGCTTGAGGTTTAAGAAAGCAGCTTGGATATGAAACAATGAAGCCAGCCAATCCCAGATCTTATTAGAGAAAGAACATTGCCAAATCCGGTGGTCGAGAGTTTCCAGGTTGCATAGACAGAAAGAACATCTGGAAATCAGCATCATTCCCCTCTTAATTAGGTTATCCTCTGTTGGTAGCGAGTTGTGGCAGACTTTCCAGATAAAAGAAGCAATTCTTGGTTGGATAACTTTGCCTTTTGTATAGCTGTACCACCACACTTTAGGCCGGTGAGAGCTAATAATATCAAAGGCTCTGTGCACCAAGAAATATCCCTGAGGGTGGTGCTTCCATACTCTAATGTCTTGGTCTGAATTGTTCAGAGAAAGCCTGTTCAGATCGATGCCATAAGAGTTCTGAAAATCCACAATTGCTTGAGGAGCCGACCATTCATTATGAGAAATAATTTGACTGAGTTTAGATGTGCAATGCTTTCAAATTTCAGGTTGGATGTTCAGGAGGTCTATGAAAGCAACCTCTGAACCCCAACAGTCTCTCCAGAAATCAATGTCTCTGCCCGATCCAATGATCCCTTTGAGTTGGCTTGTACCACGGCAATAGCTTCCTTCAGTCCATTCCAGATTAAGGAGTGTTTGTTGTAGGGAATAAGAAGGCCTTCTCTTATAAGGAATTTAGTTCGGAGAAAAGTTGCCCAAGGATCATGAGCATTTAGGAAACCCCAACCCAGTTTCATTAGCATAGATAGGTTTATATCTCTCAACCCATGAATACCAATGCCTCCTTCACTAGGGTGCTTGCAAACTTTATTCCATTTGATTGTGATAAATTTCTGCTTATCCGGATCACCAGACCACAAGAAATTTCCAATAATTCTTTCACCCACTTGGATAGCTGCGTTCGGCCACTTGTAAATAGCCATATTATAAATAGGAAGGTTTGTAAGAATAGATTTAACCAGGATAATTCGACTTTGAAAGGAGAGAATCTTCCCACTCCATCCAGAAGCCCTAGACTAAATTTTATCGATAAGAGGAGCCACCGTTGCCTTCGAGACTCTGTCTTGAACCAAAGGAATCCCAAGATACTTCTCTGGAAGATTGCCCAAACCAAAACCAAAGAGTGAGGCAATGGTATTCAGTCTAAAGGAGGTTAAAGAGCTGGCAAAATTTTTACATTTCTGTTTGTTGATCCACTGACTTGATGATGATTGATAAACCTCTATGAGGATTTTTAATTCCTTAAGACCTTTATTGTCTCCTTTAGCAAAAATGAGAATATCATCGGCAAAAAGAAGATGGGTAGGGCAAGGAGTGTTCTTGTAAATAACCATAGGTTTAAGAATCTGCTTGTCGCATAAGCAAGAAATTCCCCTGCTGAAGACATCTTCCACAAAGGCAAAAAGAATTGGAGAGATAGGGCATCCCTGCTGGAGACCTCTCGAGGCTTTAAAAAATCTGCAAGGCCTGCCATTTATGAGCACTATTAAGAATCACCCTTATCCATCGATAGAATTGATAGGAGAAACCCAATCTTTGAAGCACTTGGAGAAGGAAAGGCTAACTCACTGTATCAAACGCTTGTGAAATGTCGATCTTAAGACCAACGTTCCCATTCTTTCTACTTTTTCTCAACTCATTAGTCATCTCCGAGGCTAGAGCAATGTTGGAGTGAATAGACCTGCCAGGAACAAACCCACTCTGTTCGGCGGAAACAATGTCTGGTGCAATCTTGCTTAGTCTTGAAGCGAGGATTTTCGTTATTATTTTGAAAGCAAAATTGCTCAAACAGATAGGCCAGAAATTCCCCATTGTGCTCAACTCTTTAGCTTTTGGGATAAGGACCAAGAAGTTAGAGTTAAAGCCCTTTGGGATAGTAGAATCTACAAAGAAAGGGATCACTGCCTTGCTAAGGTCGTTGCCGATGACATCCCAAAACTTCTGGATGAAAACCCCTCTAAACCCATCTAGCCCGGGACTGCTATCTCCACTGAGAGTAAAAGTAGCCAGCCTAACTTCTTCAGAAGAGGGACAAACACTAAGCATCAAGTTATGATCAGCTGTAACCATCTTGGGGAGCAAACCTAAGAGGTCTTTGTTAATAGTTGAGTGAGCATGAGTAAATTTGGTTGAGTAATATTCCACGATGTGCGCTTTAAGCTCGGCCTGGGAGGATAAAATAGATCCATTATCAAGAGTAATCTCAGTAATAAGACTCTTTTGAAGTCTGATCCTATGAAGAACATGGAAATATTTAGAGTTTCGCTCCCCGCTGGTCAGCCAAGAGGCTTTTTCTTTCTGCCTCCATACAACATCTTCAATATCTAATAGACTGTTTAGGGAGAGCTGTTTAGCGGTGGCTTCTTTCATCAAAATATCCGAGTAGTTCTCGTCCAGCTGGAGCTGTAAATTCTCAAGTTCAGCTGTCGAAGTCTCGATTTGGAGCTTTAATCCCCTCAAATTTTCTGTTCTCCAGCTCTTAATAGCTGCTTTGAGGCGCTGAAGCTTCTTCATTAGTACATATAATTGATCTCCAGTTATGCTTTCACCCTAAGAGTGAATCACCAGATCTCTGAAGCTAGAAATCGAGAGCCAGCTGTTAAGGAATCTGAAAGGGATGTTTTTAGGCTTCAGAATTCCTTGAATCCAACCAATCAATGCTGAGTGATCTAAATTTTCTCGAGCCAAGAACTTACAAGACCAGCCCTTAAACTTTGCAATCCAGTCGTTGTTGTAATATGCTCTATCAAGTTTATAAAGAATTCGTGTTCGTCCCATTTGACCATTGCACCAAGAGTATTTGGGTCCCGAAGAGTAGCTTTCAGTAAGACGGCAAGCATCAATGCAGTCATTAAAATTAGTGATCGAGCAAGAAAGAGGCCCCGTTCCACAGCTTCTTTCCTCCCGGCTACGAATACAGTTAAAATATCCAATGGCCAACCAGGGAAGATTAAGGTGTGCGAGGTTTTCCATGTCCTTCCACAGCTCCCTTCGAGCTGAGATAGAAACCTTTCCATGCACTGCAGATATAACTAAACCATCATAAGAAATAGTGATATGCTGATTTGAGGCAGCCACAAGGATATGATTATGAAAGCCTATATTCCAGAGACACCACAAATTCCCTATCTTGGAGTCGCAATCATTTGATAATATAGAGAGGCTGAAGTCGGGAAGACCCAGTTTAAGAATATTTGTCATAGTAGGTTTTATTTGGGGTTCAGCAATGAAAATGAAAATGGGTTTAAATTTATTCACCAACCGACGAAGCGAGAGCCTCGATCTTTTATTTCCAATACCTCTGATGTTCCAAAAAATCACTCTCATTGAGACTTTTGTTTGCTGTTGGACCTGGTGTTAGGGTAAGACAACCCCTTCCCCAATCCCACATTCTTTTTCTTTGCCACTTTCTTTGATTTTTTATCCCTTCCCGGTTGTTGCCAGTTTTCTTCCTGAGCAAGCAAAGCACTGTCTCTCTCAGCATCATCGACCATGTCTGCCCACTTCAAAGCAGACTGAAGCTTGATGAGAGCCATTTCTTTTAGAAGTTGGTGAGCTTTATCTAGGTCAGTGGTTAGACTGGTAGGTGTGCCTTCAGATGCAGATGGCATTTCATCACTACATTGATCAAAGCAGATGAGAGCATCCATGCCGTTCTTGATCGGAGTAACTTCATTTTCTGCTTGTGTCTGAGATGTTGAAACTGCTTCAGAATTTAGCTTAGGCATTTTATCAAACACCTCAACTCTCGAATCCAAACCCTTTCTTTTGTTAAGCGCCTCTTGTTGTTTTTTTTCCTGACGCGTTTCTTTTGATTCTCTGTATAGTTTGCTGCTTCAGGGGAAAGTTCCTCTGGATGATTCTCAGGTTCCTTGGCTCTTTGAACTTGTTCCTTGACAACTCTGCATTCAACAAAAGTATGTCCAATGATCTTACAATGCCTGCAGAATTTTGGAGTTGCTCCTAGCTCTACTTTCTGCCAAAAATCTCCGTCTTCAACCTCCAATAGGATTTTACTTGGGATAGGCTCTGCAAGATCAACATTGACGAGCACTTTTGCGAAGTATCGAAATTCTATTGTGGTAGATGATTGATCGACTTTAATTGGTGTGCCCAAATTTCACCCAAGCGTCATCAAAGTGTCAACTTCCCAAAATTCAACACCGAGACCGGGGAACTTTACCCATACCAGAGCATGAGAGTTCTTTTGCTTCTCCGGATCAAAAAATGGACTCCACGGGGACAGTCTGAGCAGTTGCTTCCCGATTACCCAAGGACCACCCGACCATATCTTATTACGATTTTCTTCGCTGTCTAGAAAGATTGCAATGTAACCTTTACCCACTAAAATCAATCTGCAGGTTCCTTTTGGTTTCCAGAGATCTATTGCTTGAGCTCGGGCTTTCATGATTTAAATTTTCTGTAAGTCCAATCTGCATACAAGGTTAAATCTATTTCTGATTAACCTTCTTTGATGTGCTTCAGTGGAAACTTTGATTGATGGGAAATCCCCTCTTCTACCAGGAATGGGGAGCTGTTCAAATGAGCAGCTTCTACCCTCGTGGTCCTTCGCCATTGTAGCGTACGTTAGGACTTCAGATTGTTCATTTCTTGGAGCCCTAGTGAAAGAACTTTCAGTCACCCAGAGGTCCATGATCAATTAATTATAAAAATCAGTAATTCTTCTCAGGATTACAAGAATCGCCAATTTTAGGGTTTTTCATTTTAGGGCTTCAGTGGAAACTGTTGAAGTAGTCATTTCATAGTATATAGAGGCCTATTGCCCAAATTATTGTAACTTAGGATAATGTTCATCTTAGCGGAGAATGATAATGTGAGGTGAACCTAATTGCTAAAATAACTGAGCCAAGATTTTCTTTATATAATTGGCATGTTATGAGGGGAATGCAATTGCCTGTGACCATTTGAACTCAGAGTCTACACCAAGCTATACCAATGAGTTTCCATAAGATCAGGAAGATCTACCATTAGTTTACTCTATGGTAGCTACAAAACCCCGTGGTTGGGATAGACGGTAGTATCTGCTAGAACAAGCCAAACTAATGGCTGCCAAAACTCCAGCCGAATATTCCAGTCCTATGCCAATGGCAAACCCCTCTTGTATTGCTTTGCCTGAGCTTCCCGCTGGAGCATAATAATTTAAACTAAAAATCAGCGTTATTAACACCTTATATTTTTTTCATGGCTATGATCGTGATGATCCTTATCTTCACCACACTAAGTTTAAGGAGTTGTGCACTATACTTCACTGCAAAGATTGCACAAATAGGTCTGTGTAGTTCGGCCTCTTTCCCTTTTCCCTCAAGGACAAAGCTAAGATTTGCCTACACTCTCTACCCCCTAGAATCATTACAACTTTTGGGATGTTACAAAAGACATTTTTGAAGAAATTCTTCCCTGTTCACAAAACAAACCTTTTCCGTAACAAAATTCACACTTTCTTTCAAAAGATAGATGAACATATCAATGATAGTTAGGAGTGATGCATAAGTCTCTTACTTAAGTGCCCACATCATGGACTAGATCTATAGCATGAATTTTGGAATATCCCTTACACCAATAAGAAATTTTGGGATATCCTTTACACCAACAATCTATGGGATGATTACTGATATACTAGAATTTAAGCTTTAATAAATTCCCGTTACTGATGTAGTACGTCGGAAAGCGGGGTCGAACTACGTTGGGGATCAGTAATGGTTCTATGGTTTGAGAACGAGGATTTTTGGTTAGTTGTTGGGGATGGCTAGAGATTTCTTTGAGAGGGGAAGAATATTCTAGGAGAGAATTATGACTTCGGGACTCTGAGTCCCCTACTTGAGCCTTTCTTATATGGATCTACTTGCGGGGTTACATTCCCAAACTTTCTTTGAGTACTCTTCTCAGGGGCCACTACTCGTGATTATCCTGTGTCGGGATCCTCCTTATTCAGGATAGAGTTCAAACCTTCAGCTTTTGGGGCAAGGCCTCACTGTCACTAGTCAGTCCAGAGAGAGGGACAACTCAGTCCTAAGCTTATTAGGCTTAAAGTCCTTATTGTGCCCTAGTGATTTCACCGGAGTCCTACCATTTTTAAGGATTTAGACGCTTCTTACAACCCACCTAGGTCCCCCGAATGTGATCCTAATATGAACTCATACTACTACCTGTTAACTGAGTGAACTAGGATATGACGGGTCTATAAAGAGTACCACCTGCCCTAGTCTCTATCTCAGAAGTGGTTGAGGCCTGACTAATCTTTTATCTTTGAGAGGCATGCCTCTATCCCTCGTTAGTTCTTATGAGGACGCAAGGAATAAGGATTAGTCTCACTTAAGAACATTAATCCTCCTAGTCCCTCCCTTAGACCACTAAGGAGGAGGACTTTTAAGGTCCCCTAGAGCACCCTCTTTGAAAGGCGTACTCCTAAGCCCCTAGGGTCACAAAAAAGAAGATTATTAGGGACCATATATTAGAGACGGAGTAAAATTTGTCTCTACTAATAAAATATTTGGGACAATTTTGAATCATTCTCTAATATTTTAGTTTATAAGACAAAAATAATTATTTTGTCCCTAATAATATAAGTTCACGGACCGTTGGATTTGGTTGTCCCTAATTGTATAAGTTTAAGTACTCTTGGATTTGGTCTTCCCTAATTGTATGAGTTTAGGGACTACTGGACATGGCCGTCCCTTATTGTTTAAGTTTAGGAGTGGACAAAACACTGTAAAAACGAAAAGGCCCAATTTCAAGCACGCAAGTTAACTCCTCTTCCTTGTAATCCTTCCACCCTCAACTCTTAGCAACTATGCTAAACCCTAATAGATAATCATAACCCTAAAACTAAAACCATAATTTCTTTATTGTTGCTACTCTTGGTGATTTCAATTGATCTTTGTTTCTTTTAGATTTGTGATTTACTGAGTTCTGCTGATCTCTGTTGCTTATAAGTTTTTTAATATATTAAAATGCTAGTTTTATATGTGAAGTACTTAATTAGATGAATTGATTGTTTATGATTTACTTAATTGCTAGTTTCTGTTGATCTCTGGTAACCACATAATAGATGATTCCTAGAATTGACACTTTCTGATGTGTAGTGGGGAAAGAGGGGAATCCAAATATTGAAGTGTTGGTGGGTGTTTCTAAACATATTAGGATGATAATGTTTACGATTGTTTGTGGGGTTTTCGTGGTTGAGTGTTAGAGAGTTTTGGCGATAGAGGCATTCAATACTCTCGTTCCTTTCATTGTCATCTTCTATCTATAGATAGTCTACTTAAATGGTTAGAGAAAAGCAATATTGGAAGAGGAACTTACAAAAAAGAGTTGATACTGATAGGCACCAGAGTGTTTGGTGGTGTAGGCCGCTATAATACTCAAGTCCCTTCAGGTCCTCACAACACTACAAGATAATATGTCTTTAATGTCACCAAATTGAAGTCGTTTATTTTATTTATGATGTTAATACTCCAATTTCAAATTTTCACTCTGTAACTTCAGATACCGAATATGGCTGTAATGCCATTTACTAAAACATTAACGTTAAATCCTATTTTACCAATTTTCAACGTTACTTTTATTAACGACTTAAAAGAATTTACCAACCATGTTGTTCAGCAGATGTTGTCATTTGTCAAGTACTAGCAATAATGTCATTTTTCCACAATTGATGTGGTTTGAGTTAATAATAAAGCCGTGAGTACGAAGTAGATTTCTAAAATTAGTATGGGACTAAAAATTTTTAGGGGAGGGGATTGTGAGATTTTTTGGAGCAGAAAGCGATTGGATGAATCTCAAGTTTTATTTTTCTTTAGCTCTAAGTCTAAAACACCTATTTCTTCCCTAAAACTCTTCACCCAATCACGACTTCATTCGATTTCGGAGTAAGTTTTCCGAATTCAAGCTTTTTATCATCAGTTTCTTTCCCAAAATTGACAAACAAACTAATTTTAAACCCTGGTTTTCCCTGATTTGTTTGATTTGTTGGTAAATTTTGACCTATAAATGTTAAAATCAACTTACAATGTTAAAATTATGGATAACTTCATTTTGATAGAACTTTAATTTTTTGCTTCAAAGATTAGAACTGATATTCTTTTTGGACAAAATACTGGTTGCAAGAGTCTTCTAGTTCTTTCAGGTATGTTTATTCCTGGTGTATGCGAATATTTTGTATTTTACCATACTACGTCGGGTAGTATTTGGTGGTATAGTGCTGCAACTTCTAGATATTTATACTCATGCTATGAAACTATACTTAATCAACTGTTAATTATTGTAATTGTTGAGATTTGTATATACTATTAAGCCTCGTGGTTGATATGACCTCAATATGATATCCAATTGTCGCATTATTTATGTAAATTTCATAATCTTAGGATTTGGGAGTGTGCTGTGTGTATATTGGCCCTAAGCGCTCTCAAACCGAAAGATTACGTTATCCACTAGAGTGTTTATAAATTATATATGTTTTCTTACAAGTACAAAATGGAAATGTTCAGTTTACAGGGGAAGTGCTGCCAAATTTTCGATAGGATTTCTCCTATTTGATTTTTTTCCACACAGGACTCTGATATAGATGTGATGCGCCATTTTATTTTATAGATTTTCAGTTTTATAATGTATAATTGAATGTTTTATTATCTTTTGGTCCATAATTATTTTTAAATGTAGTGGTTGGGGTTGTAACAATTTAACATTTTTAAATGTAGTGGTTGGGGTACGATACAAGCATGTGTTTATTCTTCGTAGAGATGTTCATGTGTCGATGGTTCCATGTTGAATGCATAAGAGGTTGGATAATTAATTTGAATGATCAAGTTGCATTTAGTGATTGAACAATAATTTTAAATGTTCTACGCGGATTGAGACCTTATTTATTTAGATGGAATTGGTATTTGTGGAAACTTGTAAATTTATCGTTCATTCTTTTAGATTAATTTGTGGCTGATGAATTATTTGTATTGTTCAACAGCGGCGTATTCAAATTGCTAAAAATGTTGTATTTAGCATTACCTTCTTTAGGGACAATTTCTTCTATCTTTATTAATATTACTGTAAGCGAGTAAATTTAGTGCCATACTTTTGGAGACAAACAAACCCGTCTCAAATGTTATGTATTAGAGACAAAATAATCCGTCTTTATTAATATTGGCACTGGTAAGAAAATTTGGCCCCTACTTTTAGAGACAAACAAATTTGCCTTAAATGTTGTATATGAAAGAATAATCCGTCCCCAACAATATTGGCACTGACGGAAAATTTTGGCGGCATACTTTTGGAGACACAAAAATTTGTCCCAAATATTATGTATTAGGGACGGTTGCACTCTATCCCCAAAGGATTTAAAAAACAAAGACTTTTAGAGACAAATTTTGGTCATCTCTAAAGCTGTTTTTAATAGTATTAGAAACGGATGTGTCCGTCCCTAATATATTTAGGACACCACCCTAAAAGGACAACACTTTTTTGTCCCTAAAGCAGTCCCTAATAGTTGTAGGGGCGAAATAGTAGCTTTTTGGGACATTTTTTTCTATCCCTAGAGGTGGTTTTTCTTTTAGTATATTAAGGAAGACTACTAGGAATAGTGGCTACACTCAATCAAGAGCTTTAAACCTTCTAGGCCCTTCCTCAAATCTTTGAGGGGGAGACCCAAAGGCAGCCTAACAACTAGACCAAACTAATTGCTACTCAGGTAGGCTAGTTTCCTCCCTAGTCATAACTAAGCAATTTAGTCGGCCATACCTAGGTTTATGCCAATGCAAATCTAAAACTAAATACTTAACTCTTAAGATAAAACTATCTCCTAAATTTTATTCCTCTGAGAGATGATGATTATATTGGAGGGAAGGTTTCTTTTATATCTCAAGAAACCAATGCCCTTTTATTACATAAGCAATCTGGGACTATTTTTTTTAAAGTTTTTATTCATTTCCTTCTGTTTTGGACGTACAAGGGATATTATAGACTTTTGTCAAAACTTGGAAACCAAGCCATTTTGTAGACCCACGAACGCCAATCTCCCAAGGCATGTGGACCTGCGATCACGAGTCTGTGGTGGCTTTTAAGCTTCAACTTTAGACTATCTTCTTTGGGCATTTTTTGGATGTAAAACTTTACTCAGATTTGGCCTTGTCGTATTGAATTGTGTAGAATGAATCTTCGTCACTCCTTGGAGACTGGAGAACTGTCTGAACTACTGAAATTGGTCTTTAACTCTTGGTATAGCTTTATGCTTGATCTACTGTGCTGCAACAGTGCTTTTGTAATAACCAGTATTTTTATTAAATTTTAATCGTGCACTCATTGTGAAATAACCTTGTCATTATAGTTTGTGAAGCATCATATAAATTTTTCTTGTTCACGTGGCACATTCTATTATCCGTTGTTATACATTTAGGGCCATTATATTGAATTGTGATTGTTGTAGTTGTTTGTCACTTACGTGATATGTTGGGCCTTATTTAGCTATCTTCTTACTGCTGCGTAGGATAGTATTTTAGGAGAGGAGAAAGTTCTGATGATAAGAAGTTACAGGAGATTAGGGCTGCCATCTTGAAGTGGGGTGTTATTATTTTAGAGAGAAAAAAAAACAAGGGAGATGTTAGATGCTTCTGTATTTTGGTCTTGGTGTTCTTAATAGAGATGTAAGTGGTTGCAAAAGTAAGGGAGATGAGAGAAAACTTGTGTGAGTTGTATCTATGAGAGAGAGAGGTAGATATTAAACCTAATTTCTCCTGTAATTAGTCTTCATTAGGTTGCTTTAAGGTTTTCAAGGATAAGAGTCCTATTACAATCATTGTTTTGGGTATAATGTGTTTCTTGGTGGTTTAAGATAAATATCAGGAAGAAGTAGAAAGATATGCGCTATGAGGTAAGGTGCCTATTGGAGAAGAAAAAGGATTCATGATGTCATTGGATACTTGGGTGGAAGTTTTGGAGCGTTTAGAAGCTGGTTGCTTAAATGAAATTTAAATATGATTCATCACTGAGTTGGGTCTTTAGAGGGTTTGTATTTAAGGTTGTTATGCTTAGTCTTGAAGCTGATTGTTTGGTTACTTGGAGAGTCCAGATTTGCTAACCCTCCTTAATAGAGGGCTGTCACAACCCTCTCTCTCATTGGCTAGAGACTTAACAAAGTTATTAAATAAATTATTTTATTTAAATTCTAAAATATTTTAAATTCTTTATCTTCCTTTCTCTCATCTCTTCTACAGAAAATGCTTCTTCTCTCTTCCTCTCCCTCTCTCTAGTTTTTCTTGCTGTAGAAGATCAGGGTGCTTGTATACAGTAGATTAACACATCAAACACTAGACGGTGATCAACCTTGCAGTTCATGTCTGGCATCTAAGGTCACACCTAGGAGACAATCACTATTCCGGTTGGCACATCAATCAACCCAAGTAGTATGATGCTTGAGTAAATCCTCCTCTATTTGAACTGCTTCTCCTGTTGAAACTTAAAACAAATCCCCCCTTTTCCTCCAAATGTTAAAAGCCCATTCTCCCGCACAAACAATTGGGAAATGCTTCAAATCTATTCACAACTTTACCTCATCAAAACTAAACTTGATCCTAATAAGTACTTATCAAACAAGATACACTAATTGTATAGTCTTTTTTTGTTGATTACAAATCTTTCTGGCAAACGCATGATACCAAATCATATCATGGACTTAAAATTTAAAGGATAAGTAAATAAAGACATTAAAAAAAAGTTAAAGGTGAGCAAAACTCAGGTACTAGATGAATTTTACAATGGTCCAGATTACAAAGATACCAAATACACAATGATTATCATCTAAAACAACAACACAGAGAAATACAATTAGAGAAACACCACCACCATTAAACCCCAACAATACCTAACTGAGGCTTTACATTTGGTGGTCTCCCCCTCGTCCTCCCTCACCCCATCACAAACTTTGACTCAGCCACTGTCATCTTTGCCTCCTCATCAGTCCTTGGTTTCTTCGGCGGACGACCCCTTCCCCTCTTCGTCGACCCCACTGAGATCTCCTTCTCTACAACCGGAGCAGCAGGAACAACCAAAACATCATCAGACAATTCCTTTTCCTTTGGGGGTCTCCCACTGATTTTCAATAATATTTCTCGTTCATTGGCCATGGCATAATTTGTTCTATTATTTAGATGTTATGTGTTTACGGCAAGAAAAAGTAGAGAGAGAGGAAGAGAGGTGAGAAAGAGAGAGGAAGAGAGAAGAAGCATTTTCTATGGAAGAGAGGAGATAGGGAGGAAGAAAGAGTGAATCTAAAATATTTTAGAATTTAAATAAAATAATTTATTTATTAACTCTGTTAATTCTCTAGCCATTGAGAGAGAGGGTTGTCACAGCCATCCATTAAGGAGGGTTGGCAAATTTAGACTCTTGCTTGAATATCTTAGAATATGGCCTCCTTCCTTTACTTCCATAGTTTTGGGTGGTGTTTAGCTTATATAGTCCACTTCTTTGTGCATGGTGAGGGAGACATAGATTAGGAGAGGAAGTACATGGGTACTATATATTTTCCTTGGTGCTCAGTTGATGTTGAGGTGCTTACTGAACCATCAGAGTGTTTCTGGTTAAGCCTTAATTGAGTAAATTCAGAAGTATATGTCACAAAAATAAGTGTAATTGCTTGGCGTGCCGCTCTCCGCTCACGACATTGAATGGAGAAGATATAGTTCATATTGTGGCAAAGTCTTTGATCATAGTTCGTCGACAACTTTTACTATTCATAAAGCTACTAAGGCAAGTTTTTCCTCCCTGAATAACTGAATCATTATTCAAATTTGTGAGTTATAGCAATATATAGTTTATTATATTTATACATTAATTAGAGTGAGTGCATGGTTAATGACAAAAGGCACCTGTACGGTTTATTCATTTAATCAACATAGACATGAGTATTTAAGGGTTTGATAAATTAGTAAAACCTATGGGCAAATTGTGATTTAGCTACTAGATAGAACCTTGCAAGTTATAGATTGTTATATCCTCGATTATTGTAGATACGATGATTTTGTGTCGTTAATATATAAGAATGGAATTGTTGGCTATTTATTAGGGTACTTAACCTGTTTCTTGACACAAGTAGTTAGGCTCAGCAGTTAGTATATAAAGATATACGAACGACACGTGGTTTAGCCACTATTAATTAGAATGAAGTTTAGAGGTTATAGTTATCACTTTTTAGATATAACAATTTTGTTAGTTTGGTTTGCTAGACATGAAAATGGGATTAGGCACTGATTATTTAGGTTTATCTACATATTGTCCTTGTGGCTTTGTCCTTGGATACTAATAATGTAGTAAGATCCTGAAATATAGTTCTTGATTCCATGTCAAGTCACTTGGACGGTAAAGCTTTTGTAAGATATGGTATTTGGTTTTAAGCTTGTCCACTTAATATTTTTTAATTTGATTAGTCTTAAAATATTCTAGTGTAGTTAATGTTTCGTTATTCTTTTGATGAGAAAGAAGCAAAGTCTATGAAACGTTGTTAATCTTGGATTGTTTGGTGGTTTGTTGTGAATTAAGCTGTTTATCCAGAATATTAAATTGTCTGTTAAGGTCAGCCATCTGATATTTTTTTTCTAGGTAATTGAATCATTGTATTGAGATACTTACTGTCCTATTGATTCATCAAGCTTGTAGAGCTACTCCATTAAGCTTCATTTTACTTCATTACTAGTTTAGGAATCATTATCTTTTGAGCATTCATGTGACTTTGTCCTTGAATGTCAGGTTGTTATTAAAAGTCTATACTATGACTATTGATGTTGGAAACCAGTAAGATTCCTGCACATTTGTTATTGAGTTTTCGAGTATAAAGTTGCTAAAGAACTGAAATTTGTAAATAAAGTTATAAGGGATTGTTGATTAGTGTCTGGAACATGTAGGTTATCCCATGTGCACGAGCTATCCAGTGTTGACGACTATTGTACATAGGCTAGCAGTTGATGGTAATCATGCTTGTGTTAGGAAATCATAAAAATTCCTTATGTTGATATTCTCCATAATGAGGTCGGATACATAAACCAGCTCTAAAGCGGCTAACCCCCAATAGGTTACTAGGATTACTAGCTCGGGTTAAAATAGTAGGTAAGTTTGGGTATGTTACTATCATACCTATCGTACTCATCTCGGAGTATGGAATGGTATGAGATAGCTTTCCTTTGGTACCCATCTTATCCTCCATGAGGTTGAAATTCCTTGGAATTAAAATAATGTGTGGACAGCTAGGCTTCTAAGGTTAAAACGCCCGGAACACTCGCTCTCATTAAGGGAAATATCCTTAGCTTGATTGAGCTTGACAAAAATCGAACCCCTTGTATCAAATAACAATCTCGTTAAATATTTGAGTCGTACGTTAGCGGTTGATCAACCAAATCATAGAATGATTCTTCTTAACGCCTCTTATTAACTCTCTAAGTGTAGGTTATAGTCGTAATCGTCCGTTGTATCTGGCATTTTAGCTTAATGTGTTTATTAAATTGGGTTTGTTGTACATCTCGATTTGACATTTTTAACATCAATAGCATATAACACTTTATCATTAGCCAAATTCATGTCTCTTAACTAATACTATTATCATCTCGTTAGTTGGTATAATTGTTTGACAATTTTTAGAAGTTTATGAGCTATTATCAGCGAAACCAAACCAAATCTTGTTAGTCGGTATAATTGCTAAGAGATAATTGTTTAGCTATTATAATCCCGGTGGAATTATTCGTCGTCTCAGTAAACCCCTAGAAGTTATCCACACTTTAGTTATCTTGTTCTTCAAAGAAAACCTCCAACACGGATAGTTCCAAACAATCTTTGAAGATATAATCACCTAATCATAAGTTTGGGAATATATATGTCTAGCCAGACTACAACAAATAAAGGTTCTTACATCACTAAAAAAGTGACTTGAAAGAAATACCAAGTCACTTTTGCAAGCGACATTGACCTCAGTGACTTGGACTGTAATATGCATTTACGTCACTTTTTTTTGTAATGTTATAATGTTGAATAAGTGACGTTATATGTATCTTCTTATTAAGTGGAGACTTTTATTAACATTATGTATAAGTGGCATAATAGGTGTGCTTTCACATCAGTTGGGAACTAACGTAATTAAAGTATTAACGTCATGTTAAAAGTAATGTAGCTACAAAATGCAGAGGAATCTATCTCTGTAAAAGTGATATTGTTAGCAGGAAAAATATAAAAAATAATACATTTTTAACCTACAGCCGGTGCATCACATGCAATACACATAATGCACTACATTTGCAAGCCAGTCATATTTTTTGCCTACACTAATAAACCTATAATCAAGTAATATAAACAATAGTAAAATGCTGCTTTAGTATCCTTTCCCCAAAATTTATTATCACTTGGTACGTGAAAACCAAATCAACTTTCATAAACTTCACTACCACTCAGTATGTGATAAATCAGTGCATTGTACATATTAATAAAGAAAACTAACTTTTCATTACAACTTAAATGAGTTGTATATAGTCTGGCTAGATGTTTAACATTGAGTGACCTATCTCCAAAAGTGTTGAACTTTAGGCCTATGCTTGGAAGGGCCTACCCTTGGACCTAACCCAATTTGAGCTACCTCCATATCAGGCTCATGCATTTCACACGTGACATTAAACAGTCAGCAGTGCCACCTAACCCATGAACTGATAAAGAACGTGGATCGAGTACAATAGAAGAATATAAACAAGTCAAGACACCTATCTCCCACAAACTCAATAGTTACTCAGTTAACCACCACTTACCCCATTGTTCGGAGAATGTACTTTATCACGATAATGAGCTGTGGGTGAGACTTATATAAAGAAAAAGTTCTAAAAGAGACAAGGACTAGAAAAAATATATGAGAAGTCACAGAGAAAACTAGATTTTCTATTCTCAAACACCAAATTTATAATTTACAAGATCAAGTAATTCTAGTTTGAGAAATTACTTGTAATAATAAGATATCAGTCTCAAACAATAAAAGTTATTGTTACTAAAACCCTTAAATTGAGGTCGTGGCTTTTTACATATTTAAAGATTTTTCACGCTAAATCGCCTGTGTCATTTCTTGTTTTACATTAGTTTTTATTATATGAACATTAGTGTAGGAGCTATATCTGAGCCATCTCGAGCTTACAGAATTAGGTCATTATATTTGGCACCGTCTGTGAGAATCAAACCCATCTAGGTTACATTAGGCGATTACATTTAGATTTCTTACTCCAGGGGAAACAAGGTATTCTAAAATCGAGAAACTCCATTTAACTCTTGTTTACACTTCACAGAAGCTTAAGCACTACTTCTAAGCTCACTCAGTCAAAGTCATAACGAACTACCCACTCCGAGAAGTTTTGTCCATGAAAGAGAAATTTAGGAGAGTGCAACAATGGTCAGTAAGTTTGGGAGAACATAACATCAAGTTTGAACAACGACATTTAGAAAAGGGTAAGGCTGTTGCCGATTTTCTTACGAATTTTCCAGTGGAAAATATCGAGTAGAAAGAGCATGATCATGACCTTAAAAAATAAATTGCAGAAGATTCACCCACCAAACCATTTAATGAGAGAGCTGAATGGATTATAAGGAAAGGGTGGAGATTTCTTGCAGATAGTTTAGTAGGACCCGCAGGGTCAGGAATTGCAATCGTATTGATTACCCCTTCCAACGACAAAATTGAGAAATCAATCCACTTGGATTTTGAAGCCTCCAACAAAGTCACCGAATATGAAGCTCTCATTCATGGACTCGACCTCGTACTCAAGCTCAGCGTCCCAGAACTCTCAGTCTACACAGATTTTCCAATCATCATCTACCATTATTTTATGCAATATAAGAAGAATGGCAAGATGATCGAATATGTAGCCCTCATTGTAGATAGGATGAGCCAGTTTACGAAAGCAACTCTCGATTATCTTCCTCGAGGTTAAAATAGACACGCCGATTCCTTGGCTTATCTAGCCGGGGTCTTGGGTACAAAAGCTAGATACCCAGCATTGATCGTTATTCTGTATGCACGATCAACACTAGGGGTGATGAAGAGGAGGGTGATAACTGGCAAAAGCCATTCATTGCCTACCTTGACATCGACAATGAATGCAAAGGAACCCTCCATCAGATCCAAAAGAGCTCTGACAGTTGATCGAAAACTCGAAGCACTACTCAGTTAAAAATAACTTTTTATATCACCATTCAGTCACGGGGTCTTATCTCAAGTACCTCTCCAGGAAGAAGGTAGACGGAATGCTCAGAGATTTACATGAAGTGACTTGTGGCTCCCATGCCGCAGGTCGATCACTCGCTAACAGAGTAATTATACAAGGAGTATTCAGGCCAGATATGCGCAAGCAAGCAGAAGAGTACTTACACAAATGTGACACATGTCAGTGACATGGACACATGATCCGTGTCCCTACGCTCGAATTTCATGCAAGCAAGGTATTCTGGCCATTCAAGTAGTGGGTACTCGATCTCGTCAGGGAATTTTCTAATACTCTAGGTAACCGGCGAAACCTACTCATAACTACAGATTATTTTACAAAATAGGTAGAAGTAGTTCCACTTTGTCGAACTAGAGATGAAGTGGTCATCTCTTTTATCTGGAAACATATTATCACTCGGTTTGGATGCCCCCACCTGATTCGGATCAATAATGGGCCACAATTCATTAGAGAAAAAATCATAACTTTCCTCAACAATTACAACATCATCCACTCACCATCTAATCCCTACTACCTTCAAGGAAATCGCCAAGCTGAAATCACCAACAAAACCATCGTGGATGTACTCCAGAAAAGGCTTCAATCGCAAAAAATAGGAAACTGGATATGCGAACTTCATCATATCTTGTGGGCATACGGTACCACTCCACGTTAATCAACCGGCTGTACCCCATTCTTCATCGCCTATGGCACAAAAACTGTCATTCCAATAGAATACCACCATCCAGTCAAAGATCACGAGCTTACATATGAAGATAATAAGTTTGAATTGGCCTACAACATGAATTGGATTGATGAAACTAGGGAACGCGCTATTGCCAACCTAAGTCAATATTACCATATGTTGGCCACTTCATACAATAGAAGAGTCTGAAGCGGTACATTCCAAATCTACGATCTCGTCCTCAAAGAATCCCTCAACACCAAAAAGAGGCACATGCCGAGAAACTGGAAGGAAATTAGGAGGGTCCACTCCTAATCATTGGTCAAACTGGTCTGGGATCATATTATCTCATGACGGAGCAAGGAGTTCGAATCCCAAATCAATGGAACACTAGGCAACTGAAACGGTACTATCATTAAGTCTCTCGCTTCTCCACTTTAACATCATCGTTCTTTCCATTCTAAAAGTGAGATTTCATCTCCATACGATGTACATTTAATTTAATTCAGTAAAAACTTCTAAGTTTTCCCCCCACATTACTCTCTATATTACATAGATTAAAGTAAAGGTAATACTAGCTTTCAATCGACCTCTATACCGGTTAAAACAAAAGTAAAACTAGCTTTTAATCGAACTCTATATAGATTAAAGCAAACGTAAAACTAGCTTTCAATCACCTATCTATAAAAAATCTATAATGAAAACAAAGGTAATACTAGTTTTTATTCAAAGAACTCTACCAGACATAAGATAAATCAAAGGTAAAACTAGCTTTTAATCGAACTCTATACATACTCTGCGATTAAAACGAAGGTAATACTAGTTTTGAATCAAAGAACTATACTAGGCATAAGATAAAACAAAAGTAAAACTAGCTTTCAAATCTCAATATGGTTGCGAAAAATATACCGGTTAAAACAAAGATAAAACTAGCTTTTAATCGAACTCTATACATACTCTAAGGTTAAAACAAAGGTAATACTAGTTTTCAATCAAAGAACTCTTCCAGACATAAGATAAAGCAAAGGTAAAACTAGTTTTCATCTCTCAATATGTCTGCGGTAGATACTTTTATAGGTTACATACACAGCCACTACAAATGATTCTTTTCTGCTGATGGGAGGTCAGCTACGCTTTCCTTTTCAACAGGAGGATGATCAGCCATAAAATTTCAAGCTCGAGCAGCTACCGTAATCCTGCCTTGCTCTACCAATTAAGCAGGTGGAGAATCTAACTCCATTTCCATGGCGTTCATATAGTTTCCTCGATTTACATCATTTTTGCAAATGCATCTTCTATCCGACAGCAGTCATGCAAGGTATCCCACTCTGACTCGAGCCTTTTCACTTCCTCCACAAAATAGACGATAACAGCCACTAGTATCTGCGAGCGCGATACCTCTGGCATAACTACCTTGGCAAAATTCTCTCTAGATTTTTGATGACGCTCTTGTAACTTCTTGTACCGTGTGTCATGCCATTCCATTTGACTATTTGTATGGGTCATAAGATTGATATGCTCCCTCGCCTTCTCATCCGCTTTATCTGACAAAGCCTGGTACATCGTCCTCAAGTCAGCCACCTGAGCACGAAATTCCTTAAGCTCTCTGTCTACACCTCTCCCGGCAAGAGATCTCTTTAACAATTCATCTTTTTTCCTTATCAAGTGATCCTTACCACTATTCACCCTGTTCTAACTCCTATTACCTGATATGAGCCGCATCCAACTTACTTTGGTACTGCCTTAACCACTCATTTCCTTTTTGTACATGAGCTTGAGTACGAGTTACATCTCCTTCTAGCTCCCTAATTTGAGCTGATAGACTAACCACATCCACTTCAACAATGGAGACCCTGACATCACCTTTATTCTTCCTCAAGCGCTCTCCAACCTCGGCAATTTTGACGCGCAAATTTGTCACAGCCAAATCGGCCTTTAATTGTGCCACCCTCTTATTCAACTCATCATAACATTTTTGCGCCAATCGAAACTCTATATCTTTTGCAGGTAAAGGTGCAGTCAACTGCTCAACCGCAATTTCGAGATTAGATAGGTCACCTCGAGCTCTCTTCAGCTCATTATCTTTTTCAATCATTTTTCTCTTTAATCACTCCAGTTCGTTTTTAGAACTCACTAAATTAGCTCGAATCAGCTCTTGTTCATTCATTTTACTGATGATTATTTGGTCCTTTAGACTTTCCACTGAGTGACATAACTCTTTCTCTGACATTTCTAATGCCTAGATACGGTATCGAGCCATGTCCGCCTCCTTACTCTTTACTGTCAAGGCGTCATTCTGTCTTTTAAGCTTCGCTGTGTCTTCCTACGCCTCTGTGAGCTCTTTTTGCCCCTTATTAATTTTAACATCTTTCCCCTCAATCATCCGAGTAAGGTTATTTACAGCTTGTGTTGCCTCGACAAACTTGAAATGTACATTTACGTGTTGATCCTCCCTATCTTCATTTGCCTCTCTGTTATCAAACTCTGCCATAAACTCTAGGTTATACTGATGTGCCTCTTGTTCACTCTAGTAAGCTGACTCCAATTTGACCTACATCACAGAAACCATACATTAAGTTCGATTCAACAACATTCAACCAATACATTCAGTCATGATACATGAATCTTATTTCTAACAAATTTTTATTTTTTGATATCTACTGTGTGAAACTTCTTCTAAACTTAAGGTTGAAGTCTGATCCTAATTCAATGACAATAACATGTACTTCCAATTTTAAGGTACATATTCTCTATGTTATTACTTTTTCAACACTTTGATATTATTTATACATAGTTGAGTACCGGTGCACCTAGACTATTAAAACATTTTTGGTCTGCCTCTATACTATTTTTTTTTGCTTTATAACTCTAAAGTAATGCAGCATACAAGTTAAATATTTTTTGCTTTATTTAACCTGTAGCTCCGCTTGCGAAGTTAATAAGGACGCTGAGGCATCTTTCTCCTTAGCGAGCTTATTCTCTAATTCTTTTATTCTGAGGTGCATATCCTTAAGTTCCTATAAATAAGGTTTTCAAGCATCACTTAGCCTACAAAAATTTATCCTACAAACAATGATCCATACAGTTATAGTTCTCAAACCCTTCATAATCACACAACCAAAGAATCAACAATTTTTTTCTACCTTCTCATTCTTATTCCCTGGGTTCACATTGTCATTCTCTTGGTTATCTTGCTTCGTTTGGGGAGAGATACCAACCCTCTTACAACTCCATCCCCATCATCTTCATCTTCCTCCTCTTCAATGTAGATATCCTCCATAATGGCTGTAACCTCAGCTTTAGAGTACCCCATCTTGAGGAGTTGGCACCACCCAAGTTTATCACACTAGACTACCACCTCATCCAGGTTCATCTGCACTTCCTCTGTCAGGTCACTAATCTCTACATCTTGCACAGCCTTCACAAAATCAAGTCGTTTCCCCTCTCGAGCCAAATCATACTTCAATCGAGCTACTTCTTCTCGAGCTCTGCCTTCCCACTCATGAGGTTAGCTTTTTCCTCTTCTATCCCGAGGCAGATCCTCTTTATCAAATGAGAAGCCTGCAAAAAAATTGGTCAAACATATTTTTAGCTCGAATCGCAATACAAATTCAACAAACATACAAATCATCAAACTTATCACTTTGTTCATCTCCTTCATTCCCTTACGAGCTGCAAGCCTCGCCCTATCCTCGATAACTCTCAGCTCATCTTCATCGCCAGATCGATTCTCTGTGACCTTCGCCCCAATCAGTTTAGAAAGAGGGTCTACCCTTCTCTTTTTCGCCTCTCTTTCGAGCTCACCACTTCCCGTGGCTCCAAAGGCCAAGCCATGCTTTACCATCCGCTTCTTCGTAAACGTCCCAACTAGCTTGCTCGACGTAGTAGACTCTGGCACCTCAGTAAAATCTACTACAGAGGCCTTTGGCTAAACCACTCATCTCTATCCATCAGCTCCCCTATTCTTGTTTCCACCAGCACCCATCATTAGTTTCGTTACTTGAGACTTTTGAACTTTCTCGGACCTACTGTTAGCTCGTATATTTTTACTAATGCCATGTTTTTTCAGTACAACCTTGAGCTCAACCCCTTCCTGAGCAACAATATCTAATAGGGACTCCTTCTTCACCTTCGTCTGAGGACCTGTCAAACAACAACGCATTATCAACAACAAAACAACATTCAATTTCAGCAGTTCGATATTATACATTATTACACTTACTTTTCTTCATAGTTCTATACAGAAGTTCCTTGGGTTCTTCATCATCTCTTTGAAGGCAATCACCTCTCATCTAAATTACATTATTATTCCACATTCGACCTGCTAAATTCAGATCGAAGAAAAGAGGTCGAGTCAAGCTCGAAAAGAAGTTTGCCCCTCTACTTGCAGAATAGTTTTTCACACCATAAAATTGTAAAACATGATCAGAAGATATTCTCCTCTCCATCTCCTTCTCCTCCCACAACCTATTCAAACTCTCACAAACATTGATAACCTCCCACATGTTCCCGTTCAACTGAGCAGGGCATGCCTCTATGGTTTTCATTATCTCTTTTGCAAGATTGCTAAGGGGCAGACTCAACCCGTACTCTAACGGAGATAGGTAACATAAAAAACCCTCTTCTAGGTCGCCCTTGACATTTCCATCAAAATACTCTAAGGAGATCCATTCATCAACCCCCTTATCCAATTTTTCCTTCTCGAAATCAGGTAAATAAAAGAAATTTTCTTCCCTAGATTCTACAATACAACATCTAAACTACCTACCGACATGTTTAACAAAGTTGCCCCATCTTCCCCCTATAAGAGTTTTGGATTTATAAAACTCTCTAAATACATCAGAGTTCGGAGGATATGTTACCAATTTTCCAGGGAAATCCAAAAATTGAACAACTTCTGTTTTGCCCTCCCTATCGATACTACACTCTCAGACTCAGCCGAGCGACCAGAGGTCGAGGCCTCCATAATAGGTAAAGTCTCCATATCAACTACAAATCTAAAGATGAGGTATGACTCTACACAAATACTCCTCACGCTTGACCTACATACAGGTCCAGGTATTCTATCATTATCTTTTATACACACTACGTGAAAACATGTAATTACCGATATTTTTGGATAGTAATTTTTGACTTCCTACTGTATTGTTTTTTGGTTAAAGAATACGACTTCCATTACCAGTCGTAATTTTATAACCCCCGTCGTTTGCTATTTTCTTAGTCTTATTTCTGTCTTCAAAAATATGACTCTTGTCCTAGTTAAGAAAATGTAACAATTTTAATTATGGACACGGTCATTCTCGCTTTGTACCAATTACAATTGCCGATCCAGAATACAACCCGCAATTGCTTTTAAAAAAACTAATTCTGCCAAAAATCTATCCACGATCTCAACAGCTATCTTCTCTCCGAGTGTCCATGATCTCTCTTTAATAACTTCTCTCTCATCTCATTCTTTTTCTCAAAAATCCTCAAAGGAGAATAATCCATGCCCTAAACTCTTGATTTCTTCAATAACTTACCGAAATGCAAGATGATTATTGTGTCATCTGATCTACTGTGGGGAATGTTTTCTTTGGTACTGCGAGAAAGGCATAACGGTTATGTCCGTTTTGCAATAGTCACGAAAGGCATAAAAGTAGGTAAATTGATTTATTTGATTTCTAACTTTTTTTTCATAAATCAATTAATGGGGTTCTCTATTTTACCATATTTTTCCATGAATTTCTAAGTTTCTAAGGTTTCAATTCCATGTATCTATGAGGATTCTAAGTATTTAGGGTTCCAATTCAATGTATCTCTCAGTATTTAGGGTTTCAATTCAAACTGCAATCATACATTTATCTTGCAGTAACACCCATCATGAAGATGAAAGATTATCATCATTTTGGCCGGTTGCCCGATGTCTTGATTCTTTACAGTATATCGTTAATGTCGATGAACGAGGTGATTCAAAAAAGTTTGTTCTCCAAAAGATGGAGAAACTTGTGGAAATCTACCCCTAATATGGTCTTCGACGACTCTAAGACCCCTAACTTTGTTGACAAATCATTCCAGCTTCGTCAAGAGGGTTTGAACATTGATAAGTTCCATATTACCTTTGACGATAGGTTTTATATTGTTGACAAATTAGTTATTTCTTGGATTCATTTCGCCACTATCCATTGTCTCAAGGACCTTTGTCTAGACTTCTCAGGATAGATTTTCCATATCTTTAGAATCTATAGCCATCGCAACTTACCATCTTGTATCTTTAATTGTGGGTCATTAACGGTTTTGGCACTCAAGAGTTGTGACATTAATTTGCCTAAAAATGGTGTGTGCTTAACGACACTTAGAGTGTTGAATCTCCAAAAAAATGAATTAGATAGTGACGTGATTAAGGTTCTTACTTCAAACTCTCCTGTGCTTTAAGTGTTTGAGGTTCTTACTTAAAATCCCTTTTAAGTGTTGCACTGTCATATTCTGAAGATCAGAGATGATCTCTTGGCGATGGGCTTGTTTAGCCACCAGAGCCCGATAATTAGTAACCTCAGGCCAATCCAAGGATGCTACTACTGCTGCTATGGAAGGACTTGAATCTTCCCTTGGCGGTGGGTGAGTAACATTCGCACCAAAGATAATTCTATTCTTATCTGAAATTTGGTTATAAACTCTCATATTTTTTAGATATGTGTTCCTGCCACCAACATTAACGCTAATTTTGAGGTTCTTACTTAAAATCCCTTTAAGTGTTGCACTGTCATATTCTGAAGATCAGAGATGATCTCTTGGCGATGGGCTTGTTTAGCCACCAGAGCCCGATAATTAGTAACCTCAGGCCAATCCAAGGATGCTACTACTGCTGCTATGGAAGGACTTGAATCTTCCCTTGGCGGTGGGTGAGTAACATTCGCACCAAAGATAATTCTATTCTTATCTGAAATTTGGTTATAAACTCTCATATTTTTTAGATATGTGTTCCTGCCACCAACATTAACGCTAATTTTGAGTCCAACATTTTCAAAGTATTGTCCCTTTGAAGCATTCTTCTCAACATTCTTTGAGTTGCAACATTGAGAAACGATTCCCAACTCCCTTTCACAAACACGTTTAATCATCCCATATTGGCTAGGTCATGTGGGCAAAATAATGATCACAAGCTGAAGTCGTGAAGCAATAGGTCGAAGTTTAGTTCTAAAAATCTTCTCCATAATCTTTGGGTCAGAAGTTGGGAAGTTATGAGTATGATTTGCTGGGTCTCCAGTAAAATACATCCCCATAGCGCCACATTGTTTAAACAGCGAGTCAAAGAAGCATGCTAATAGATACTGGTCAACTTGATTGAAAATATTGAGAAGAGCATAATGCTGGACTTGGCCAGAATCAACTAATTTTGCACACATCATATTCTACTTTACCGAGTCTGATCTAATATCCTTCTTTTCGCCAGTACTATAATATTTAACCTCAGTAGGTTTTAAAATTTTGGCATATATCCTTAAGGGATCTTTAGTCACCATAATACCAAATTTCATGGCCGTTTCATCAGTGTTGTACCCATTTTGGGCAACCATTCTTGCAATTTTTTGCTGCCTTTCTTCAGGACGTACATAGGCAGCTCTTAGAAGTTCAGTGACTTGAGATTCATTGAGTTAGGATATTGCTATCCCTGCACAATCATACAGACCTCAATCGATAGATAGACTGGTCTCGTATCACTTCCTTCTTGAAGGCACGACCATTTAAAATATTTAAGCAATATATTGTATTTGGCCAAGAAGTACTCCGAAACAGACTTTTGTAGACCAATCTCATCAGAAAACATTAGTTGACTAGCTGGCCGAGAAGTAATCTTTGAAATCTTTTGTATCTTACCATAATCAAAATGGGTTAGCTGACTCGTACTCCTCTCAATGCCTTCTTCACCTTCATGCACACATCTGGTGTGAACACCACCCCAGTAATGTATCTCACCGCTTGTAGTCCAGGATCCAATATACTTGCTTAAGAAAACAAAACTCTGTGATCAGCGAATCGTAAAAGAAAAAAAGGGTGTGAAACATACTAAACACTTCAAAAATATCAAAAGATGGATGACTGCTGAAGGTCTATCAATAAATTGCATAATGTATTCAACAATATAAAAATAGAACATTTAGGTAAATGCTCACTACACATTACCATACTTAGACTTTCACCTATGGATTTTTTTCTGGATAAATGATCCTTTTAGCCATGATGAGGAGAAAAAAAAATGTGCATCATGAAGATAATCAATATACATAGAACTAAAATATACAATATCTACTTGATAAAGATAGACTATCTATTCCCTAGTTTTTGGCCCTTGAAAGGAAAAAATGAAGTTGCTGGTACAACTGAGACACTGACCGCTGATAAACCGGAGTTGTATTGTTACTTAACAGTACCACTGAATAAAAAACAATAGAAATATATAGATAGTTCAGAAAAAGAGCATCAATGAATACTTTATTTTGGCAATAATAAAAAATTGTAAAATTAAAATAGGTACAGCGATACGAGGATATAATTGTGTAAATACAGAGACAGATGATCCAGTAGTCAAAACAATCTGAAATAATTTCTTAAATAGCGACTATAAGACAAAAGGCATGCCATGATAACTTAATATAACTGTGTATATAGTGCGTAGCCGTACAGATTATTTAAACGATAAGTTTTTATTTATCTTTATGATTGTTGGTTTTGTCTTTAATTACTTTATATATAAAACATGAACATGATGCAAAAGATACTCTCATGCATGTTCTGTAGACGGTGGGCCATTGTAACTTCAAAGTGAGAAAAACTGAATATAGAAAACAATACAAAAAAATGGATTAGCAAATGCCTTTTTATTTTCTATTCTTGGTTAAGAAATGGGGCAACATGTAAGAAGCAACAAACAAAGAGAATTTGGAACAAATACGGAAAAAAATAATTAAGAAATCTCAAATGAAGAAAATGACAGCTTTTGCTTTGGTTTTGGCTTTGGTTGTTTGCTATTTACTGTAAGTTAAGAGTCAATGGTATCATTTGTTGTAAACTAATTTTCTTTATATTTAATGATATGCAAAAATTCTACAAAATATATTGGGCCTCTCCCTGTTGGCCCCTTTCAGATAATCTTTCACCTTGTCAGGTTCAGTTCTGGTAGCAAACTTAATCGTCACCTTGAAATCTCGATCTCTTTTTGGTTGACGATCTTTCATCTTTAATCCCTTCATTTTTTAGATTTTAAGGTATTGCACTTGCACACATTTGGTTTTTCTCAATCATTTCTATCCTTTTTAATTGTAAGATTATACACTAATAGATTGCGAGGTCACCATATTGTAGGGGATTGTGACTACTAGCACCTGCATTGTGGCTTAAGTAAGTACCTCTTTCTTTGATATATGCGATGACTTGCTCATTTTAATAATTATATTCTCATTGGTTTATTCGATTGTTTCCATTTGTAGTTAGCTTGTTTCAAGCGCTTGATAACAATGTTACAGAACTATGTGCAAGGGGAATTATTTGTGATCATAGCCAAGGGAATTCCAAAAGTTATCTGAATTCCTAGACAACACCATGCCTCGATAGGAAGGTATATTTTGAATTGTCTATTATATATTTGATACTATGTTTTAAGTATATATGCATATAATTTAGTCTTTGACTTTGACATAAACATATTGGTAAACTATGAGTTTGCTCTTGTCATAGATATCGATCTGCAACAACAGGTTACTTAATCAAGTTTGAGCTTTTCTTTTAAAATAACAATGAAAGTGAGATATCATTATAAATATTTATAATTAATATATATAATATACGTTTCAGTGCCCAAGGAGAGTTTAGAATAAGAAACAAAAGGTCTAGATCGGTCTAAGAACGTTGCTTGCCATATGCATTTCTAATTTTACAACTTTGACATTTTTATGCTTTAATAGAACTATAACCTCAAAAAAGGAAAAGCGCTCATTAATTTGAGAGGATGATGGTTCAAATTCATCTAGTTCTAATTTCATAAATAAGCTTCTTTTTTTTTTTTTTTTTATTACACTATTTTGTTAGTCGAAAATTGTAAGAAATACTACATATTTTACAACTTATTTTGGAGTCGTTAGATTATGGCGCATAAAACAATGGATAAATGGGTTGCAATATGCAACAAATGCGACAAAAATTATAACTCCTACGTATGTCATTTTTTTGCGACAAAAAAATGACCAACTTTTGTGTCACAAATTTTATGAAAAGTGACAGATATTACGACTTAGTTTGCAGTCGTAATATTATGACTCAGGTAAAAGTTGCAAACGAAAAACTGTAGCAAAAATTTTGACACTTTTTTGGAAAATACGACTGACTTGCCAAGTTGTTTTTTACTCTTTTTTACGTAGTGACATACATCATACATATACCATTTGTATCTCTTTTTACGAATATATCTAATAGATTTTTATAGGTTACTATAAATAATAATTTTTTGAAATTTGAAAATAAACAAAAATCTTCCAAAAGAAACACATTCACAATATTACGATTCATCTACTAACCTTCAACGTCTTAAAACGAATTTGAAGCAACACAAAGTCCTACTTTTACAACGCTACAATACAACCACCTTCGTGACTCAGTCTCCACAACCTTCTCTTGCCTTTATTGTTGATCACTCTGGTCTAATCTCTCATGAGAATCTCAACTATTTTTTCTCTTTCCTCTCTCACTATTCTTTAATTTTTCAAAAGTTCATAAACGTTTCAATGAAAAAGATGAAACATTATTTATAGTTTTTCTCTCAAACTGCTTGCAGTTATTAGGCCTTGCACAAGTTACCCTCAGTTTTGGAACTGAGGCATCCCTTTCACAATTAATGTCAGACGTTTTATAGCTTTTTGGTAAAAATGCCTTCCCAACATAGCCCCCTTCCCTATATTTTAATATATTCTCATCTCCTCTACCCAAATCTCCCTCTGACCTCCCCACACTTATGATGAGTCAACACTTACACGCAGTCGAACTTTCCCTGCTCTAATAAAAGAGACAAAAATCAAAGCTACATGCTTTTTCTATTCCTGCTTCTACCACTTATAGAAGTGTTGACGTTACTTTCAAAGCTCTCACATTTCAAAATTAAAATTCTTTGTTCAAATAGTCACAAATAACTTGTAACAAGAGGGGAACAGATTTAAACATCATTCTAACATTTCGATTATAGTTATTCGACCTCATATAATTTACTCCCTCATATATAATTATACATGAAACATCCCAGATGTCCTGGGAAACCATACCTAATCAGGTTGCCTCTAGCAATCCTCACATCATCTAACTCAATCTCTTCTTCAGCAATTTTCCATACATCCTCTTTTCGAATGGAAGGTTCCGTAATCACATCCTAAAATAGCTTCTCGTAGAAGCGACATCCTAACTCAAGTTCCCTACCCATCCAATCTAAACCTTCAAATAGATATTCGGACTCTGGTAAGTCAGCATCATAATCCAGCAACCCAAAAATCCTCTCTCGAACTTCAACTATCTTTATCGCCAATCGTCCCTCAGTGGTATAATAAATTCTCTCAAATCGAGTCCACGCAATATTCTATTTCTTCCTCCTGTTTAAAATTTACTTCCCCCTATTTATGCAATTTTCTAGATCACTTCATTTCCCCCACATTCCGTATACATATATTCCATTTTTCCATAATAGAAAATCCAAATATCATTAGAAGAAAGTTATTTGAACTTATCTATCCACATCGACCTATCTCATTTCAAACTTATTTTTCCCAAATACAACATTTAAAGAGAAATCTCTTTGAGCTCGAATTTCTAATTCTTACAAATTCTTTATCTTTTACAATATTCTCCCCCAATAATTCTAAGTTATTCAATTCGAGAGATTTACAATTTCTATTTTTACATACACATTTCTTACAGCTCGATTGCTAAAAAATACATTCAAATTCAATCTTATATATTACATTTCGTCCTCTATTCATACATCTCTGAATTACTCATAGCTCGATTTCAATCATAAGAGTTCATTTTATCTAGCAATACAGAGATTGAATAAACATTTTTATTAAACTCAAATATAAATAACAGGTACTTTACAGATAACAAGTCTTTCAGGTACTTTACAGATAATAAGTCTTTCAGGTACTCTGAAAATAACAAATCCTTCAGTTCATCTATCTTCAGTGATGTTTTACTTTAAGAATCTTTTGAAGCAAAGCAGGCATTGGAAAATACTGAGCATCCTTCTTTCTTTGAGTTTGGTCAAAGTTTGGACAAAGAGCTGAACTTCAAATGGAAACTATAGAAGAAAGGTAGTCAGTGCTTTAATTAAAACTTAAAAAAAGCACTTCTTAGAGCCAAGAAATGATAATTGTGCAGAGGCAGACTTCCAATCTCCGTCTCCCTTCTCCACTGCCACCATTGCCTCCTCTATAACCACCACTATCAGAGAGTTGGTAGAGATAAAAAAGGCCCTCCCTTTAAATCCAATCCTACGCAAGATACCAACGATACTACCTAGCAGTTACACCGGTCCCTATGTCTGTCTCCTTAACCTTGTCCTCCGCAAGGATGCGAAGACACCTCAAACATTGCTCGCCTATCAAGACAACATAGTAAAATATCTACATACAGTAAAATTCTTCTTCAGCTTCAGCTGCTTCATCTCTCGACATACCCTAATATGTCGATGGAATTGGAATAGGGGTGGGCATCTCCAAAGATTGATCACCGAAATATCTTAACTTAAATTTCTTTATCTCAGCAGAAACTCTCTCTTCATAAACCATTCTCCGGGTCTTTACCATTATCAGTCTAGACTTCCAGAGAATTTTTCAACAAACAACGTTCTTTGCCATAATCCTCGGTACATGTACTATTTATATAACCCTCATATTTAATGGGCATGTACTTTTCCAAAGCAGTCATCATTCCAAGCATAACCGCTCTTAAAACCCCAAGCGTCGCGTACATCAATACTTTTCATCATCGTTCAATGCAGATACATCCCTTCATAAAAAAATACCCATTTTCCATACCAGTCAATTTAACATTAAATACGTCATTTCTTTTATACTTCCAACACCATAGAAATGCAAGACCTTTCTCAACCAAAGCCACTCGTGCCTTCAGTTGCGAGAGGGCGATTGGAAGGGCCTATCCTTCGGCTTAACCTAATTCGAGCTACCCCTATATCAGGCTCACGCATTTCACACGTGATATTAAACAGTCAATAGTGCCACCTAACCCACAAGCTGATAAAGATCATAAATCGAGCACAACAGAAGAATATGAACAAGTCAGAACACTTGTCTCCCACCAACTCAATAGTTACTCAGTCGACCACCACTTACCCCATTGTTTGGAGAACGTGCTTCAGCACGATAACGAGCTACGGGTGAGACCTATATAAAGAAAAAGTTCTAGAAGAGACAGGGACCAGAAAAAATATACGAGAAGTCACCAAGAAAACCAAATTTTCTATTCCCAAACGCCAAATTTTTTATTTACAAGATCAAGTATTTATAGTTCGAGAGATCACTTGTAATAAGATATCAGCCTCAAGCAATAAAAATTACTGTTACTAAAACCCTCAAATTGAGGTCGCAGTTTTTTACTTATTCAAAGGTTTTCCACACTAAATCACTTGTGCCATTTCTTGTTTTATATTAGTTTTTGTTACAGGAATATTGGTGTAAGAGATAATTTTAAGCCATCTCGAGCTTAAGGAATTAGGCCATTACAGTACTGGCGATCCATTAGGTTCTTCAATGATCCAAAAGGTCAATGAAAGAGTTCAAAAAGGATTTGCAAATCCCATAGATGATCTTTGACTTGCTTACCATTAAGAGTCTCAAATAGATCATGATCCAACTTCTGGGTTTTTTTGTGTGAACATGGTCTAAAACGAGAATGCATAAAACAGAGTGAGTTGTAACAAAGATCTGAACATGACAGAAAAGAATTGAGTTAATAATGATAACCGATGTTAATAAGAGTGCATCCACGCCATGATAAATACAAATGCATATTATTTGTAATCATATGCAAATAGTGGAAGATAAGAACAATTTCTTAAAGGAATCTTACAAGAACTCAAAACTTTTTGTTTCAAGACGGGAAAGGAGTAATTTTACCTCTTTGATACTAGAGTACTTAATGGCAGCAGCTAGCAACACTGAAAGAATAACCCCCAATGGTGTATGCTGCGTAAAATGAAAAAGTACGATGCCTCATAAACAAATACCATTGCATTCTAGTAGACACAATATTTGTCTCTAACATAGCACAGACATGTATAAAAATCTCAGTTGTGAACTTCTTCATACTTAAAAAGATATCCATGGATGTGAATATGACATTCATACTCCTCGAGTTCTTCTAGAGGATAAGAAAAATAGGGGAAAAAAGAGGAAACTGGATAGGTACTGGACCTGGAGATAGAAACTATATAAATAGTAGAAATGGTGGTGGTAGGCACTGGAGGTGGCGGCAACTATGATCTTGGTAAAAGAAGATATGATCAAGTTTTATGGCATACATAAAAATCAAAAAGCAATGCTCAGATCACAGGGAGTTCTGAACTATGGTTAGCCTGTATAGAAGCACTAGAGCTGCCTTAATTCTTGACAAATTGGGTGTTGTTATGTTTAGAAAATAAATGTTTATGTTTACCAGGCTACATGTCCTCTCCTTGTAATTATATTTTCTCATCAATAAAATCCAAAATTTATCCACACAAAACAAAGAAGCAAGACATGGACTACAACCATATCTAACTACTTAGCAAGGCACACTATAACACCATACTTTAATCCCAGGAAAGATACTAGAACAACATCAAAAAGGATACACCAGTTACAGAACCTTGTTGATAGATTTTTTTTTACTTTATCCAACTACAGTTTGCGATGAAACTTTCAAGAACCCATACAGCTTACACCCAATACATGTTTATATATTGTTAAAGTGCCCATCAAATAAGGCCACAAGAAGGCTGAACAAGTGTACGCTAGCCTAAGCCTCTTTTTTTAAGTTTTGGACAAGATAAGATTAAATATTCATAAACAACAACAAATGAAATGCAAAATCTGACCTGAATACCTGCATGGCTACACAAAATCAGTGGAATGCCAAATTTTTGAATCTACAACAGTTCCTGCAAGTTTCAGAAACGACAACCTTAAAAACACAAAGAAAAAAATCCACATACTAGAAAAGTACAAAAGTATCAAGGTACTCCAAACGATTAAACTCATTATCAGGTACTATGCTCACACTCATTATGGTTTAGCTAATTTTTAGCGCCTAAGATGCATGTGTGCTCGCCCCTAAATGCCCAAAACTTTTCTAGCATAAATAGTTGCATGATAAAATAAAGAAAATTTACTTGTCCATGAAAATGGTTAAAAAATTCACCATTTATCAGTGTCAGTTAAAAATTTACATGTTTGTGAAGTATAAATACTAAGAAAAATAAAGATGCATTATAATACTTTGAAAACATTGTATTGAAGAAAATCACTTTAGAACATAAATCATGCCAAACATTGTATTGAAGAAAATCTCTTTGGGGAATACATCAAGCCAACCAGTATCGAAGAAAACATAACCCTAAATAATGCCATTAGTTGAAGATGAGATGTTACCACTGAATGCTGAGGAAATTTATATATGAAGTTTAAAGTAACTTCAGTTATAACACCCAAGGTGCCTTCACTTCTAATGCTCAACCAGTTCAAATCATATCTAAGCAAGAAGGAAGGAATAACTTAATCATTTGCCCTTAATCCACAATCGTATTGAGATTAACCTAAACGAAGAACAAACACAATTGGTGGGAGAATTTCCCTTTTGGAGCTTCAATTGCTCAATTGATTTAATTAGAATTGAATTACTCTCAAAACCCTAAGTCTTTCTTTAAGAACTTGGATTGATCTAAAATAAAGATAGATTATTTCATCTTGCCTAGCCTAGCCCCTTTATGAGGGTTACAAGTTCCTAGTTACAAAATAGGACCATTATGCCCTTGGAATGCCTAACAATATCAAATCGTTTGAACGGACCAATGGGTCGTTCGAACGACTGGCCAAAATAAGCCTAAAAACAACCTCAGTACGAATTGATATTCTGGTCTCCAGTTCATTCGAATGACTCCAAATCTCGTTCAAACGACTAGCCTATTTTCGCCTGAAAAATGCCTCAGCTAGAAATTAGTTTTTGGGAACCCAAGTTCGTTCAAACGACTCCAATATCATTTGAACAACTTTGTCTATTTTTGCATGAAATACACTCAGCTCGAATTAGCCTTCTGGGAACTCTAGCTTGTATAGACTAAGCTTGAATTTTCCAGGTCGAATAGGATCAGTTCAACTTCATCTTTTGAGAACTCCAGGTCGAATAGACTCAGTTCAAGGTATCTTATGAGAACTCTAGGTCGTTCCTCACATATCTCGTTAGAACAACTCCAAGGTTCGTTCGAATGAGATAGCGTCTTTTAAAGGAGTCGATCTTCAGATACTCATGAATCATGGCTCCCCCCTTTAGGACCCTTAAGCTCCTGCTCAAGCTAGAACTGGAGATGAGGAAATGTAGCCTTGCCCATTTCCCTATTGAACCACTTCAACTTGCTAGGTAGTTGGCATTGCTTCCGAACTCATAACGACTCAATACTACCCCGTCTAGTGGCATGAACTTTCCTCTCTAAAATATTATCCTCTTGCAATGGATCTTCTCTTTTCATCCATAAGTCATTAATTGACGGTGGGCGAGTGTCGATTGTAGAGTCTTCATCTAAATGAGACGTTTCAAACAGCTTCAAATGCTCGGCGTTAATCATTGAATGCATCTTTATGAACGGTGGCAATTCCAATTGGAATGCATTGTCACCAATCTTCTTGAGTATAGTAAACAGACCATAGCGGATAGGTACGAGTTTCTTATATTCTCCCTTTAGATGTTCCTTTCCCAAATGCAATCAAACTATGTCGCCTTCTTGAAAAGAACACTCAACCTGATGCTTGTTAATAGACATGTAATATATACGTGTACAGCTCCTAAATTTATATCTACCTAGTCATTTATTAAATAAATGTAATACTAATAGTGTTATTGCTTGTATTTACAGAAATTAGACACATGATAAACAAGTCGTACATTTTTCCAGTTTTCAACAAAGAACAAGGGTGATGCACTCCAGCAATGATCCTCATTTGAAGTTGTTAACCAAACACCCATGGAAGACCATTGAAGATAATTTAATGTAGTGATTATTCTCATGAGTTGTAATATTTATGCATGGTCTAAGGCATTGTTCAGGGGATTTTACATTAATGGTGATATTTTGTAACCCCTCCTACTCTATAAATAGGAGGAAAATCCCACCCATGAGAGACATCTTGGAGAGTATAAAATCAAAGTTTATAGTAATAAAGATTTTTCTTTCTCTTTTCTTCTTATCTTTTACTTTTGTTGTTATAATAGTAATATGGCGATAATCGAAGGGATGAGTAGTTAAACCTCTTAGCCAAGGCTAGAGGAAGCTCTATCCCAATATAACCTAGTTGTAGAAGTAGCTTTAATTTGAGTATTCTTTCTCTCTCTCTAGGCTCAAGTTCAAATCCTTCATTTATTCGTCTTATGCTTGACCATAGCTAGGATTTGGAGGAATGAAGAAACTAATCAACCATCATATTTGACCATAAAAAGATTGGTTAAGAATATGGAGAAGCGAAAGTAATCCGCCTTACTTAACATGACCATTGTTCTGTAAGGCGGTTTATCGAGAATTCCCAAATGTTAATTTCTTATCTATTGTGAGTGGAATCGATGGCATGGTTTCTACTCTAATTTATCTTGCAATTTGGTTCTTTCTTCTTTTCATTTCAAAACCTACACAAAAACTATTCTTATTAGATAAAATCAGTAACTCAAAAAATAATTTACACCTACAAGTTTATTGGGATACGACCCCACTTTCTCTTATACTCAATTGTACACCGTACACCGTACATTTTATGTAGTCTTCACTATTTTATTGTATTGGTGTTGGTGATTATATGGGTTGCATGTTATAAGGCATTAGCAACTGTGCATGCGGAGTATACATATATCTTTGAAACTTATTTGTCTTGCCAACGACTTTTTTACGTGATTGGAACAGAGCTGGTACCCATTTGATTTTGCAAGTTCTATCTGTGATAACACCTCCATGTTTGCTTAATAACACGCCATTTGAGCTTTGGTTATTTTTGACATTGATAATTGAAACAAAGGAACGGAAAGTATGGAAGATGGAACTACGAAAAGCTTAAAGCTTGCCAAAGCTCTTGCAAAATCCTTCTTGCGCCACCTAAGTGAAGGGGAACTTTCTTCTTTCGCCCCCTAAGTGAAGGGGCGGCTACAATATTACCAGGAAACACTTCCCGTAGGTTGCTACTTCTCTAAACTTGACATATATAAGGGGATCCTATCTGCTTTTCTACGGCACTAGGACATATAAAGTTTTGTAGACTATGCAAATACACGTTGCTCTAATAAATATTTTGTTGTGGTTGGATTAAACTATTGTTGTGTTTAAATTCTTTTAATTCCAACATTATTAAAGGTAAAAACTGTTGAAGACTTATTGGATTTCATCACCCAAAAAGCTATTTAACAAGTGGGAGCACCCATTAGGGATACGAAGAAATTCGTATCATACAAAATTTAACTTCTCAGACCTCCAAATATCTAATAATAAAAAAGAGTAACAAGAATCCCGCAGGATTTCATCACTCAACGGATAGGTGTACCGGACTGGGGTACTAAAACGGGTTTATAAAATATGGCCCCAGCCTGGCGCTGTAAAATACTGGTTATAGGTTTGCGATGTCACCATTCTGGGTACTGATGTACGATAAGGCGACTCGCTTGGACATGAAGACTGAACATCTACTTTAAGTTGGTACTAGCATAGTGACGCAGGGGAGTATAGGAACCAAAGCCTCTTGGCATCCTACCCATTTTGAACATAGAAGAATATTGAGTAGACCTAATTATTACTTTAAAATATATGTTGATGTGCTAGAGTCTAGGTTTAATTAATTGTTTACTGTACCGGGTACCGAATTTTAATAATTATTTATTGTGCATGATCAATTAGACACGTGGAGAAAAATGTTTAGGAAGTTTACTGGAACTTTTACGTATTTACGGCCTACCACCTCAGCCTTAGAGGAGAGGGTGACCACCACCTCACCCAGTTAATACAATAGAGAACTTAGGTACCCTAGTTTGGGAGGAAAATGATATATTTTGAGTTTTCCCAATTTTGGAGGAGGGTAATCCATCTGGAGTTGACCCAATTGAGCTTGTTGTTGAGCTAGAAGTTAAACCCCCAATCATGGCTGCCGCCAAATTTCTTAGGGACTACTGGACCCCAGTGGTGAGCGATATGCCTTCGTGTATGGTGTTACCATCCGTCACAACAAACCATTATGAAATCAAGCCTATTGTAATCTAAATATCGCCTACATTTCATGGACTTGATTCTGAGAGCCCTTATAAGTACGTCCACGAGTTTAAGAAAATATGTGCGCTCTCAAAATATCAACATTTTACTGAGGATTCTGTCTACCTTCATTTATTCTCCTTCTCACTAAAAGACAAGGCGAGCCATTGGCATGATTTACTGGTACCGGCATCTATCAATTCATGGGACCAAATGGAGACCAAATTCAAAACCAAATGGTTTTCAATGGGGAAAACCCTCGCTCTTAGAAATTAAATTATTGAATTTGTTCAAAATAAGAGTAAAACATTTTACGAGGCATAGAAGAGATATAAAGATCTTCTTTTACAATGTCCCCATCATGGTTTTGAGAAGCAACATCTAGCCCAGATCTTCTATCGTAGAATAATTTATGAGAATCGTTATAGGCTTGAATCCATGCGTAGAGGCAAATTTTAGGACCTTAAACCCGATAGAGCTTATGAGGAGTTTGAGAGATTGGCTGAAAACTCTCAGTAGTGGGATTTTGATATGCATAGAAATGTTCGTGTAGCCAAGAAATGTGGCTTATACGAAGTGAGTGAGGGAATGACCATCAAAGCCTAATTAGATACTCTTACCCAAAAAATTAAGGTTATGACTATGAATCAATCTAAGGGTAGTATGAACCAAGTTCAGTAACAGGGTTGCACCGTTTGTTATGATGCAACCCATGTGACTCAAATGTGTCCCATGTTCAATAAAATAAATGATAATCAAGAGCAAGTGAATGTTTTGAATAATA
The DNA here is from genome assembly GCA_014058105.1 of Kingdonia uniflora. Lineage (NCBI taxonomy): Eukaryota > Viridiplantae > Streptophyta > Magnoliopsida > Ranunculales > Circaeasteraceae > Kingdonia > Kingdonia uniflora. The sequence goes on along the minus strand of JACGCM010001717.1, from coordinate 713,285 downwards.
CTTACAAGAGGCCATTTGACCTACACAAGCCAACTTGGCAGAACTACCAATTTTTTTATGGAAGATCAACCAACCCAGTTTGGGTTTTGGAGAGCCACAAACCTTAGGTCATAATTTTCCTAGGAATCCCCTTTATTAATCTTATCCTCAGGCATCTCAGCAATCCTTTTAGTCATCCAAACAGTTTCCACCCGCTCTACCTAAACCATCTTTGGATGACACACTTGCTATCTTTATGCAATAATCTATGGAAAGTAAAAAAATAAGTAATAGAAAGTTAAAAACAAGTATTGCAATTTTAGCAACAAATGATGCAATTCCAACAACAGACTTTGGTGAATCAAAATTTTATATTCTAATCTATCTCTAATCTAGAGACTCAAATAGGATAATTGGCAAATGCATTGTATGAGAGACAACCAAGTAAGCTACCTAGCCAACCTGTATCTAATTCGAAAGGACCATCGGGGTTTGATTCTAGCTTAATCCCATAATAGCTTAATGTAATTACCACTCTATGAAGTGGTAGACAAATTGATAACCAAGTTAAATACCAAGGGTTGAGCCAATACCAGCGCTTATTGAGGATGAGGTAGGTATGCATAAACCAGCTGTAGTAAGCAACCATGAATCTTCTAGGAAATCTAAGGAATTGCCTACCTCGTCCATTTCCGTACCAAAGGCACGTTTTAAAACAAAGGTGTCTTATCCACATGTCTTCTTCTGGATAGTAAAGGGATTCAATTTGATAAGATATTAGATACATTTAAGCAAGTTCATATAAAAATTCTAGTACTCGATGTCATCATGCTTATCCCTGCGTATGCCAAATTCCTTAAGGATACATGCACTAGGAAAAAGAAAATCAATGTGTACAAGAAAGTCTTCTTGACTGAGACATTAACCCTTCCTAAGCTTCGATTCCTGAAAGCCCAACCATCTCTTATAAAATTGGAGATCACAAAGTGGATAGGGTGTAATTCGACTTGGGGTCTAGTGTGAATGTCTTACCTTACTCGGTCTATCATGAATTAGGACTTTGAGAACTCGAAACTACCCGAATGATACTTTAATTAGCTAACAGGTTAATACGATACCCACGTTATATCCTTGAGGATATTCTTATTAAGGTTGATACTCTTATTTTTCCAATGGACTTTATTGTTTTGGACACTAAAGATGTCATAAATCCTAGCTGTGAGATCCCTATCATATTGTGTCACCCTTTCCTTACGGCTGCTCATGCCATTATTAATTACTTTAATGGGTTCTTGCAACTATCAATAAGAGCCATAAAGATCAAACTCAATGTTTTTAACAATAATACTCAAGTCCCTCCTTCTAATGGCATGACTAAACTAAATATGATTGACTCCCTAGTTCACAACTCGTTCCCTAAATCATATTATAAGGACCCCATAGAATTATGCCATGCAAACTTTGGTATAAATTTTGATGAAGATATGATTGCTGAAGATCTTAATGCTCTACTTGACTCAACACCTATTTTAACAAGTCCAAATAGAAAACTCATGCTGAATCTCTTGAACCGTCAACTACTTTGCCTATTCCATCTATCGCTAAAGCACCTCAGTTAGACCTCAAGCCATTACCTAAGACTCTAAAGTATGCTTTCTTAGGCGATTATGAAACTCTGCCTCTGATTATAGCTTATAATCTAAATGTTGACCAGGAAAGTAGATTATTGGGTGTCCTTGGAAGATACAAATCAACCCTAGGGTAATCTATAATAGACTTGAAGGGGATTAACTTGGCCGTTTGCATGCATCCCATCAATCTCGAGAAAGGTGCTAAAAATTCTCATGAGATACAACGGCAGTTGAATCCCACCATGATGAAGGTGGTGAAGAAGGAATTTCTTAATCTTTTGGACTCGGGTTTCATATACCCCATTTTGGATTGTAAGTAGGTCATCCCCATTCAGATTGTACCTAAGAAATTAGGGATCCATCGGGTGGCATGTATGTATCGACTACAGGAAATTGAATACGGTTACAAGGAAAGATCATTTTCCTCTTCCATTCATTGATCAAATGCTTGAACGCTTAGCTAGAAAGGGTCATTACTGCTTTCTTGACAGTTATTCTAGATACAATCAGATCCCCATTTCCCCAAAAGATCAGGAGAAAACAACTTTTACGTGTCCCTACAGGATATATGTTTATCAACGTATGACATTTTGGTTGTGCAATACACCCGCTACATTCCAACGTTGTATGATGAGCATATTTTTTGATATGGTTGATAAGTTTCTTGAAATCTTTATGGATGACTTTTCCGTGTTTGGATTGTCTTTTGACGAATGTTTATACCATTTAAAGCTTGTGTTAGAATGATGTACACAAACCAATTTGGTGTTAAACTGAGAAAACTGTCACTTCATGGTGACACAAAGGGTTCATGAATATATTATCTCCAACAAAGGGATTGAAGTCGATAAGGCCAAGATCGACATTATTTCTTCTTTTCTACCACCTCGGATGGTTAAGGCCATTTCGATCATTTATATGCCATACTGGGTTTTATTACTGGTTTATCAAATATTTTAGCAAAATTTCCCAGCCCTTGTGCAATTTACTTGCTAAGGACACTAATTTTAACTTTGATGATGCATGTTCAGGAGTTTTTAAGAAGCTTAAACTTCTATTAACTTCAACCCTTATCATCCAACCTCCCAATTGGGAACTTCCCTTTGAGCTCATGTGCGACGTTTTAGATTCCGCTGTTAGAGCAATTTTAGGGCAAAAAGTAGATAATAGGCCTCATATTATTTACTATGCTAGTGGCACGCTCAATGACGTACAGGTAAATTACTTTACCACGGAGGAGTTATTAGCCATTGTGTTTGCCTTGGAGAAATTTTGATCATACCTTGTTGGATCCTTAATCATTATTTACGCCGACCATGCGGCCTCGAAGTATTTACAATCTAAAAAAGACGTTAAGCCTCGACGTAATTAGATGGATTCTTTTGTTACAAGAATTTTATATCAAAATTTGAGATAAGAAATATGTTGAGAATGTGGACCATCTATTTCAAATTTTCACTAATGGCTCTCTCACAACTGCCTTGGTATGCCGATATTGTCAATTATCATGCTACAGAACGATTACCTGCCCATTAGTCAAAGCAAGATAGAGCCAAATTCTTGTACGAGGTTAAACATTTTAGTTGGGACGATCCATATCTATATAACTTTTGTTCCGACCAAGTAACTAGGAGATGCATCCCAAACGATGAGTTCCATAGTGTACTCACATTTTGTCACACCTTAACCTGTGGAGGACATTTTGGTGCCAAGAAAACCGTTATAAAAGTTCTTTAATCTGGTCTTTATTGGCCTACTCTTTTTCGTGACGCATATACCTTTTGTTCTAAAAGTAATAAGTGCCAGAGGACCAGGAACATTTCTCATCGAAGCATGATGCCCTTGAACAACATCCCTATTGTTGAACTATTTAATGTTTGGGGCATTGACTTTATGGGCCCATTTTCTTCTTCTCGCGGGTACCTTTATATTCTTATTGCAGTCGATTATATTTCTAAATGGGTTGAGGCAATGCCATGTTAAACGAATGAACATAAGCCCGTGGTAAAAAATTTGAAAAACATTTTTAATTATTTTGGCACCCCTTAGGCAATTATTAGTGATGGTGGTAACTATTTTTTCAACAGTGCCTTACAAAATCTTTTGAAAAATTACTCCATCACTCATAAAGTTGCCACACTTTTTTATTCGCAAATAAGTGGTCAAGTCGAAGTCTCAAATCGGGAAATAAAAAAAAATAGAATTTTTTTTTCGAACTGATCATAAAGATTTGTCTGATCGTCTTGATGATGCCCTTTGGGAATATCGAATAGCTTACAAAACTCCGATTGGTATGTTGCCCTATATACACTTGTCTTTGGGAAGGCTTGTCACTTGCTAGTGGAATTGGAACACAAGGCTCTGTAAGCTACAAAGGCTTTTAACTTTGAAATGGATAAAGCTGGATCACATAGAAAATATCAACTTTCTGAACTTTCTGAACTTCGTCGTGAGGCTTATGAAATTTCAAATTTTTATAAGAAACGAACAAATGTTTTACATGATAAGTCGATTGTTCGCAAAACTTTTGAGGCTAATCTAAAAATGTTACTCTATAATTCACGACTACGTTTATTTCTTGGGAAATTACGTTTTCGTTGGTATGGCCCTTTCGTAGTCAAAACTGTTTATCCACATGGAGCCGTGGAGGTATAGGATCCTAACGACGGTAATACTTTCAAGGTCAACGGGCAATGTTTAAAACCGTACTTAGAATCTAGTACTTCCAATGAAGAGATAACTTTTTTAGTTGACCCATATTATCAGAATTGATCACGTGTACCTCTTATATGCCTTATTATTATATTTAAGTTTAGGGGTATATTCGTCTAGCTGAAGACGGTAAAATTTAGCGCTTCCTGGGAGTCAATCCAAGGCACATTCCAGTAAGAATTTCTAGTTTTTATTTCCCATTCCATGTATTCAATTTTGTTCTAAACATTGGGGATAATGTTTTACTTAAGTTTGGGGGTAGAAAAGCTACATTTTATATACTTTTTGATGAAAAGTAAAATAATGACTATTTGGCAATTTATGATATACTTTTGGCAAATTATACTAATTTTATTTAGGAAAAATGATATGCTGATTGGAAAACCCAAAAAACTTTGATATTTTACCAAGTGCACACTAGAGTATTTATTTATCGTGTTCTTAAACTCGGTGTACTACCTTGTGATTATAAAAAAACTCAAATTGTTCTGTGTATATTTTCAAAACTTGCATTTCACTATAGTTATACTACTAATACCTTAAACAGATTTTTTTACCAAAATATCGAAAATTTAGCATTTATGTTAGGAATAATTCGCTCCAAGGGAGACAACTGCCTAAGAATAAGTTCATTCCTGAAAGTATAAATTAAAAGCCAACTTACTCTAAAACTTTCATGCTACAAGGCATACTTGCATCATTAAGAACTCAAAGAGGAAAAAATATTACCAATCTCGAGTATAACCATGAACTATGTGAAGGGAGCAAGAAAAGTATTACTTGAGAAAATCCTGTGTCTAGGTCAAGAAGAGCACCAAACCCTGGCAACCTTGGCCAGCTAGCAGAGATTATTGACTGAAACTCCTTGTTATTGAGGCTTCACTTAGAAACCATGTATGAAAAGAAAAATAGTCTTGTAAAAAAAAGAATACCAGGAAGACGAATTGGCTAAGGTACTTGTCGAACTAACCGATAAATTTATTCCAATAAGTACTAGACTTCCAAGTACTGACTCAACTATTCTATACAATGTATTGTGTTATAACACTATCTTCACTACACTGAGATATAGCAAAGAAAAATATTTGAATCTTTTTCTAAGCATGAGGTAGTATTTTAAGTTTTAGATTTTTAAAATAATATTTTATGGTACACTTGGGACATACTGAGTTTTAAGGAATTTTTTGTCATAATATTTTCTTGTTATAACAAAGTAAGGAAAAGTTGACAGGAAATAATTCATTTGTAATCTAGAATTGCCAAAATGTCATTATTGATTTTTGTGGGTATAATCACTGTAAACCCTCACGAGACAACACTCATCCACTAGGGGAACCTAGGTGTTTAACGGCTTATTACATATGCTAAATGCAACCGCGTGACCTGCAAAAATAGTTTTTATTTACTTTTACTCAAGGACTAGCAAAATATAACTTCTCGTGGTGAGCCTTATACTTTGCTTGAGTCTTCTTCAATTTGACCTCAACCACCTTGTGAACCTTGCTTATCCTCTCAATGAAATGTTGGGCTTTAACCTATTCATCTTTTCCTGACGCCGTCTTGTCACCAAGACTAAAAGCCAAATCAAAAGGGCTTTGAGGCAAGTAACCCAAACAAACTTCAAATAAAGACTATAATGTGGAACCTTGAATTGCCCGGTTAAATACAAATTGAAGATACAGTAAACTCTCATCTCAAGTCTTAGGATGCTCAAAATAGAATCTCCGTAATATGTGAACCAAAGTGCGATTAACTACCTATGGTTGTCTGTCAGTCTACAAATGAAAGGTGGCACTTCTCTTCAACTTAGTATCCATCATCCCCAATAGCGATCTCCAGAAATGCCCCCAAAAATGGTTATACCTATCATAAATAATATAAGAAGGGAGCCCGAAATACTATAATCACTAGAGTCACTATCTACCTCCTCGATACCACCGTCTCTATCAAACTTCAGCACTCCTTTTGTAGTGTCCCGAATTTTTATTTTTATTTTATTTTATTTATTATTTATTCATCATGCATCCACTCATATCATTATTCATCATCATGCATCTTCACTTTCTACATCTGCATCTTATTCTCTTATTAGGGTTTTATTCCTTTATGTGTTTTGGTGGGTTCGATGGTTGCTTGGCAGAGGAGGTGTATTGTGGTTTCGGGGAGCCCGTAGTTGGCTTGGAAGTTTGTTGTTGTTGTTGTGTTTGTGTGTGGTGCGATCCGAGAAGGATTCGTGATCTTTTCCTGAGTTTCTGTCAGTTTTCTTTAGAAAGGAATATTTTGGGTGTTCTGGGTACTTTCTGTCCCATTCTATTCGAACAGACCTTGCTTTTGTTCGAATACATCCTTACCTGCTTCATTCTGTTCGAACAGGATCCTTTCTATTCTAATATATTTCCATCTGCTTCGTTTTATTTGAACAAACTCATTCTTGTTCGAATACATTCCTTCCTGTTTCTTTCTGTTCTAATAGAAATATCTTTTGTTCGAATTGATGTCTGTTATATGGATTTCCACCAGCTCTAATTCTATTCGAACAACATCTTTTTTGTTCGAATAGATTCATTTCTGCTATATTTTATTCGAACAACATCTTTTCTGTTCGAATATACTTCTTCCTATCTTGTTTTGTTCGAATAGAAATGTATTCTATTCGAACAGAGGCGTATTTGATCGGCCAGGTTGGGTCTTTCTTCACGATTCTTGGCCATGGAATTGCCTTGTGTGGAGTGTGGGATCTTAGGGCTCTCACTCATCACTCTCTCACTCATTCTCCAAATTGGAATCTTTCACTCTCTCGCTCCTCGATTGCGATCGATTGTTGGGTTTGACCTCGCGACTTCTCCCATGAGTAAGTCTCTTCCCTCTTCCTCATTATTGATTTATTTGGCTTTTGTTGGAACCCTTGTGATTTTAGGGTTTCACGATTTGGGGTTTTTGTTGAGATTGGAGTTGTATCTCTTGCGGGTGTTGGATTGTTGGCATTGGTGTGATTGTTGTTGGCTGTGGATGTTGAGGTTGGGTTAACCTGTCGATTGGTAAATTTTTGGGTTATCCTTTTATCAAGTGAGTGTCCCTTTATTGTTAAATTTCTATACTAGTTTAACTTGTGTTAGTTAGAGCATGCATTTGGCATTGAGGTGTTTGTGATTGGTTTTAGACTCTATTATTCCTTCTGTCGTAGTTGTTGATTCAGCATTGTTGTTTCCTATGGTTAGGCATGTAGGGTGTGTTCCTTTTGTATTTTAGGGAGTTATGCATTAGTGGGGCATTCTTGTGGGTTGTCCTTGACTACTATATTCTAGTCTTGTAGAGACCGATGATTGTTGGATGTTGTGACTGGGTATATTAATCAATGTTTACATCTGTGCTAGGATTGTTTACCATCCTCTGAGACAGGTGGTTATCCTACGTGTGTGCTGGCCAGGTTGTGGCTATTGAGTTAGGATTGTTTACCATTCTTGGATACAGATGGTTATCCTATGTGTGTTGGCCGGGTTTGGCGGCTGGGTTGTTTTGATCCTTGGGATCTGTTTGTAGCGTTAGTTTGTATTATTTTAACTTAACAGGGTCGGATACATAACAAAGCTTTACATCGGCTAACCCTCGATAGGTCTTAGGATTCCCACATCGGGTTAAAATATTTAGGTGAAGTTTGGGCTGGACACTATCATACTTATTACCCTTCGGGAGTGTGGGATGGTGTGAGACAGTTTCCTTTGGTCCCTGTTTTATCCTCTGTGAGGTTGAAAGTCCTCGGAATAAGTGCAAATAAAGTTCAGACGTTGGCTCCGTGGGTTGCAAAACCTGAAATACTCTGATCAAGTGATAAATCCTTGAGCGTAGTCAAGCTTGACAAAAATTGTACCCATTGTATCCAACTGAGATTCTCGCTAAGGTTATTATGCATTAGCGGCTGATCAGCCCAATATATTGATTCAGGTCTAGTTCTTGGTTTTATAACATCATAAACATTCATTTTAGGACAATTCTAGAGTTATACCATATCATGTCATATCATCACACCATCACAACATATTCCTCATATTTCATTTCCTCACATTTCCTTTTCCTTCTACACTCTATTCGACACTTATATATTCCTCTGTTCTGCACTTATAGATTATTGTACTTGTAACTTCTTATATCTCATTCATCTTTCCTCTTTCTCTGTACCTGTTATATTAGTATGTTGTTTAGCCTTGTTAGGCATTAGTAAGCCATAGTTTTTCTCATTCACGCCTTGTTCCCCCCTTTCAGAGGTGGAGTAGTTGCAGGGTTTGGCTGAGAGTTTCAGCTGCTGGTTTCGGTATTGCAGTTGCTGTTGCTGTTCCAGTTTTAGCATTTTCTTGTATGTTCTCAGCTTTTGATGTTGTTTTGTTATCGGACATTGTATTTACATTTTCAGTTGTGTATATATATATATATATCTTTGCTTCCGTTTTATTTCCTTTTATTCTGATGATATTGCTATAGTCAACGACTGAGCCTAAACTTATTTATGGCTCGGTCGTTTGTGGGGGCGAATCGGTTGGATTCCCCGACCTGCATATCCCGAATGATAGTAATTGATCTAGCTACCGATTATTGGATTTTGGGGCGTGATACCTTTCTTCTTCGTGCGGTCTCGCTATTTCACCGAAGCGGAAGTATTCGCGAGGTTTGCGAGACATAATTATTCTACCAACTCCCCTAGAGTAGTAGTAATGTCAGAAACTATTGTTTCCAATTTCGTGAGTCGATCTTTAAATTGCACATCTCCAAATTTGTATTCTTCTTCGAGTAAGGTTTCTGATGAATCTTCAACGGACTCACTAGTTTCTCCTTCGTTTCCTTTAGTCGATCATGTGTAGAGACCATAAGCCACAATCCCCCCGAGAATCATTACTAGAAATCTGATACAACTTAATCCACAATCGAATTAAGATTAACCTAAATGAAGAAATAAAATGAAGATCAAACACAATTGGTGGGAAATTTCCCTTTTGGAGCTTCAATTGCTCAATTGATTTGATTGCAATCAAATTGCTCTCAAAACCATAAGTCTCTCTTTAAGAACTTTGATTGATCTAAGATAAAGATAGATCATTTCACCTTGCCTAGCCTTGCCCCTTTATGAGGGTTACAAGTTCCAAGTTACAAGATATGACCATTATGCCCTTGAAACGCCTAAAAATATCAAAGGAAATGATAGTCGTTCGAACGAACCCATAGGTCATTCGAACGACTGACCAAATTAAGCCTAAGAATAACCTCAGCGTGAATTGATCTTCTGGTCTCCAATTCATTCGAACGGCTCCAAATATCGTTAGAACAATTAGCTTAATTTAGCCTAAAAAATGCCTCAGCTAGAAATTAGTCTTCTGGGAACCCAAGTTCGTTCGAACGACTCCAATGTCATTCGAATGACTTTATCTATTTTTGTTTGAAATTGATTCAACTCGAATTGGCCTTTTTGGAACTCCAACTCAGATAGACTAAGCTTGAATTGTCCAGATCGAATAGGGCCAGTTCAACTTGGTCTTCCAGGAATTCCAGGTCGAATAGATTCAGCTCGAATTGGCCTAAGTCGAATAGACTTAACTCAAGGTATCTTCTGAGAACTCCAGGTCGTTCCTCACATATTTCGTTCAAACGACTCCAAGGTTCGTTCAAACGAGATGCCATCTTTTGAAAGGGTTTGATCTTCAGATCCTAAACCTTTTGCATTACTATTATACTAAAAAGAAAATAAGATATCAACTTCATTAAAGCTTTTAGTGATATTCAGTTGATATGGTTCTCTATCCTAAACATTTTGCTTGTTAACTTTTGTAAGTAGTATTGGTAGGCAAAAAGACAATCATTAATTGTAACAAATGAAGTAAGTCCGCAATATAAAATGGTATTAGGATAGACTAAAGATCTTGGATTACAAAAGGAAAAATATTCTCTAAAGAAATATGATTTCTAGAAAGATCAAAACCCACAACTCAATGCATCTATCCCTATGGTTTCTTTCTAAGGGGAACGTAAAAATCTATTGAGGAAAAGGTGCGCCAAATAAAATATATTTCATATAAGCATCAATTTAGAGCTATAGGCGCTTAATGCCTCAAACTTAACGCCTTCGGCGCATTGTACTAGTCATAACTAATATTACTAGATAAGCAGGCTGCTCATTTTATTTATTTTTATAAATTCAAGTATTCAGAACTTGAAAAAAAAAACTACGCGAAGTAGAAAGCAAGGTTAAATCGAGAAAGCAAGAGAAAACGAAAAAAATGAAAAAAACAATGTACATTTGAGTCAATATTGAATCGCACCTCACTATAATATCTTCGCTTCTTACCCCTCTCTTGCTTGTATACGAAGATGCTTGATAAACTAATATTGCATGAATCTCAAAATGATTGCTCCAAGGTTTTCTTATCTCATTAAAGATTGGTTTGTTCCTTTCTTTCCAATGGCCAGACCTAATCATATAAAAAAAACTATGATTTATTTGTTGATAAATATACTGTAGAAACCTATTTTGATCATAAAAATAAGCTAATTAACTTTGCACTGGTTTATCTAAGGCCCTAGGGATAGATTATCCACACAAAATGACCCCAGGAGCCCAATCCTACATATTAATTTCTTAACATAAAGAACAATCTCCATATTTTGTACCTCTCTTAAGCAAACAAGCCTTTCCTACTAGCGCCAAAGCCTTCGACTAAGTCTTCCTCTTCAAAGACAATAAGTACTAGGCAGGGAACTTTTACATTTATGAATGGCCACAGTTCAAGAGAGATACACAAAATTTAATGCCTTGCCCTATCAAATTCTATAGTTTATTAAAGATAAGCACTAATATGAGATTGATTTGAAGATAAAGATAAATTAGATCAAAGAAAATGGTTTATATATAAAATCAGAACTTTACCTTGAATCCAATCCAATGAATTACCCAATCTGAAATTGAGATGATGAAGACTGCAAATAGAAATCGAAAAGGCTAAGATTACAGAGATAAATCGAGAAGATGAAAATTAGGGTTTGGTGCTTAAAGCTTCTATGGCTTTTCCTTGGAGTTTCTTTCAATTCAATCAAGTTTAGGGTTTCTAATCTCATTGAAGGGAGATCTTACAATTGTACTTGTAGGAGCGCGCTCCCGCTAACTGCGAGGCTTATAGGTGGCTAAACAGCTTCCCCACCGATAGGTGAGTATGTCGAAGGGGAAGCTTTATAATCAATTATCGAACCACAACAAAAGTAATGGTAGGAGCATGTTCCCGCCAACCACGAGTCTTGTAGGTCATTAGACGACATCCCCATTAACGATAAGTGGGCACGTCTTAGGGGAAGCTCTCTTGCCAGTGAATGGTAGAGCCCAATACCCCAGAGGGGTATCCTTAGAATTTTATGCGTCACGTGGGCCCGAGCACTGCTAGGTCACGCTCTATCAATCTAAGTGGATGGATCATACCCATCAAACTGTGGAAAATCAAGCCATAATGTACGAGAATTGATGTAACCATTATTATTCTAACGTCTAACATAACTCCCAATTTTATCTTATGCTGCACCATTCCCATTACGTTATGTTTCTCCCCGATTCTTGGATAACTGATCATACTTAGTGTCGAAAGTCAAAAGCTTTTGTAAGATTTCAGTTAAGACCTTGTTTGTTTGCTTCTGATTTTCTTTAATAGCTTTGATCTTCTGATCCATTGATTGGTTGTGGGTGGTGGTAGATTGGTTACGGTTGTTGGATGACATTATTTACCTTAGATGAAAGCAAATAATTAAGGAGTAATAGTCTTGCATATGATCACGAGAACCCTGGAGCCTCGTACGATAATTATCTCGAAAACCCTTAATAGCATCAACAATACATTATAAATGACCCATCCTACCCACCTGGCTACAGTCACAGGTAGTACCAGGAAGGAAACCTCACCTTTAATGGCCCATTCAATGAACGATACCAAGGAATGCTCAGTTTGGACAACCATATCATCAATACAAAGACAGCTGCTACGACGAGTCATCCTTCTGGGGAACACGAGGTCCACGATGGGACGTAGGCAAAAGTGACCACCTATCTTTAACGGCCGCTTCCATAGAGGCATTAATTAGAAATATGCAATACAACAACCCAGCCAAGAGGTTAACGAAGGAGACTCGGGACCAGATACATCGCACCTCATTCAAAGAGACTATAAAGAATTATATACCGAAGCAGAACTATTCAAGACCAAAGATAGAATCCTTCACCAGGAACTAGAACCCAAGCCAATACATCTTAAAGTTCTAGTATAACATTGACCCGTAATATCAGACAGAGGAGAAGATTTCCTAGCCATTAAGGTGACAGTTCGTGGTAGATCTCCTAGCCGACCTCCCCATTAATGATAAAAACTAGATCAACGAAGACGATAGTGACCAAGTCACTCCTTTTGAGGATAGTGATGCACCATATACAATGGGAGGGCAACTCTACATGGACGTATTAGTTAATATGGGCAGTTTCGTCCTAGGAATAGTCTTTGTAACCCCAACCGACGGTAAGATCGAAAAGGCCATCCACATCAACTTCTCACTTAGAAACAACGAAGCAGAATACGAAGCATTGTTGTGTAGATTAGACTCAGTGTTGGCACTGGGCGTGGAAGAAATTTTTATCTTTATTGACTCGCAGTTAGTTGTTAATCGGTATAACAGGACGTTCTAGGCCAACAAAAAAATAGTCGAGTACATCGAGATCTTAAAACAGCGACTAAGAATGTCAACCTCGAGTATATTCACCGAGGCGAGAACAGATATTCTGACGCCTTCACCTATTTAGCTAGAATCATTGGCGACCAGCTAAAGGGCCATCAAGATAGAAGTCCTCGACCAACTGAGTATGCTCGAGCATGTAGTAGAAGCCATGCAAAGCAACAGTGGTGAGGAGGATTGGCGATGACCATTACTTGATTTCTTAGGTAAACTCCACATCCTCCCAGCGGACAGTTCGGCAGCCGAAAGTATCCAAAATAGAGCAAGGAAATATATGGTGATCAACAATGAACTTTACCATATGAGCCTTTACTCCCCCTACCTCACATGCATTACAGGAGCCCACATTACGACGGTCATCAAGGATATTCACGAGGGCGTCTAAGGAGCTCATACAACGGGTAAGTCCATGGCCGAATGAGCACGCACACAGGGACTTTACTAGCCAACGATGAGACATGACTTCATAGAGTATGCCTAAAAATGTGACAAATGTCAGTTCTACGGGCATCTTATCTACGTCATCTCGGTAGACCTACTTATAGTCTCAAGCCCTTGGTCATTTGTAAAATAGGAACTGGTAAGAGGGAGGTGTAAATGGTTATTGGTCGTAACATATTACTTTACCAAGTGGGTCAAGGCTATACTAATCGCTTGTATAAGAGAGGAAGATGTAATTAGTTTCTAATGGAAGTATATTATCATAAGGCTTGACGTCCCAGCGATCATGATGACAGACAACGAGACACAGTTCATGGGCAGTAAGGTAGCTGAGTTTATGTGACCCTACAACATCAAAATATTATAATCTAGCCCAAGGTACCCCCAAGGGAATGGACAAGCCAAGGAACCCAAAAAAATGATAATTGACGGTATCAGTAAATGGTTGAACACTGCCAAAGGCCGATGGGTCGATGAGCTACCCCACGTTTTATGGTCCTATCAAACTACTCCACAAAAGTCGACCTGCTTCACCCCATTTATGCTTGCCTATGGGTCTGAAACAGTGCTTCCTTCCAAGGTCATTGCCAACACAACCAAGTCGCTGATCATTCACAGTAAAATTAACAACCGTTTCCTCGCTAAAAACCTTAATTTGTTAGACGAAACAAGAGAGGAAGCCTCCTCTCGAATGCTAAGGTACCAAGAGACATTAAAATAAAATTTTAATAAGAGAGTCCACCCACGAGAGTTCTAAGAGGTGAAGTATGTGATGAAAAAAGTCTTCCCCAGAGCTCAAAACCATAACAAAAGAAAACTCCCACCAAACTGGGAGGGTCCGTACCTCATCACACCCATCGTGGGTAGCAATGCCTACTATTTAATGAATAGTAGCAAAGAAGAGCTCAAGACTCCCTAGAACGCCATGAACCTCCAAAAATAGAATCACTAGCGTACTCATATTTGTACAAATTTGGTAACAAAAGTTTAAATACTATTTTAACTTGACCTAATCACTGTTGAGTACTGGGGGCATTTTTAAAATAAAATACCCTCCCAAAATTTAGAGTTGTTTTTTGAAGTAAAAACGACTTCCCCATACTGGGGGCATTTTTTTATGTAAAACACCCCCCCCCCCCCCCCCCCCCCCAAAAAAAATAAAAAATAAAATTGGAGTTGTTTTTTCAAGTAAAAATGACTTCCCCTTTTGGGGGTATTTTTGAAGTAAAACACCCTCCCAAATATCAGGGCCATTTTTGAAGTTAAAATGACTTCCCCGTATTGGGGGCATTTTTTTTTAAGGGAAACGTCCTCCAAAAATTGAGGTCATTTTTTGAAGTAAAATACTTTTAGATACTGGTGGTATTTTTTGATGTAAAGCCCCCCCCCCCCCCCCCACACACACACACAAATAAAAAATAAAAACTGGAGTCATTTTTTTAAGTAAAAGCGACTTCCCCTTACTCAGGGCGTTTTTGAAGTAAAACACCCTCCCAAATATCAGGGTCTTTTTTTGAAGTAAAAACGACTTCCCCATACTAGGGGTGGTTTTGAAGGAAAACGCCTTCCTCAAAATTGTGGTTGTTTTTTGAAGTAAAAACAACTTCCCCTTAGCGAGGGCATTTTTGAAGTAAAACGACCCCCTAAATATCAGGGTCGTTTTTTAAAGTAAAAACGACTTCCCCATACTGGGGGCATTTTTGAAGGGGAACGCCCTCCCAAAAATTGAGATCGCTTTTTGAAGTAAAAACAATTTCCCCTTACTGAGGGCATTTTTGAAGTAAAATACCCTCCCAAATAGCAGGGTCGTTTCTTAAAGTTGAAACGACTTTCCCATACTGGGGGCATTTTTGAAGGAAAAAGCCCTCCCAAATATCGGAGCTATTTTTTTAAGTTAAAATGACATACTGGGCCAGAGGGTTTTTGAAGTAAAACGTCCCCCACACTAATAAGGGCGTTATTAACATCACAACATCTACAAGCATATTAAAATAGTACTCAGCAAGAGCAAAAAGTCATTTATTTAAGACAATTAACATTTACAAACTAATCTAGGGACGACACCCAGGACACCCACACTTCATCTCAAGCACCCTGTAATCCTTACCCTGATAATACTCATCACACAACCCCAGTTTTTCTAACATCATCGTCTCCTGCTCAAATCAATGAGAGATGGGGTCTAGCATAACGTCATGGAACATAACATATAATTTATACCCCTTATGGGCCTCCTCCCAAATTCTTTCAGGGAGGGCCTCCAATACAGGATACTACTAAAACTTATCCTTTTATGTAAAAACACCATTCAATGCCTATAAGAAATAAGGTACCACAAAATTAGCTCCATCAGTTTTAGTTTCCAACAACAGGACTCGGCCGAGTCAACCCAGCTCCTTCCCGAGGCACCCCCATACAAACCTTGTCTCCTCAGGTCGTAATAGTGACCATATTAGATAGTCTAATGTAGACTAGTATAAGAGTCAGTGGGAACTTCACCCACCCACATTTTCAAGTTAGGTTGTTGTAACGAGCACATAAAATTGTCTAACGAGAACTAGTGCAAGAGTTGGTGGGACCTTCACCCACCCACATTTCCAACTTAGGTTGTAGCAATGACCACATGAGATAGTCTAACAAGGACTAGTGAAGGACTTGGTGAGAACTTCACCTATCCATGTTTAAAAATTTGGTCGTAGCAACGACCATATGAGATAGTCCACCGAGGACTAGTGAAAGAGTTGGTGGGAACTTCAGCCACCCACGTTTCCAACTTAGGTTGCAACAATGACCACATAAAATAGTCTAATGAGGACTAGTAAAAAAGTTGGTGGGAAATTCACCCACCAACGCTTCCAAGTTAGGTCGTAGCAATGACCACATGAGATAGTTCAACAAGGACTAGTGAAGGAGTTGGTGGGAACTTCACCCATCCATGTTTGAAAGCTAAGTCGTAGTAACGACCACATGAGTAGTCCAACGAGGACCACAGAAAGAGTTGGCGGGAACCTTGCCCACCAACGGTTCAACAATAGATCCTAAGTACACGTGCAAGCAAAGAATTCAGCCTGACTATTATCAAAGACGTCGCCCTAGGGTACTGCCTCATGCCTAACATAAACAGACTAACAAGATAACAAAGAAATACCAAAAAGTAATAAAAATTCATTTCCAAACCAATGATTGCAATAGATAAGCAATTAAAATGGTACACAGATGAAAATTATAAACAACAAGGGAATGGCTACTCCTACCCACCATAACCAGGCCCCACCACCCCAGAATCCCACACATTCTCCAGCCCCATGAACCTCAGGATGACCGTATGGCCCGACAGGGTCTTTACTTGATCTTGAAATATGAAATACCAAAACTAGCGCTTCTGGTACACCTATTGTTCTCCTTTGGGAATACCAAAACCAGCACCTCTGGATTTCAATACCAACCAAACCGCGACTACTGAAATACATGATGGTATTAAAATCTACCCACGCGGTCACGCAAACTTTAAATCGAGTCTGCAGTCGGGTCTGCATTCTATAAATAAACTTAAGGAATGGCCTAAACTTAGAGCGCAGAATGAGCTTAAGGGAAGAAAGGTTACCCTTTTATAATGTTTTAAGGTATTAAACCTAGCATTTATTGTGTCGATTACCAATACATATCAATACGTATAAGGAACTTAACAGCTCTATTAATGGGCCCTCCTTTTAGCCTCCTTAAAACTGCCCTTAATGCACTACTTCAATGTTTCTTGGAACTATAAAACAAGCATCGATATCCACAAACTTAGGTCATTAAGATGACCACTACACATAGTCCAACAAGGACTAGTACAAAACTTTATGGGAACTTCAAAAAACCTACTAATTTTTTTGGACTAGGTCATCAAAGTGACCACTATACATAGTCCAACGATGACTGGCTCAAAGTTTGTAGGAATTCCAAACAACCTACCAATTCTTTTAGACTAGGTCATCAAAATGACTACTATACATAGTCCAACGAAGACAGCCTCAAAGTTTAGGGGAACTCCAAAAAACCCCACCAATTATTTTAGACTAGGTCATCAAGATTACCACTACACATAGTCCAACGAGGACTAGCTCAAAGTTTGTGGGAACCTCAAAACCCACCAAATTTGTCAGAATAGACCGCCATAACGATCGAGATAAATATTCTAACAAGGATAATGGAACATAACAATCAAACTTCAATTTTAAAGTTAGGTCGTAAGAACACCAAAGTGATAGTCAAAGAAGGCGCCACAAATATAATCCCCAGCATCACAGAATGCACAAACAACAAAGATTACAAGATCCAAAAATACAAATAGTTTTCCCAAATAATATAACATAGCCACTACATGCTCCAAGAATTCCTCATGAATACTATAACTACAAAGCAGGGATCGATTACACAACGGCAGCATCCTCCACAGTAACCTTAGCCTCTTCTTCGGCAGCGATATTCCTCTCAAGCCTCGTGGGACGAGGACCCTACCGGCTGGAATAACTGAGATGATGCAGCTCGAGAACATTCTGAGTTAGGCACAAAGTATGCAATGGAGGGGCAACCGTAGTAACCTACAAATTGGTGAACACCACGCAGCCTTGCAAGTCAACCGACACCATTCTCTCCCCAGCAAGTAGGTCGTAGAGAAGCCTGCTCGTTTGCCTCATTTTCTAGCCCCAAACTTTATAGGCGTCCGTTGGTGGTCTCACACTCCCACTCAAGCGTAAGCTTCACCTCCCTAAGTACTTTGGCCTCCTCCGCCAACGCCTTCGTCTGGTCCACCACGTAGTCGGCCAAGTCTCGTTGTACCGCCTCTTTGAGCAACTCTTTCTGGTAGGCCTATATAACAACAAGGCACTGCTCCAAGTTATTACTACGACTAGCAAGGATCTCACTACATTACAGACTGGCCTCCAGAGTCAAGGTACATTGCAAACGAAAAATAACAATCGTTTAATAACGAAATCGAGTCGTTGCCATAAACAAGGTACATTCAAATAAATGTAGCCAAGCTACTTACCCGCATGGCAGCAACGACCGTAGCATGATATTCGTAGTACCCTCCATTAAGCAAACCTTCTCTTTCTCCTTATAGGGTGTACTATAGACCTCCCCCTCTGGCAAGCCACCGGAGAACAACTTACTAATAAATATAGAGTGGGTCATCTCCTCGGCAAAGGAATGAGAAAGGGATTCCCTTTCTTTTCCTCTTAAACTTTCTAGCCCCTCCTTAACAAGGCCTTGGTGTGCATTCCTGTAGCGTTTGTCGTTCAGGGCATCCTCCTCCATGTAGATGTTGATACCTTTTTGCCCAGTACTCTGATGGGGCAAAAGGGGAGCAGCCTATGAGGCACCGACTGAGTCACTCCCCTTCAAAGCCAGAAAATGAGGCTTCATATCGGCACTCCCTACCAACTTATATGTATTCATGCTTTGCACAGAGATAGTGTTGCTCATAGAACTCCCATGTGGCTCGCTATACCTAGTAGGCGACCAATATGTATCCAAGTCAAAACTCCCATCAAATATATTCATATGAACTTGGCAATCTTTATTCTAAATGCCCAACCAACGCATACGAGAACTCTTATAAGTAACCCCTGCAAGCATAACATCTGCGAAGAAAGAATAAGCCGTTAGACCATACAGAAATGATGACAATTTAAGTATATAAAAATATATAAAACATATACTTCGTGCTAAAAATATTGTGACGGAGACGACGATTGGGACCGTCGTCAAAATCAAATTCCCCAGTCACCAGAATTGGATGATGACACCAGAAATTGTCACCAGTGGGCAATCTAAATTTTTTTGGCCTGCCTGAGTTATAAGCTATATAATACCAGTGCCTCCACTCAGAAGCACATGTTCGCATGACCTTCTGACTCTTCGTTTTGGCCCCTTCTTTCTTAATGGGGGACTTCTAAACTGCACCTGTCCTCACCTTCACTTAGGCACTAATTTAACGTCCCTCAAGACATGCCCTCGAATAAGCACAGGTAACAAAAGGCAATGGTACGGGATCATCCGACGTGCCTACCTCCTCTCCCCCATTCATCACCTCCCCAGGGACCAAATTCCACTGTCGGGGAGAACACCCCATTTTTTACCCCACCATGATGTTAGCACTACCCACATTGTAATAAGGAGGTACTGACTGATTAATTAGATAGTAACCAGTCATTACCCTATAAAAGTTCTTATTCATCTGACCCAGCGCTCATTCAAGCGAATTCAAACATTTCTTCGCAAGGTCATCTAATGGGAATCGCAGACCAGTGTCAAACTGCCCAAAATAATAGATGCAATAATTCGGCGCCAGTGTTTGACAATCCGACCAAATCCAATCTTCACAACCATTCACCGTCGTGCGCTCGTTAGTATTATCCAAATACTCCATTCTTATCCCATCGCTCTCAAACTTAGCCAACGGCGTAGGTGGCCTCTACTTACTAGGGTTAGGCAAAAAGTTCTCCAAGCCTCCCCTGACATGACCACTAATGATTGCCTCATGGGCCAAATCCCCCAGCACCATCCTACGTGGCATAAAATCTATACTAACCTTGGCCACTAGGTCACGTGGGGCCAAAGTGCCTGCCTCGTGGTCATGACTACGTCCCAAATCTGGGGTACAACACATGGAAGTCTTGTATGCGTTCCTTCTATCGTCGACTCGTCACCAGGTAATTCCATCCCTCACAACAAGCTCTCTAAGATAAAGGCACACAGACTCGTACAAGATGATTAGTCGTCCCTTCATAAGCCAGGTGCAACGGTTACACTCAACCTAACAAAAAAGGAGCCATTATCTCGAAGGTACCTCTCGCCTCTATACGGCTACCCTCCTAACTACAGTCCTAGTAAAATTAATCTGGTGCACAGCCTGAAGGTGGCCGGCATCCCTACTGGTTTTCCAACATTATTACAAAGAAAGGCTACCAAACAGCTTGAAAACCTCACACCAAGTAAATAGGTGCAATCACAAGCAATAAAAATTTGTTTTTTTATTTATGGCAAACTTATCAAAAATAGAACTTTAGACGCTTCGGCAAACGGCAGTAGTAAAGATTGGAGAATAGGGATGAACGAAAAACAACAAGTAACAGCGAACACAACCAGAGTTCTAAAGTTATAAACAGATAAGAGAGAGAACAAAAAATCATGCAAGGGATACATACCTCTCTTATATAAAGGATAAGGAAAGATCTATTTAAATAAGTAGGCCCCATCACAATGATGGGATACGCCACCTGACATTTGCGGTAGTAATCGTACGCTACATGAATGATAAACACATTAATTAATTTAGTTTATTGCCCCAATGCATAGACAATAATGATGGCTCACAATTTAGTGGAATTTAAAAAATGACCACGTCTAGCAGAACGGAGCAATGCTCTCGTATATAAATAATACAACAAACACATGCATTTTACCTCAGCTCTCCCTCTTCACGAGTAAGAATTTAGGGGGGATTGTAAAAGCACACTCCTGCTAGCCAGGAAGCTTGCAGGTCGTTAGATGACTTCCTCACCGACAGGTGAGCACGTCGAAGGAGAAGCTCTATTAACGACTATCAAACAATGATGAAAGTAACGGTAGGAGTACGCTCCCACCAACCACGAGGCTTGCATGCCGTAAGATGACCTCCTCATTAACGATAAGCGAGCATGTCTAAGGGGAAGCTTTGTTAACGACCCTTAAGCCACGATGAAAGTAACTGATACTAACGAACACTTTATGTCAGGCCCACATGGAAAAGTAGAGACTAATACCCTAGAGGGGTATCTTAATAATTACACGCGTCATGTGAACCCGTGCACTACTAGGTCAAAGACTGCCCCTATAAATAGGGAGAGAAGGTGACCTAGGAAGGGACCTTTTTTTAGAAGCTCATCCTCCATTAAAGAAACCCTAACAGCATAAGAGGAAGAGGAAGAAGAGACCCCGAGAAAATTGTGTGGTGCCTTTTTCTAGTGAGACGTGTCAAGCTCAAAACTATTAACTACGTATTGTCGTCCCTGAGTAGACTTCAGAAACTATACTAATCTCTACAAAAATCTCTGCAAAAGCTCCTCAAAACTTTATCCCTACTTCCCACAAAAATTCTTTTGCACTTTGTAAATTTTAGTCTCGCAAGATTTTTTTTAATATTAAAACACAGAGAAACCACGTTAGTTAAAAAAATAGTGACGTGGCTGAGAAAATTAGGTTATTTACATGAAATTAAAAAACAACCTTGATGTAATATATTCTATGTCACCCTAAAAAAGACGTTATTAGTGTTAAACATTTCATATGACATCACTTTTGCAATAAATGACGTTGCAAGTAATTTGATGATTAATATTTCGAGGGTGGAAAGCTAAAAATATAGTTTTTGAATAAGTGACGTTATTTTGATGACATTAAAACCATATTTTCTTGTAAAGACATAAAACGTGGAACTCTAAGGATGTAGAAGGTCATTTCATATTTTATTTTCTAGCATTCGGCAACTCATTTCAGAAAAATATTATTTACCCTACTTCCAAATTGCTAGGTTCCTCAACTACTCTCTTGCTATGGCAATTCACATACTTGCCAAATAAGCCTATGTCAGGCATTTTGAAAATGAGCCATTAAACTACTACATTTGACAAGAATGTAGAAGTAGGAACTAAAACAACCTCTTCTATGGGACAGATGATTACTAATATAAGAACTTGGTTGAGGAATTTTATAAGTCTATTAACTCGATATATAAGATGAAAATGATTGAAACTAGTTGGGGGAATGCTTCACGACCATACATCCTAAGTGCTGACAACTTATCTTTAGTTGCAAACATAGCACCGGTCCATGATGCTGAAAATTATGGAGGAAACTATTATGAATGCATCAGTGACCTAGGTTTAAGCAATGAAGTTGTCCGAGCACATGGAGGCATTTATGAAAAGACATTACACAAAAATTAGATGTTAGCATTCTGATGGTTGGCAACAAATGTAGTACCCAGCCTCCCCACTTCAGTGATTAATTACCCTCGCCTCAACATCTTAAAATCATTGCAATTTAGGAATGAAGATGTGTGCATCCTAAGCATTCTACTTGATTCCATCACATAATAATTCCCTGAATCAACCCCTTCACCCTTCTCGATTGACCAGAAGCCCATTAGATTGCCTAATGTGTACGTGCTTCCCATTTTGATTGCCAAAATTATGCATGAATTTGATCTAGAAGCTGACAGATATCCAACATTTCTGAACGAGAAGGTAATGGAATTTGTCCCATCCAAGTGTGCTTAGGACTTATGGAATCCATATCAAATGTATTTACACGACCCTTATATATCAATAGGATCATCCAATAGCCCTGACTATACACCTAGTACACTACCTCATACAACCTTAGATGAATTAATGACAAAGATAGAAGGACTAGAGGAAAGGCTACTTGAAAGTGATTAACTATTGACAGAGATGAACAAACTTAAAAGAAAGAATAACGATCATATGAGAGAGATTACTACTTTGCTAAGAGAATTGTTGCATGGTTTGAAGCATCCGGAACCAAGACCTACTAGTTCATCAAAGAAGATGAAGTGCTATTATATTATAATAGAGAGCTAGATTATTATTTTTTGGAGCTACCAATTAATTCTTGTATTTCGCGTTCAGTATTAGTATTTAAGTATTTGCTATTTGTACCACGGAAGATTTTTTTTATTAAATAAAATGCAGCAACTATCGTCCAACTTAGTTATCCATTTCATTTCTTGCAAGCAATGGTAATATCCTACAACTTACTCTTCTTTAAATTATAAACATTGGGAACAATGTTTAGTTTAAGTTTGGGTGAGGCTTAACCCACATTTTACATTTTAAGAACTTTCATGGTAAATCATAATTTCTTTAAATGAAATGCGATCTGTCTAATTATTTTTACCCCACATTAAGACAAAAAAGTACCTACTTATATCTCTGAGTAATGCATGCATCTAGTTTAAGACTCTGTTGCATTAAAACTATTATTTATGACAAAATTGGCATATTACCCTCTTGTTATACCTATTCACTGGAAAAGCACTCGGTACAACACTCTCACAACGATTATATATTGCTTAGTCTAGATAAATACTTGGTCATAATTACAAAACTTGAGGATAACTGTAGAAACTTTTTGAACCCAAGTGAAATATCCTAGCCTTGACTAACCTTCGAGTGTTATACAAAAACTCTTCCCAGATTTAGTATCCTTAAATTTGTGATCTCATTGTTCATTACACTTATCTATTGTTGAGGGTGAAATAAAATTTGAGTTAAAAGTACTAGAACCCTTTCTTATCTTTCTCCGAGGTGAAAAAAGTACAAAATCAAGGAAATGATTTCAGGCATTTCTTTATTAAAACCCTTTTTGGCCTTTATGTGAAAACATCTTAAATTATTTACTAGTCACTCCATTGAGCCTAAATAAGCCATTGTTTATAAGACAACTACCTTTACCCCATTCTGAGAATGCTTAAGGAAGTAGATAATTGCAGCAGTGGAGATAAATCAAGAAATAGAAAATAATTAGAGAAATGGGTTAACAAGAAATTAGTGGGCAAAACAAAAACCCTGTATACAAAAAAAAATGTATCAAACTGAGATTAACAAGTAAAAATGACTCAAAAAACAAAGAACATGATCAAGATATGTCACATAGAAAAATTATGAAAGAAAAATGTGAACAAGTGAACAACAAGGGAAGCCTTAAGTTATTATCATAATGCCAACAAAACATCCTTTTCCCTGTATTACCTATACTTAGCCTATATTATAACCTTTAAAAAACCTTATTTATCCTAGGTCTAGTATGGTCAGCTAGTAGGGATAAAAGATAGGAAGTCTATGGTAATATTAACACGACACATTCAGCGATAATCAAACTTCTATTCATGAGATCCCTTGGCTTATTTAGCCAGGGACTTGGGTACAGAAGCCAGATATCTACAGATCAAAATAATATTAACCCCTAGCATTGATCTCCATTTTGTATGCACGATCAACACTGGGGGTGATGAAGAAGAGGACAACGATTGGTTAAAGCCCTTTATTGCCTATCTCGGCCCGAAGAACAAATACGATGGGCCCCTTCCATTAGATCCAAAAGAGCGACGACAGTTGATCAAAAACTCAAAGCGTTACGCAATTCAGAACGGTCGTCTATATCGCTGCTCAGTCACATGGCCTTTTCTTAAGTACTCCTTAAAGAAAAAAAAAGATGGAATGCTTAAAGATTTACTTGAAGGAACTTGTGGCTCCCATGCCACAATTCAATCATTCACTAACATAACAATTACACAAGGAGTATTCTGGCCAGGAATGCACAAGCAAGCAGAAGAGTACTCACACAAATGTGATACATGTCAACGACATAGACATATGATCCGTGCCCCACCCTCGAACTACATTCAAGCAACGTGTCCTAGCCATTTAAGCAGTGGGCGATCGATCTCGTCGGAGAATTTCCAAATACTCCAGGTAACCGACGTTTTATACTCGTAACAATCGGTTATTTTATGAAATGGGAAGAAACAGTTTCTCTTTGTCGAACTAGAGAAGAAGAGGTTACCTCTTTTATCTAGGAACACATCATCACACAGTTTGGATGCCCCCACCTGATTCAGATCGATAACGGGCCACAGTTTCTTTGTGAAAATGTCGTAGCCTTCCTTAACAAACACAACATCATTCATTCTCCAACCAACCCATAGTACCCTCAAGGCAATGGCCAAGCCGAAATCACCAACATTACCATAGTGGATGAACTCAAGAAAAGGCTTCAATCACAAAAAAATGAAATTGGATACGGCAACTTCCTCACGTCTTATGGGAATGCCATACCACCCCATGTCAATTAATTGGTTGTACCCCCTTCCTCCTCGCTTATGGCACAGAAGCCGTCATTCCAATAAAATACCACTATCCCATCAGAGATCACGAGCTTATAGACAAAGAAAATGAGTTTGAATTGGCCTGTAATATGAACTGGATTGATGAAACTAGGGAACACACTATTGCCAACCAAGGTCGATATCACCATTTGCTAGCCAGTTCGTACAATAGAAGAGTCAGAAGTTGTGAGTTCCAAGTCGACAGTCTCGTTCTCAGAGAGATCCTACAACACAGAAAAGAACCGTACGCTGGGAAACTGGCAGAAAATTGGGAAGATCTATTCCTCTTCATTGGTCGAACTGGTCTGGGATCATACTATCTCATGATGGAGTAAGGAATTCGTATCCCAAATCCATGGAACACAAAGCGACTGAGACGGTACTATCGTTAAGTCCCTGGATTCTCCATTTCAAAATTCTTGTTCTTTCCATTCTACAATTGAAATTTCAATCTCCAAGCAGTGTACATTCTATTCTACTCAATGAAAACTTCCAATTTTTTACTCCACATTACTCTCTACTTACGTAGATTCTACTAAATCCCACAGATTAAAGTAAAGGTAGTATAAGCTTTTAATCGACCTCAAAACAGATTAAAGCAAAGGTCATACTAGCTTTCAATTGACCTCTAAATAGATTAAAGTAAATATAATACTAGCTTTCAATCACCCCCTCTGCACAGATTAAAGCAAAGGTAATACTAGCTTTCAATCGACCTTTAAACATATTAAAGCAAAGGTAATACTAGCTTTCAATCGACCTCTAAACAGATTAAAACAAAAATAATACTAACTTTCAATCGACCCCTAAACAGATTAAAGCAAAGGTAATACTAGCTTTTAATCGACCTCTAAACAGATTAAAGGATAGGTAATACTAGCTTTCAATCAACCTCTATACATAGATTAAAGCAAAAGTAATACTAGCTTTCAATCACCCCTTTATACATAAATCTGCGATTAAAACAAAGGTAATACTAGTTTTTAATTAGAGATCTCTAATAGACATAAGATAAAGCAAAGGTAAGACTAACTTTCATCTCTCAATATGTCTGCAAAAATATATTACTTCTACAGGTTACTTCTGCAAGATACTTCTGAAGGTTCTTTTCTTCTTATAGGAGATCAGCCATGCCTTCCCCTATAATAGGATGACGTTCATCCATAAACTCTAGAGCTCAAGCAGCAACAATAATCCTGCCTTGCTCTACCAATTTAGCAGGTTGAGAACCTAACTCTATTTCCATGGTATTCATATAATTTCCTCAATCTATATCGGCTTTACAAATACATCCTCGAGACGACAGATGTCATGCAAGGCATCCCTCTCAAACTCAACCCTCTCACTTCCTCCACGAAATAGGCAATAATAGTCATTAGCTTCTGTGAGTGAAATATTTCTTGGATAGAAGAGTTTCAATCGAGCATAAAAACCTCAGAAGAATGCTTTTATAATCTTTGGTGACGATCTTTCAAGTCTTTGCACCGTTCACTTTACCAGTCCATGTGTTTATTTGCGTGACATAATCTTATTATGCTCCACCGTCTTCTCCTTTATTTTATTAGACTCAACCCTATTTGTCGTTCTCAACTCTACCAACTGAGCCCGAAGTTCCTCTAGCTCCCTGTCATTCCCTGCACTTCCCCAAGCAGGAGAATTCTTTAGCAACTCATCTTTCTTCCTCAACAACCGATCCTTACCCTTGATCACCCCTTCTAACTCTCGCTCTCTGCGAAACACAATATCTAACTTATTTTGGCTCTCCCTCAAGCGTTCATTTCCTTTTTGTACGTGAGCTTAAATGCAAGCTACATTCCCTTCCAGCTCTTTAATTCGAGCTGACGGATCAATAATATCCCCTTTTACTATAGAGACCCCGGCATCGCCTCTCTTCCTCTTCGACCGCTCTCCAACTTCAGCCTTCTTTACAAGCAAATTGGCCATATACAAATCCACCTTCAACTTGGCCACTCTCTCATTCAGTTCTTCATAACATTGTTGAACCATACATAAATCTATATCTTTAGGAGGTAAAGCCTCACCTAGCTACTCAACCGCACTTTCAGACTTGGCTATGTCAGCTCAAGCTCTCCTAAGCTCGCTATCTTTCCCATTAATTTTACTCTTCAATCGCTCCAGTTCACTTTTGGAACACACCAGATCAGCTCGAGTCTTCTCTTGCTCGTTTGTTTTTCTAATCATTAGGCCCTTCAGACTGGCCAAAAAATCCCTTAACTCTTTTTCTATATCTTCAAATGACAGGATACGGTATCGAACCATGTTACTTTAGGAATTTCATAGCTAGCTTACTCAACGTGGTCACTTTGGGAACATCCTCAAAATCCATATCAGAAGCCTTCAGCAAAACTGGACGCTTCTCCCCATCCACCCCTCTCTTCTTGTTGGCTCCTGCTCCCGTCATTGGTCTCTTAGCCTGGGACTTTTATACCTTCTCTGACCTACTATTAGCTCTTTTAATTATGTTAATGCCGAGCTCCTTCTGAACGATCTCGAACTCAACCCCTTCTTGAGTAACTGCAACTCTTTCCTTGCCACCTTCGACCGAGGACCTGTAACACAAATACAATATATTGTCAAACATTATAACAACCTTTAATTGCAATAGTTCGATAATATGCACTATTATGTACTTTTCTTAACAGTTCAATACAAAAGTTACATCGGCTCTTTGTCCCCTCTCTAAAGGCAATCACCTTTCACCTAAATTGCATTATCATTCCAAACTCGGCCTGCTGAGTTCATATCAAAGAAAAGCGGTCGGGACGAGCTCGAACATAAATACGCTCCTCCAGTCGCAGCATAATGTTTCATAGCGTAATATAGCAAAACATACTCAAGAGCTATTCTCCTCTCCACCTCATTCTCCTCCCAAAATCTATTTAACGTCTCACAAACATTGATAACCTCCCACATATTCCTATTAAGTTGGACAAGACAAGCCTGTATGATATTCATTATACCTTTAGCAAGATTGTTAAGGGGCAACATCAATCCATACTCCAACAGAGACAAATAATACAAAAAATGCTCGTCCAGGTCGCCGTGGGCATTCCCATCAAAATACTCCAAGGAGATCAACTTGTCCACTCCCCTATCCAATTTCTTCTTCTCTAAATTAGGCAACAAAAAGAAGTGTTCTTCCCCAGTTGCTATAGTACATTCTCTAAATAGCCTACCAGCATGTTCTACAACGTTGCCCTATTCTCCACCTACAAGAGCTTTGGATTTACATAACTCTCTTAATACATTAGAGTTCCAAGGGTACGATACCAATTTACGAGGGAAGTCTAAAAATTGAACAAGTACTACTTCGTCCATCCTATCAGACTCTACCTTTATAGATTCTACATTATCGGACCCAGCCGTACAACCAGTGGTCGACGCCTCCATATCAGGTAAAGTTTCCATCTCCATTACAGGTATAAGGATGAGGTTTGATTCTACCCAGATATTCCTCACGCCCAACCTACATAAAGGTCTAGGTATTCTATCATTATCTTTTACACATCCATGCACACATCTACCATACATCTATCATACATAAGCGTATATCATATCATATCTATTTTATACACATATATCAAACAAATTTGTATATGTTACTATAAGTAGCAATTTTCAAAATTCGAAAAACAACAAAATCTATCAGAACCCACATTCACGCAATCATAAATCAGTTACTAACCTTCAACGTCTGAATACGAATCTGAAGCAGTGTCAAATCCTTCCTTCATAACTCTGTTATACAACCATTGCCATAACACTGCCTTCGCAACTTTTTCTATCCTTGAGGGATGATCATTCTCATCTAGTCTCTCACGCGAATCTCTACAATTTTTCCTCTCAACTCTCCCACTGTTCTACCATTTTTCGAAATTTTATAAACATTTGAATGAAGAAGAAGAAGTATTGTTTATAGTTTATCTCTCTAACTGCTGGCAGTTATTGGGCCTCGTACAGGTCACCCTCAATTTGGGAGCCGATGCGTCCCTTCCACAATTAATGTTAGATGTTTTGCACCTTTTTGGTAAAAATACCTTCCCATCATTGCCCCCAGTCCTATATTTTAATATATTCTCATCTCCCCTACCCAAATCTCTCTCTGACCTCCCCACACTCATGATAACTCGATACTAACACGCATTCGTCCTTTCCCTATAATTACACAAGAGAATAATATCCAAGCTTACCTACTTTTGTTATTCTTACTTCTGCTATTTATAGAACTGCTAACGTCATTTCCAATACAATCGCATTTTAAATTCAATTTTTTTATTCACAACAGTCACAAATAATATTTACCACAAAACATGACAAATTCAAAACATCATTCCATCTACATTTTAATTATAGTTATTCAACCTCATTTCATTCACTCCCTCACATATAATTACACATAAAATATCCCAGATGTCCAGGAAGGCCGCACCTAACCAGATCCCCCTGTGATCCTCATATATTCCTCCTCGATCTCTTCCTCAACAATTTTCCTTACAGCCTCTTTCCGGGCACTATACTCCAAAATCACTTCACAGAATATCTTTGAGTAAAAATGGTACCCGATCTCAAGTTTATTTCTCCCTCATATCCAGACCTTCGAACTATAATTCAAATTTAGGCAAGTCAGAATCATAATCAAACAACCCAAATATAATCACCCGCACTTCAGTAATCTTTATCGCTGAACATCCCTCAAAAGCATGACAAACTCTCTCAGAATGAGTCATCACCATGTTCTCTTTCTTCCTCCTCTTACAGCTACATTCCCCTAATATTTATATACTTTTTGAGATGATTTCAAATCCCCCACATTCCGTATATATAATAATCTGCTTTTCCATAGCTAGAAATTGAACAAGTACTACTTCTTCCTCCCTATCAAACTCTATATTTATAGATTCTACATTATCAGACTCAACAGTATGACCCGAGGTTGACGTCTCCATATCAAATGAAGTCTTCATCTCAATTAAAAATCTAAGGATGAGGTTTGATTCTACCCAGATATTCCTCGCGCTCGACCTACATACAGGTCCAGGTATTCTATTATTATCTTTTGCACATCCATGTACATATTTACCATACATCCATCATACATTATGTATATCATATCATATTTTTGTAACACATATATCAAACAATTTTTTTCAAAATTACTATAAATAATAATTTTTAAAAATTTGAAAACCGCTAACAAAATCTTTCAAACTCGCATTCACAATATCATATATCGTCTACTAACCTTCTACGTCTGAATACGAATCTGAAGCAGTGCCAAATCCTTCACAATACTGTTGTACAACCACCGCCTTGACTGTGTCTCTATAACATTATCTCACCTTGCTTGTTGATCACTCTCGTCTAGTCTCTCACAAGAATCTCAAATTTTTTTTCTCTTTTCTCTCCTACTGTTCTTCAATTTTTTAGAAGTTGATAAAAATTTGAATAAGGAAGATGAAGCATTATTTATAGTTTCTCTCTCTCTAACTGATGGCAGTTATTGGGCCTCGGAGGAGCCGCCCTCAGTTTTGGAACCAATGCGTCCCTTCCATAATTAATGTCAGAGGTTTTATACCCTTTCGGTGAAAACACATTCCCATCATTGCTCACAGTCCTATATTTTAATATATTCTCATCTCACCTACCCAAATCTCCCTCTAACCTTCTCATACTCATGATGACTCAACACTCACATGTAATTGAACTTTCCTTACAATTACACAGGAGATACAATCAAAGTTACCTACTTTTTCTATTCCTACTTCTGCTACTTATTGAACTGCTAATATCATTTCCAAAGTGATTACATTTCAAATTCAAATTTTTTATTCACAATAGTCACAAACAATATTTGCTACAATAGAAGACAGATTCAAAACATCATTTTAACAACGTTATAATTACAGTTATTCGACCTCATACAATTCACTCCCTCATATATAATTACACATAAAGCATCTAAATGTCCTAGAAGGCCATACTTAATCAGTTCGCCTCAAGCAATCCTTATATTTTCCTCTTAAATCTCTTCCTCGACAATTTTTCTTACGTCTCTTCGAGCTGCAGGCTCCAGAATTACTTCAGGAATATCTCTAAGTAAAAATAATGCCCAATCTCAAGTTCCTTCGCCCTCAAATCTAAGCCTTCAAACTGCTCTTCAGATTCAGGCAAATCAGAATCATAATCTAGCAAACTAAAAATCCTTTCTCTCACTTCTGCAATCTTTATCGCCAATCATCCCTCAGCAGTATGACGAACTCTCTCAGAGCGAGTCCTCACCATGGTATTTTTCTTCCTCCTCTTTAAAATCGCATTCCCCCCCCCCCCTATATTTATACAATTTTCAATATCACTTCAAATCCTCCACATTCCGTATATATAATAATCTATTTTTTCCATAACTGGAAACCCTAAAATCTTTATAGATAGTTAATTGACCTTATTTGTCCACATCGACCTCTTTGGTTTCGTCCTACCTCATTTCGACCTATTCGTCACAATCTGTCCTCCAATCCAATATTTCACGCGAGTTCTACCTGAGCTCAAACTTTTAATTCCTGCAAATTTTATATCTTTTACGATACTCTCCCCCCATAATTCTATAATTTATTCAGTTCAAAACAGATTTTTACACATTTACCATTTCACGGACACATTTTTCACAGTTCGATTGCAAAAATATATTTTCTACTTCGATCTCAAATATTTTATTTCGTCCTCTTATCATACATATCTGTATTTCTTATAGCTCAATTTCAATCGCAAGAGTTAATTATATATATCAACACATAGTTTGAATAAAACATTTTTATTGAGCTCGAATATCAATTACAGATACTTTACAGATAATAAGTATTTCAGGTACTTTACAGATGATAACATGTCTTTCAGTACTGTTACAGTTCATTCTCAAAATCATATCAGTTTTTAGTAATGTTTCACTCCAAAAACCTTCTGAAGAAAAGTTGGAACTGGAAATTACTGCGCATCCATCTTTCTTCATACCATTTAATTCAATAAGAAACTGAGTTTGGTCAAAGTCTAGACATGGAAGCGAGGGTGTCAGTGCTTGAACCAACTCTTCAAACAGATGGCCTTCTTAGCGCCACGAGAAAATGATTGTGCAGGGGCAAGACCTCCAATACTGCTTCCTCCACCACCAACAAAGAGTTGATGGAGATTAAAAGGAGTCCTACCTATCTAGCCCTTCGTAGGATACTAGCAATACTACCTTACAGACGCGCCGGCCCCTAAATCTGTCTCCTCAACTTTGTTCCCCACAAGGATGCAAAGATACCTCCAGCATTGGTCGCCTGTCAAAACAACGTAATTAAATCTCCACATACAGTAAAAATCCTTCTCATCTTCAGCCG
Source organism: Kingdonia uniflora (assembly GCA_014058105.1). NCBI lineage: Eukaryota > Viridiplantae > Streptophyta > Magnoliopsida > Ranunculales > Circaeasteraceae > Kingdonia > Kingdonia uniflora. The sequence continues at coordinate 680,442 of JACGCM010001717.1, read as the reverse complement.
CTTCGTCATCTGACATGCTGTGATATGTCGGTGGTATAGAAATTTGGGTGAGCATCTCTACAGATTAATCCCCGAAGTATTTCAATTTTTACCTCTGCAATTCGGCAGAGAGGTTCTCTTCATAAACCATTCGCCAAGTCTTCACCATTATCACTCTAGAGTTACAGAGAATGTTACAACACACCGTACAATGTCAGACTCTATACATGCACTAATTATATTAAAACACATATTTAATGCGCAGGTACATTTCCAAAACATCAATTACATCAATCCATTCCATCTCATAAATGCTAGATATATCGCTCTATAAAAAAATACCGAGTACCCAAACCAATTAAATCACCATTAATATATCATTTCTTTTTTAACTACCAACACCACAAATCCACAGGATCTTTCTCAACCAAAGCTACTCGTGTTATCAGTTGTGAGGGGTGATTGTAGGGACCTATCCCTCGACCTAACTCAAATTTGAACTACCTCTATATCAGACACATACATTTCATACGTGACGTAAATAGTTAGCATTGACACCTAGACCACGTACTAATGAAGAACGTGGATTGAGCACAACAGAAAAATATGAACAAGTTAATTATACATGTCTCCCACGAACTAAACAGTTACATAGTCAACCACCACTTACCTCATTATTTAAAGAAAGTGCTCCAGCACGATAATGAGTTGTGGGTAAGGTGTTGATATAGAAAAAGTTTCAGAACAGACAGGGACTAAGAAAGACCAGATTTTTTAGACTCTAACACGGGAATTTCTAAATTTCTAATACCACAAAACTTCTTACTTACAAGATCAAGTATTTCTAGTTCGAGAGATCACTTGTAATAATATATCGGCCTCAAGCAATAAAAGTTATTGTTACTAAAACCCTCAACTCGAGGTCATGGTTTTTTACCTATTCAAAGGTTTTCCATCCTAAATTACCTATGTCATTTCTTGCTTTACATTAGTTTTTGTCACAAGTGCATTGGTGTAAGAGCTAATTCTGAGCCATTTTGAGCTATAAAATTAGGCCATTACATTAAGTATGATTTTGATTAGACAAACGGCAGTCTATCAAAAAGCATCTTGGGGAGGAGACTCAACTTAGGGAAAAAGGATTGACAATTTAAGCCTTCGTATATTCTTCTTCTTCTTCTCTCTATTTTCTTCTTTAAAGATATGTTTTAAGTTCTTTGTTAGGGCAAGGATCTTAGTAATGAAGAAGTGCAATATCTATACTTAAGTAGCCCGACTTTAAGCTAAGTAGCTTCTCACAGGATTATTATTTCTTTTCTTTTTTTATAATAAGTAAATTACTTAGGTAGCAAGATATCTAGAGCACAAACAAGTCAACTAATAAGAAATACAAAAGAGATGCTGTCTTGAAGAGATCAATTTCTAAAATAAGAAATAATAACATTAGAAGAAATTAGATTATTAAATGGTTAATCTTCTTTTTAATCTAGTTTGTACCAAAAAGGATTATAGTTTATTTTATATTTCACAGAGCTAGAACGAATGCATGTAATACCTCTATAGATACTTTTTATGTTAAAGTATTGAGTAATAATAGTTAACAGGTTGTATCAGGATTTTATAGGTAGATTTACTGGAAACCCTCACGAGACAACTCTCGTCCACCAGGGGAACCTATGGCTTTAAAAGCTTATTGCATATGCTAAATGCAATCGAGAATTCTATAAAAGTGGTTAGTACTCAATTTTTATTATTTTACTCGAGGACGAGCAAAAGGCTAAGTTTGGCGGTATAATAACCACTAAAAGCTTACATTTTATATCCCTAACATATACATTTTGTACTCCCAAAATGCCATAACTAATTATTGTATGCCAAGATTACAAATTTTCCAGATCACAGGTTTAAAAGTTAAGCACTTGATAGAAAGACATCAAAAAGAGCCTAAGAGAGGCTCTTATACTAGAACATAGAAAAGCGTGCTCAAAAGCCTTTTTTATTGCTGGAGGTGATTAAAGATCATAATCCTTTATCAAACCATATCTAGACATAAGTTAACTTTAGTAGAGAAGAGCTCAAAAAATTACATATTAGACGTTCCCAGGCCAGGAGAGCTGCTCGAGATGATTCCCTAAAGATCCAGTAATAAATTATATCAAGAAAAGACAACATAAGAAGCCCAGTCATAACAGAACCCAAGAAACCTCAACAAACCTACGATCGCGGGTCTTGTGTACATAACTAACCTGTAGGGACATATCCCTCGATCTCACCTAAAATCAAATTGTTGCCAGTTTGAATTACCTCCATCTCAGACTCACGTATTTTCCAGTCAATATTTCAGCCTACTCCAGGAACTGGTGAACAACGTGGGTCGAACTTCAAACTGAAGACCTAAACCAGTTAAAGACACCTGTCTCTTACGAACTCAAAAGTTACTCAATCAACCGCCACTAACCATATTTTTCGGAGAACGTGCTCCAGCACGATGAAGAACTGCGGAGAAGACCTATATAAAGAAGAAGTTCAAGAAGAAACAAGGACCAGAAAATTACATGAGAAATCTAAGAAAACTACTTGTTCTATATTCTCATAAACATTCAAACTTTTTCTTTATAAGGTTCAAGCATTTCTAAATCTAGAGATCACTTATAATAAGATATCCGCCTCAAGCAATAAAGATACTTTTACAAAAATCTTCTACTTAAGGTTGTGGTTTTTTACCTATTCAGAGGTTTTCCATGCTAAAATCACCTGTATCACTTCTTACTTTCTATTAGAATATTGTCGCATGTTCATTGGTGTAATAGTGAATTCCAAGCCATTTCAAACTTACAGAATTTGGCTATTACACAACTAGCATTCGCAGGTTAGCAGTGGCCTCCTAGGTATCACTTTTTAGAATCGGTGTCACGGGATTTTTGAAGGTTAAATTAGCCGCTAGATTACTTAAGTCAATCAATAGGAGGGAAATACTGTAATAATACTATTGTAAAAAAGGAAACCTTAAGGCTCCCTTCTCCTATAAAATGAGCCTTGGTCCTTATTGTAAAAGTGATAAACATATTTTTTTATAGAATTTAGGCCATTTTCATAGGTTTTTTTCCCGTCCTGAGACCCTTTTGTGTAATTATTGTCTAGTTACCTGATTTTCGGGTTCTCTACTCTATTGGAGTTAATTTGGCAAAAGAAACCAAATCAGAGCAAAAATGGCATAAGAACCAAACTGAGGGATTTCTGCAGTTCAGTAGAGTAGTTTTTATCAGAACTGGCCTAGTTGGGCTACATGAAAATCAAGATCATCACTATCAAGGGAACAAGAGAATAAATACCAATTCAACCTTTTCTAGCAAAGCGAAGCAAAACCCAAAAGGCTGAGCAACTCCAGCCACTACCCACCGGTGATCACCGCCGCCAAAAGGCTAATGACTAACATTTGACGGCTGTCGGTGGTCGAAAGCCGTGAATTTGTTACACAGTTCCTAATATGATCTAAAGAGAGTATAACTTCACTAAATGCTTGTCTATCACTGCTTGATAGGGCTAAGGGTAGTTAAAATGCTTCAAACCTCAAGGTTTTTCTCTTTAAGGATCAGTTCTTCCTCTCTAAACCTATTTTTCAATTTTACAGGGTTTTGGAACGCTTAAGAGCTGAGTTTGTATCTCATAACTCTATTCTTAATTTCTATGAAAGTTATTTCAATTTCCTTCATTGATTTTTTTTATTAGATTATTGCAAGGCTAATTCCCTCAGACTAGATCTGAGCAGGATGCTCTATAGGTACATGCTAGTATTTTTTATAGGAAATAGGTCTGACCTAGAGGTCGCTGTTCACTCTTTAGGGATGTTCTTCAACTCCCTTGAACCTAACGAGTTGGGGGAGGAGGAGAACAATTCTAACATAGTGAGGGATTGATGCCCTGAATAGGGGATTGACTTCTCATACCACTTAGTGACCTCTAGTCCTAAGAATTACTCTTGCTTCTAAAGAGAGGGAGTAAGACCTAGGTCAGTAACCTAGGGTTTGAATCTAGATCCTAACAGATTAGGTTCTCTAATTTGATCTTAACAGAAAAGTCAGAAAAGAACTCCAAACCCCACGAATTCGATTTGAAACAGGAAATTTGAGGAGAAGACAAAAAACATATTAAATTAAGCTATAATATGCTAATCCAGAGTTCTAGTTACCCTTAATAATCATTTTCAAAACCTAGTATAACAAGATTTTTAACAAACCAAATCCCTCTTGCCTCTAGATTTAAGTTTGCCTAGAATAACGTACCTCTCACCGGACTAGCACCCTACTTGCCATTTCACTGCATTATTAAGTCAGTATGATTTTGATTAGAGCTACGATGGTTTATCAAATAGTATCCTGGGGAGGAGACTCAACTTAAAGAAAATGGATTGAAGATTTAAGCCTTCGTATATTCTTTTCCTTCTTCTTCTCTTTCATTTCTTCTTTAAAGATATGTTCTAAGTTCTTTGTTAGGGAAAGGATCTTAGCAATGAAGAAGTGTAGTGTCTACACTTAAGAAGGCCTGACTTTAAGCTAAGTAGCTTCTCTCAGGATTATTATTTCTCACTTCATTTTGTAATAAGTAGATTGTTTATGTTGCAAGATCTTTAAAGCACAAACAAGTCAACTAATAAGAAATAAAAAAGAGATGTTGTCTTGTAGAGATTAATTTCTAAAACAGGAAATAGAAACATTAGAAGAGATTAGACTATTCAATGGTTAATCTTCCTTCTAATATAGTTTGTACCAAAAAGGATTATAATAATCCTTGATACATAACCTAAGAGTAAAGACTTGAGAAATTGCCTAAAACATAGTTGATTAGTTAAGAGTAAGTACATAAGTGCATTAACCAAAAAGCCCAAGTGTCTTCTTTGAGGATTCGACCAATTTCTTACCCCGTTCCTTGACAAATGAGTTGAGCGCTCAAAAATTTGGTTTTGATTCGAGATAGGACAAAAATCCCAACTCATCAGTTTTGGTTAGCATTAGTCTAGCATGTTCTAGAATATGCTGCCTGTAGGGACTTATCCCTCGATCTCACTCAAAATCGAGCTCGCGAAGCTTAATTTACCTCCATCTCAGGCTCACGTAATTTTAGCACTTAACACTCCTATCAACATTCTAAACAGTCCCACAAACTACTCAAGAATGTGGATCGAGCTAAACCCAGAAAACGTTATCCAGTCAAAGACACCTATCTCCCACGAACTCGTTAGTTATTCAGTCAACAACCACTAACCACATTATTTGGAAAACGTGTTCTATCACGATAAAGAGCTACGGAGAAGCCTATATAAAGGAAAAGCTCCAGAAGAGAGGAGGACCAGAAAAATTACTTAAACTTCTTATTTACGAGATCAAAAGAATTTCTATATTTTAGAGATCACTTGTAATAAAGAAATCTACTCCAAGCAATAAAGATACTTTTACAAAAATTCTCCATACGAAGTCGTAGTTTTTTACCTGTTCAGAGATTTTCCACGCTAAAAAAACCTATTTATATTTCTTACTTTCTAGTAGAGTATTGATACAGGTTTATTGGTGTGATAGAAAATTCCTAATCATATCGAGCTTAGGGAATTTGGCCATTACATTTGGCTCTGTCTGTGGGAAAGAGTGTAATTCCATGATACCCTAAGGCAGTCTTTCATTACAATTTTCAATTATGGTTTCTTCCAGACGACAGGCCGCAGGAACTCAGCTCGAAATTTTTGTGGATCCGAGACAACTCACCGAGTTATGGGCGAATCTCCACGAAGAGGTTGAGAAACGCACCGAACTCGAACTTCAATTGAAAAAGGATCGCGAGCTCTGAGAGAAAGAACTCGATGCAGAATGACAAGCTCACTTGACAGCGCTCAAACGACATGAAGATCAGATGACGACAATGCAAACTGTACACGAGGCTCTGCAAAATACTCAGCAGGCTCCTTCAGCCAGGGGTCGCGATCAACTTCCAGAGACCTCCCACATTTCAGCAAGGGAAAGGTTGGGACCTTGGAGAGTCGCCAGTAAAGCCATTTCTAGAAATCTACCACATGGACCGCAGCCCTCCATCCATTAGGGGGGAGAAGTTTAATCAGAAGTCAGTCGAGGTCACCCACTTTCCATCCGTCAAGAGGAAGATCAGAGACCTCTATATCAAGTTCCAGCAAGAGATCGCTTGAGTAAAGGTACTGGAACTTATCATCCCCTGCCAGTACATCCAGTTATTCAACCAACACGTTAGTACTTCAAAAATGAACACATGGACCAACGAATTAAGGAGCTGAAAGAGGTACAAGTTCTGGAAACTATCGGCGATACCACAAAGTTACAAGGAAGTCTGAATGCTAAAGAACTATTCGATATGGAAATACCAAAATGTTTCCATACTCCCAAAATTCATAAATACAAAGGTACAGACCCGAAGGGGCATATTCAGCAATACCACATTTTATTGGGGTTGTACTCCAATCTCAACTACATCATCTGCCGCCTATTTGCCACAAGTTTACAGGAGGAGCTACTCTGATAGTTCTATTCTCTTCCTGAGGAATCTATCTACACGTTTGATCAGCTGCATAAATAGTTCATCAAGACATGGTCACAACAGAGACAAAGAAGACAAGTTGCATTCTCTTATCGGTCTTAAGAAATTACATGGATAAAAGCTTGAGGACTTCTCAAAGAAATTCCTAGAGCTCGCAAGAAAGGTGGATAACCTCGGCCAAAAAACAACCGTTGCCGCTTTCACCAATGCTCTCCGACTCGATTGCAAGGCCAAAGAATACCTCTTCCTAAACAAGCCTGCGTCATTAGAGGAGATGATCACCAAAGTCAACGGTTACATCGACTTGGAGCGGATGATGTTTGAGCGACCAAAGTCTACTAAATCTGTCCTCTCTACCAAATCCTCACCTACAAAATAAACCAGCGAGCCTAAGGAGGAACAGGGAGATCATAAACGCACCAAAGGAAATACTGGATACCCTCGAAGAAGCGGTCCAAAAAACAAACCCGTCCACCCAAAGCTGAACATCCGAATCTCCACAATTTTTCCACTGCTGTTGAAAGACACGCTCTACTTTGTCTTTCAACCACTAGAGCCCATTAAAAATTGACCATTTTACCTATACTATAAGGTAAATCATCATTCTACTGACAATTGCAATGCTCTACAGCGGTTGCTCGAGCTCATTTTTAAGGAAGGACGGATGCTCAAATATATTGTTGACCTGAAGTCATACCAAGATGGCAACTATAAGAAGTAACTCGAAGTTGTTCAGATCAACGACAGAACTGAGGAGAAGCATCTCGACTATATGCACCTCAGCAACATGATCAAAATCAACCAGATCACCAATTCCAACCGATCAAAATGCCGGAGGCTCTCGGAATGCTGTGATCCTTCACCTCAAGATAAAGAAGCCAAACTTCTTCCCGAGTCGGGTAACCGCCGACTCGAAATCTCATTCGAGGATTGCGATACTAGCCATGTCAAATTTCCACATCATGATGCGTTAGTCATAATGCTCAAGATGAAACAGTTTGTCATGCACACAATAATGATCGATACTGGAAGCGCTATTTAAATTATTTTTCAGAGTATGATCGACCAGATGGGTTTGCCGCTATTAACAAAAGGCATTCAAAAACTTACCGGCAAGATTGCCGCTATTAACCGTTTTGTCTCTAAATCTTTAGACCGCTGCCGCGGGCTATTCCAATTACTCCGTAGATGTACCAAACGAGGAAAGGTTCAGCCAGCTGCTGAAGTCACATGGACACCAGAATGCGAAGCAGCTTTTTAGGATCTCAAAATTTATTTGGGGAGGTCTCTCATAATGAGCCTCCCAATAAGTAATGAGGAACTGATAATCTACCTAGCAGTTACAGATACTTCTCTCAGCTCAATTCTCATTTGCCAGAAAAGGAAAATAGAGAAACCAGTCTTCTTTATCAGTAAAACACTCACACCAGCAGAAACAAGGTATTCTAAAATTGATAAACTTCTTCTCACCCCTGTTTATACTTTGTAGAAACTCAAGTACTACTTCCAAGCACATTCCGTCAAAGTTATGACGAACTACCCACTTCGGGAAGTTCTGTCCAAAAAAGAGAAGTCACGAAGAGTGCAACAATGGTCAGTCAATTTGGGTGAACATGATATCAAGTTTGAACATCGTCATTCTGAAAAAGGTCAGGCCATTGCCAATTTTTTCACAGATTTTCCAGTGGAGGATCCCGAGTGGGAGGAGCATGACCCGGACCTTACAGAAAACACGCCAGAGAATCCAACCCCCAAGTCATTCGACGAAAGAGCTGACTAGATCACAACATCAGGGTAGAGGATTCTCACAGATAGATCAGCAAGACCTGCAGAGTCAGGGATCGGGATCATTTTGATTACCCCTTCAAATGACAGAATTGAGAAATTAATCTGCTTAGATTTTGTGGCCTCAAATAATGTCACCGAGTATGAAGCTCTCATTCACGGACTCGACCTCGCACTTGAGCTCGATGTCCCCGAACTCTCAGTTTACACAAATTCATTACTCATCGTTCATCATTATTCCGAGCAATACAAGAAGAACGGGAAGATGATCGAATGCGTAGCCCTCGTTGCAGATAGGATGAGTAAGTTCGTGAAAGAAACTCTCAAATATCTTCCTCGAGGTGAAAAAAGATATACAGATTCCTTGGCATATCTAGCCAGGGTCTTTGGAACAGAAGCTCGATATCTCCATATCGAAATCATTTTAACCCCCAGTATTGATCGCATATCTGTATGCACGATCAACGCTGGGGGCGATAAAGGGGGAGACGATGATTGGCGAAAGCCTTTCCTAGCCTGCCTCAGTGTCAACAACAATTGAAATGGACCACACCCAGCAGATCCAAAAGAGTGCCGACAGCTGATCAACAACTTGAAGCGTTACACAACTCAAAATAGTATGTTTTACTGCCTTTCCGTTACAGGGCCTTACCTCAAGTACCTCTCCAAGTCAAATGTAGACGAACTACTCCGCGAATTACACGAAGGAACTTGCGGCTCCCATGCCATAGGAAGATTATTAGCAAACAGAACTATCACTCAAGGAGTATTCTGGCCTGACATGTACAAGTAAGCAGAAGAGTATTCCCGCAGGTGCGACACCTGCCAAAGACATGGACATATGATATGCGCCTCTGCGCTCAAACTCCATGCAAGCAAGGTTTTCTGGCCATTTAAAAGATGGGTGCTACACCTCATCGGCAAATTCCCTAACTCTCCAGGTAATCGCCATCACCTACTTGTAGCTACCGATTACTTTACAAAATGGGTAGAAGAAATTCTACTATGCTGAACCAGAGAAGAAGATGCCATCTCTTTTATCTGGAACCACATAATCACTCAGCTCAGGTGCCCCCACCTAATTCATATAGATAACGGACCCCAATTTGTGGGAGATAAGGTCGTAACCATCCTAAACTACCACAATATTATTCACTCACCATCAAATCCATACTACCCTCAAGGCAATGGCCAAGCTGAAATCACCAACAAAACCATCGTGGATGGAATCAAAAAACGGCTTTACTCACAGAAAAAAAAAATTGGGTTCGCGAACTACCTCACGTACTGTGGGCATATTAAACCACTCCCCAACAATCTATTGGGTGTACCCCCATTCCTCCTTGCTTATGGCATTGAGGCTGTTATTCCTTCTAAATATCATCATCCAATACATGATTACGAGCTGACTGATGAGGAAAATAAGTTTGAATTGGCTTGCAACCTCAATATCATAGAAGAGACCAGGGAATGCATCATCGCTAACCTAGGTCGATATCATCATATTCTTGCCAGATCGCATAATAACCGAGTCAGGAGCCATACTTTCCAAATCAAAGATCTCGTCCGCAGAGAAATTTCTCAACATCGCAAAGAGTCACACGCAGGAAAATTAGCCGACAATTGGGAGGGTATATTCATTATCGCAAGTCTATCAGACCTGGGATCATACTATCTCATGACAAAAGAGGGAGTCCCCATTTCAAATCCTTGGAAAACTAGGTGACTAAAATGGTACTATCGTTAGGCGTCTTACTACTCCATTTCTATTATTCATTTCTTTGTTTTTCAATTCCAAAAGTGAGATTCTAATCTCCATCCAATATAAATTCTGAACTTATCAATGAAAGTTTTTTTTGAACAATATCATTCTCTTCAAGAACATTCGACCACATTCTACGGATTAAAGCATAGATAATACTGGCTTATAATCAATCTTATCCAAGTTAGGTCAAGGATACCACTTGATTTGGCTTCTTTTACTATATCTCTGCGATTGTAGCAAGTGTAAAAACTTGTTTCATATCAAAGACTCTACCAAACAAGAGATAAGATAAAGGTAATACTAGTCTTCATCTTTTTTAACTTATTTAGATCATTTCTACGGGCTGGATCAAGGATACCACTTGATTTGGCTTCTTTTACTACATCTCTGCGATTGTAGTAAGTGTAAAAACTTGTTTCATATCAAGATCTCTACCAAATAAGAGATAAGGCAAAGGTAATACTATTCTTCATCTTTTTCAACTTGTTTGGATCATTTCTACCAGCTCGATCAAGGATATCACTTGGTTTAGCTGACTTTTTACATCTCTACAATTGTAGCAAGTGTAAAAACTTGTTTTATATCAAAAACTCTACCAAACAAGAGATAAGGCAAATGTAATACTATTCTTCATTTTTTTCAACTTGTTTAGATCATTTCTACCAGCTAGATCAAGGATATCACATGGTTTAATTGACTCTTTACATCTCTGCAATTGTAGCAAGTATTGAAACTTGTTTCACATCAAAGAGTCTACCAGGAATAAGATAAAGCAAAGGTCATACTAGCTTTCATCTCTTTCAATATGTATATGACATTTCTATAGTTCAAATCAAGTTTCAACTTGGTTTAACTCAACCCATTTCTACGATTAAAACAAATATAAAAAAATTGTTTTATATCAAAGACCCCACCAGACACAAGATAAGGCAATGGTCATATTAGCTTTCATCTATTTTCAAATGTGTCTGCGACAGATACTATTTATTTTTAGGTCAAATTTATATTGCAGAGAATTCTTTTATGTTGATGGAGTGTCAGCAGTGTTTCCCCCCACATCAAGAGGTCAAGCTTTTAGTTTGTGGGCCACAACAGCTCTACCTTGTTCTACTGATTCAGCAGTTTGAGGGCCCAGTTGGGTCTCCATGACACCCAGACAGTTCCCTCAATCTATCTTAGCTCCACAGATGCATCCCATATCCGGCAAAGTTTTGAACAAGGTATCTCATTCTGACTCAAGTCTTTTTACTTCCCCTACAAAATATGTAACAATCACCCTCAACAGATCAGATCGAGATACATCAGGTACAAGCATGGTTACAAATCTTTCTTTCAATCTCTCGAGACGTAACTCTAACCTAGCGTAATCATTCTTCAGTTTAGTCATTTCTGCATCGACTCTAGCATGATAGATTACATTTTCTTCTAACTTGTTTATATATACTTTGCTGATTCAGCAAGGTTCATGGCTTCTAAGTCTACCACCCGAGCACGAAGTCTCCCAATTTATGTGTTCAACTCTTCCCTAACTGGCATATCTTTTAATAATTCTTCTTTCCTCTTCACCAGCGATTCCTTTACTTTGATCTCCCCTTCCAGAACCTTCTCCCTGATAAGAGCAACATCCAACTTATGCTGATATTCCCTCAAATTCTCATTTCCCTTCTGGACATGCCCCTGAATACGAGATACGTCACTATATAGTTCTCTAATTCGACCTGAGAGACTAACTATATCCCCTCAAACTAAAGGAGCCTTAACCTCAGCTCTACATCCCCTTGAATGTTCTCTAGCCTTAGCATTCTTGGCACGAATAATGGCATGTGCCAGTTCGTCTTTAAGTCGTGCAACCCTCTCGCTTAAATCGTTGAACCTTCGCTGCATTTCTCGGAATTCCATATCCTTGGTGGGGAAGGTTGTTTGCAAATGTTCAACTGCGGCTTGTGAAGCCGATAGATTTTCTCGAGCTACCCTCAGCTCGTTGTCCTTTTCGATGAATTTTCGTCTCATTCGCTCCTGCTCGTTCCTACAGTTATGAAGATCAGATCGAAATCATTCCTCTGATTGTTCCAGCGCCTGAATACGGTATTGTGCCGTGTCGGCCTGCATACCCTTCACAGCCAACGCGTCAACTTGACATTAAAGCTTCTCAGCACATTTTATTACCTTAGATAGCTCATTTAATCCCTTCTTTATCTCAGAATCTTTATCTTCGACCTGAAGAGTCAGGTCGGAAATGGCCTGGGCCAACTTCACAAGTCTAAAATACACTTTTATGTATTGATCTTCTCTGTTCTCGTTTGCCTCCTACATCCTAGCGAACTGCTCTGCAAATTCCTGATTACACATGAGTACGTTGTCCTCACGTGAGTGAGATGAATCTAATTCGACCTTGGAAATATAACAAGTTTTAGAACAGTTCGATTCAGGAAAGCCTTTAAATATATACATACTACATTTCAAAGAGAATATGTAATTTCTAAACATCTGCTTCCAAATACTTTTAGACTAAAAGTTTGGGGTTCATTCTCAGATGAACACTTCATGAATCTTCTTTCGGCGTACAAGGTACATACTTTTGATATATTAGTATTAATAGCGTTAGATTTTTACCATACATTTCTATCCTATTTACTTGATAACTTAACGTGGGTATAGCATCAAGTCGAAAAACCTATTCTGATCTAACCTGCAGCTCTGCTTACGCAGACAGTAAGGCTTTAAAGGTCTTTTTTTCCCTCTAAAATCTAGTCTCTAGATCATTTATTATGAGACTCATCTCTCTAACTGCCTATAAAAGGTTTATAAAACAAAGTTAATCTACAGAAGTTTTGTCCACACACATAATTCAAACAACTTACAAATACATATACAAACACACATGTCTACCCTACCATCTCACTACCACCTTCTGGGAGCTCGACGTCATCCCCTTGATTGTCGAGCGCCGTTTGGCGGGAAACACCATCCAAGCCATCCATGACCCCACCGCTTCTACTTCCTCCTCATCTTCTTCCTCAACATAGGTGTTCGCCTTAATGGCATCCACCTCCTCCTCATAATAGCCTTTCAGCATCAAATGATACCCTGTTTTGTCACGCTCCTCAACCATCTCGTCAAGATTAGCCTTGGTCTCTACCTGCAGCTGGCCAATCATCACGGCATGAGAAGCCTTCAGCTGCTTGGCATCCTTCAAAGCGTCAGCCCTGGATCGAGTTAATTCTTTTTCTGGCTCGACATTGACCTTCTTCAGCTTACTTTTCACTTCCTCTATACCAAGCTAAATCCCCTTGACAAGATGAGTAACCTGCAAAAATTACATCGATCTCAGCGATTAGCTCAAAGTATATTAAGCATTTCTTTCTGATAATATAAACTTACCATTTTGCTCGTATCTTCCTCTCCTTGGAGAACTGCCTTTCCTCGACCTCTTTGAGGTCATTCGCTGAAGCAGATCTTCTGACTCCATCGAAGGTTCGACCTTTCTCCTCTTATCTTTCGCGACCGCACCATATTCAGTGGTACCAGAGGCCGGCAGAGCCTTTAGCATCCGTTTTTTCAGATATTTTTGAGCAACTTTGCTCGGCTTGACGAGATTCAGCTGAGCCAAAGTTTCAGTTCCAGAAGTCTTAGACAAATTAGATTGAACCACCTCACCACTTACTTGCCTTTTTCCTTCATCGACCCCCGCCATTAACCTGGTAGACTGAGCCTTTCTAACCTTGTTCGACCTAATATCAACCCTCTTTTATCTACTCAGGCCGAGTCCCTCCAATACAAGTTCGAGTTCAGCCTCCTCCTCCTCAGCTTCATCCAATAGGGTTTCTTTCCTTTCCACTGAAGACTTCACACCTGCAATAACATATTTTTACTATCAACTACAGTTGTCAACAAAATGTAACAATAATTCTATATATGCATGTCTATATTTACTTTGCTTTATAGTTCTAAACTAAAGGTCCAAAGGTTCTTCGTCATCTCTTTAAAGACAATTTCCCTTCACCCATATGATGTTGTCATACCAGGTTCGATCTGCTAAATTCTGATCAAAAAAACGACGCCGAGTTGCGCTCGTACAGAAATATGACCCCCCACTGGCCTTATAATTCTTCGCCCCATAAAACTCTAAAAGGTCCTCAGGGGTTATCCTCCTCACTTATTCCTCCCTTTCCTATTTTTTATTTAGATGGTCACACACGGTTACTACCTCCCACATGTTCCCATTCAATTGAACAGGACGTGCCCCAATTGCATTCATAATCCCCTTTGGTGAGAGGCAGACTCAGCCCATACACTAATTGAGATAGGTAACACAAAAAACTCCCATAGAGATCACTCCAAACATCCCCATAGAAATATTCTGGCGAAATTGATTCATCTATACCCCTATCTCATTTTTCTACTTCCAAACCTGCCAGCAGATAAAAATACTCTTCCCCCTCCGCTACCGTACAACCCCTAAACTGCCTATCGGCAAACTCTGCACAATTGCCACACTTCCCTCCTACAGCTGCCTTGGCTTTACAAAACTCTCTAAAGGCATTAAAACCCAGAGGATAAAATACTAATTGACCAGGGAAACCCAGGAATTGTTCCAATCCTACTTCCCCTTCATTATCAGACTTATTCGTTCGACCAGAGGTCGATACCTCATTAACAAACGAACTACCCATCTTAAAAACAAATTCTACAGGAATATTTTCGACCTACACAGATGCCTCCCATGCTCAGCCTACATATAAGTTAAGGTATTTATCATTCTTCCATCTATGTACATATATACATATATATACATATATATACATATATATAGAAATACCTCAACATATATCGCATACATCACTACAAACCTTCAGTATCCGAATGAGAATTGGCAGTAGAGTCAAGTTTTCCCCTTACAATGATGCTGTATTACCACCTACAAGATTCATAATCTTTAGCCCTCTTCAACCGTTTATCACCTTTGGGTAACTCTTTATCGAATCCCCTGATCTTTTGTGTCTCTCTCTAAGTACTCTCCAAATTTTTGAAGTTATAAAACATTTGATTGGAGACGAAGAAGAACTATTTATCCTTCCTCTCTCAAGCAACTGGAATTTAATACTCCTCGTATGAACCGTCCTCGATTCTAGAACCGAGGTATTCTTTCCACTCTCAATGTCAGACGCCTTGTAGCTTTTTAATAAATCAACCTTTCCAGCATTACAACTTCCCTTATTTTTTAGCATATTTTTTTTCCCTATTTCCATATCTTTTCCTGACCTTCCCATACTCATGATGACTTACTCTGTACGATGTCAGAGTTATATTTCCTTTTGCATACAAAACAAAACTAGAAGCTTCTGTATTTTCTTTCTTTTTATCTTTATCCTTGTTTATCATACTTATAGTGATTGACGTCATTTTCTAAATTGTACAAATGTTCAAAATTATTTAAAATATTTTCTAAAACAGTCTCAAAATAGATTTGCCCCTATAGAGGATCCGATTGACTTATATTATTTATGTTACATTCAAAATAATTATATTATTCATAAGGCACACTTTACACAACATCCATCACAGCCTTGGTAACCTAAACAAACATTATCTAATCATATTATTCGTCGATCCTCAGATCTTAAAATTCAATCTCAACTTCAGCAATCAAACTAGCCAACATCTCTCGAACTACCTAATCCCTCACCAACATACCTCAAAGAAATAATGAGCATTCTCCAGCTCCCTACTCCTTACATCTGACCTTTGAGCTCACGTTCCCTCACGGATAGCTCAGCATCATAATAAACGAACCAAAGGATTACTCACAAACTTAAGCAATCTTTATAGCCGATCGTCCTTCCACGGTAAGACGAATCCTCTGATATTGAGCTGTACCATCCTAATCTCTCCTTTGTTTTTCTTTCATCCTACCCATATATATACGTTTCTCACACACTTTCCCCTCGAATACGTGATTTTTACCTTGTATTTCGTAATAGAAAACTCCAAATTTTTGAATAAATTATTTGAACTTATCCCCTCACCAATATACATGATAGTCACTGTACTCAACCTTACCTTACCGCGAGTATTACCCCTTTCGACCTCTAACAGCTCGAGTTTCTATAATTACATATTTCCTACAATTTCTATCCCACGCCTGTTAAACATAAATCGTTTATATCAGCACGACATTGTCACCACATATTCATCTCAGTTCGAGCAACATTGTAACATTGTTTCATCACTTATAAGCAGTTATTCAACCAGCACCCAACACAATTCAGTTCGATTCAAAGAAATTTTTTTATACACAGTTTAGTAAATATCAACTTTTATTTATGTCAAAGATATTATATACGATTTACAGATAACAAGTTTTTACATAGGAATACAGCAGAATGTTATCCATCTAGCACCAAACTCTAAGTACTTTATAGATAACAAGTTTTCCCTACTTGCTAAATGTTATAGGACATCCAGGCACGCTGAGGTATCATGTCTTCCAGTTCTTCTAATTCTGTGATTTTTCACCCTGATGCAAAGAAGATATTGAACACAACCAAACGTTTCCCTCACATGAGTTTGGTCGAAGTCCAGTCGAACTTCAAATGGAAACTATGCAAGATGTAGACTTAGTGTTGGCCCCCACAAAACAAGATGAAGGTCTTCTGAGTGCTAAAACACGATGGAAATGTGTCAGCAAGTTCCCCCTTCTTATCCTGCTCCTCCACCGCCATCACTGCCTCTTCTATAACCACCACCACCGAAGAGTTGGTAGAGATGAAGAGGGCCTAACCTTAGAATCTATGGCGACATAAGAAATCAGCATATCTGCCCCGCAGATACACCTATCCTTGCATATGAAGCCCTAACCCTGTCTTCCAGAAGAGTGCGGAGACAGGCCTAACGTTCTTCGCCTGTCATGACGAAGACATGAAATCTTCACTTATAGTAGAAATCTTCCTCAGCTTTAACCACTTCCTCTCCCGACAAGCCTTGATACGTCAGAGGAATAGGGGCGAGTATCGTCATTTCCAAAGAATGATCACCAAAGTATTTCAACTTCAACCTCTGCATTTTAGACGCAATCTTCTCTTTAAGAACCATCCTCTGAGTTTTTACCATCTCAGATAAAGTTACGCATGCAAGAATTGCTTCAAAGATTTGCTGCAGATACTCTTTATATGACCCTAAATTTATTGTGTAGGTACATTTTCCCAAGCGTCATTATTCATTACGGGCGCGACTATTCAAACGCAACCATCACATACATCTGCATCATCATTTAATACCTATCACTTCCCAATATTACGTAACTTTCACCCAGTCAAACGCCATCATTACTCCATTTTAGATTTCAAACTTTTTGTACATTTTTTCTCAACCAAAGCCACTCGTGACTTCGGTTGCTTGTAGGGACTTATCCCTCAATCTCACTCAAAATCGAGCTCGCGAAGCTCGATTTACCTCCATCTCAGGCTCACGTAATTTTAGCACTTAACACTCCAATCAACATTCTAAACAGCCCCATGAACTACTTAAGAATGTAGATTGATCTAAACCTGGAAAATGTTATCCAGTCAATGACACCTATCTCCCACAAACTCATCAGTTATTTAGTCAACCGCCACTAGCCATATTATTCGGAAAATGTGTTCTAGCACGATGAAGAGCTGTGGAGAAGCCTATATAAAGGAAAAGTTCCAGAAGAGAGGAGGACCTAAAAAATTACTCAAACTTCTTATTTACGAGATCAAAAGTATTTATATATTTTAGAGATCACTTGTAGTAAAGAAATCTACTCCAAGCAATAAAAATACTTTTACAAAAATCCTCCATACGAGGTCGTAGTATTTTACCTGTTCAGAGGTTTTCTACGCTAAAAACACTTATTTCCATTTCTTACTTTCCAGTAGAGTATTGATACAGGTTCATTGGTGTGATAGCTAATTCCTAATCATATCAAGCTTACAGAATTTGGCCATTACACTACCATTTATCCAACTAAGATATTTTCTAACTATCGTGGAGTAAACTGAAGGTAAGTTTTTGCGATTTAAACCGGTTCCCTCACGAGACCAACTTCTCATAAACTGAAGAAATTAACCCAGGAGTTTTACCTAATTTTACTCTACTAATAAAGTACTACTACTAATTAATTTTCTAAATATTAGCAATTTATAAGATGATACACTACTACTTTTACTATTATAAATATGAATAAATTATTAGTGTTATAATAATAATTAATTACTAATATTAGATTATTCTAGGAAAATAAATATGATTATCTAATATTTTTCTTTTTTTTATAGACTAGTTAATAAGTAAGAAATTTAAAAGTGATCAAACTTTATTCCTATGCTGGGTACAGTAATCTTTGTTCCCTTTATATGTTCTCGTCGGTGAAATATACCTTTGAAGCCTAAAAGCGAAGAGAGGTTCAAAATAAAGATTGATTTAGCTAATAGCCTGGGAGAACATAAACAATGTACTGATAAGATATTTTAACTTAAAACGGTCTGGGGAACAAAGCCTAAAACATTGGGGGTCAAGGGAGCTCAGTAACCAGCGATCGCTACTGACAACCTTGGCCTGACGACGATCGCTAGTTGGTGGGGCCTCTAATTCAAAGTCAGTAACACTAAATATCATATTCTAATAATGACTAGTTCAGCCTACAAAAACCAAAAATTAGAAAAATCTTACGTTAAACCTAATCTAAGATTTCTATCTAACCTAGAAGATATTGTTACCTCCCCGACAAGAGCACTATTTTATAGACCGCCGTTAGTCTAATCAAAATCCCACTTAACTAATTAATATCGTAAGGGGCAAGTAGGGTGTTAATTCACAAGGAGGTACGCTATTCTAGGGTAAACCAAAATATAGGGGAAAGTGGCTTTATTTTGTCGAGAACCTACATTAAACTATGTCCTTAGCATATTAGGTTTTAATTATTAGGTTTTTAGTCATCTCTGCGAATTCTATTTTTTGAATCGAATTCAAGGGATTTAAAGCTCATTTCTAATCTCTCCGCAAAGAACAAATAGAAAAACTCAATTCGTCAAGGTCTAAGCTCAAACTCTAGATTATTGCCCTAGGGCTTGTCCATTTTTTTGAAGAAAAAAAAAACAAAGAATAATCCCTAGATCTAGAGGTCACTAAGTGGTCTAAGAAATCAATCCCTTATTCAGGAGATCGATTCATCTCCAGGTTAGAATTTCTCTCCACTTTCACTAACTTGTTAGGTTCAAGAAAGCTGAAGAACAACCCTAAAGAATGATTAAAGACCTCAAGGTCAGACCTATTATAGGTAAGAAAATCCTAACATGCACCTATAGGGCTTCCTCCTTAGATATCTTAACAATCTCAGATAATTAAAGAACAAGATCTAACTTTCATTAAAAAGGTAAACTAAGTTTGGAGATATAAATTCGGTTTTCTAGCTCTCCAAAACCCTACAAAACAAAAGTAGGCTTGAAGAGGAAGAGTTGATCATTAAATATAGAAAGCATGATTCTAAAATGTCAAAACTATTCCCAGTCTTCTCCAGCAGTGAATTTTGTGCGTTCGCTAAAGATTCCCTCTTATTAGACCTTCTATGGATCCGTCCTAAAAGATCATGACTTTCGATGATAGGTGGTCAGCAATTGCTGGTGGTTGCCCTTTGAACAATGGCAATCGCTGGCTGGTGGTGGCTGGAATCTCCCCTCTTTCAGGGTTTTGCTTTATTTGCTGGAAAGATAGTGAATATAGGTCCAACCTATAGGTCTCTTACCTCAATGATGATTTTGTTTTTCATAAATCCCAACTAGTCTAAATCTGACTGAAATTAATCTACTGCTGAACTAATGGAGAACATTAGTGTGGTCATGTTGTCATTTTAGCTCTAATTTGACACTTTTCTAATAAAATTATCTCCAGTAGAGTAAAGAACCTCAAAATGAAGCAACTATGCAATAATTAGATAAAAGGCGTTTAAGGACGGCTAAAAACACATGTAAAAAAGGCTTAAATTTTGTACAAAAATGTGCTTATGAGAAATACAAGCGATCATACCTGCACAAGCCAAGTACAATTACTGTTAAATCGCCAAAAGGTCAAAATATGAGCACATATAGCAAGAGGTCCCTCGCCAAAGGACATAATAGGAAATATATAAGAACGACAAAAAATAAGGCAACCTAAGCTACACCACTCGCATGGAGGCAACCGTCCTAAAGGCTATAATTGTAGAAATAATGGCGACATGTTACAAAAACAATACAAAGTCGAAACTCCTAACGCGTGATATTTTGAGCTAAAACAAGTGATACATATACTTGGGCCTCTAGCATCAATACAAAAATAGGATTCCAAGGATGACAAAAAACATGAAACCATGAAAAGAACAAACAATTAAAGTTGAGAGCTCTACGTTACAAAAGCAAAAACACTGAGAATGGGTAGCTTTTAACTTACCATAGAAATGTAGAGGAACTCCTAAGCTCAAGGATACAAGTAGCAATAATGGCAGAGAAGGTATAGATAGAGAGTGAAAACCAAAGTGAAAACTAGAAGAAAAAATGGTTTCAGTGGTGCAAGTTTTCAAGTTATAGAGAGAGAATACGAAAAGATGGTTCTTACGTGTGAATTAGGCATCGTGTACCGTGACTGTACATGTTATTGAGAGAAAAGCATTAATTGTAGCAACTGCACGTGTGCCACATCGACACAAACAAAAATTAATTATTATAATACTTTTGAACAATAATGGTGGACAACATATTCCGACGCACCAGTCCTAAACTTTTGAAATTTTGCACGCGTTCTCATCGTGGAACGAGGTTCATTATAACGAGGCATAGCTTTGAGCAATTGACTCACCCCACCCTCGTTTGAAGACAATCTGTGGGGGTCATTCTAGAAGCATGTTCCTGCTAACCACGATCTCGTGGGTCGTTTATGGCCACCTCATCCCTGGACGAGCGCATCTCAGGGGAAGCTCGTTCAATGATCCGGAAGCCACGCCAAAGATAGTAAAATTGGCAAAAATACTTTGTATCAGTTCCACATGAAAAAGTAAAAGCCCAAAATCTCTCAAGGGTAATTTAGGAGTTACACACATCATGTGAGCCCGATCACCTCTAGGTCTTAAACTTTGCTTTATAAGTAGGAGAAAAGAGGAACCTAAGAGGGGATCTTTTTTCGAAACCTCCTCCTTTATCTAATAAACCCTAGTAGCTCTAGTGGAAAAGAGAAAAAAAATACCTAAAGAGACTTGAGTGGTGCCCTACTCTAGTGAGATGTGTCAAGCCCCAAACGAAGTAATACCTATTGTCATCCCTGATAAGGTCCTTGGAACTGTATATGGATTTGATAATAGCATTTTATGGCATTTTTTATATACTCGGACATGTATTTTGGTCGTCCATTATATTTAATTATCTGTACTTAGAAAATTTTATTTTTATTGTAGACAGTGGAGATGGAGATTATAAACCAAGCACTTATGAGCATCTCTAGTAGTTTTATGGACAAGGCTTCAACATGAAAGGAAAATGTACACAAATATTCTTGGAGAATAAAATCAAAGAAGATATTTCATTCAAGATCCAACAAGATATTTCGAAGATAGATAAAACAAAACTTATGGAATTCAACAACCGTACATTGAGCGGATATTTTTTTCGAGGACCCAAAAATCCTCCATCAGGAACTCTGCTGGGAAATGGTTATGGAATGTGTGGCATTGGACAGACTTTTGCGGATGCTTACATCGGATAATGATATAATGGCACTGGAATTGGGTTTTGAGACATCTTAATATTTTGTACAGTACTATACTTCATATGATTTTTTAAGTTGCTGACAAGCTGGCTAATATGTGCATCTGTATTGTACCTATAGTGGCTTATTCCGCATCCTAGACTCATGCTTCATCTTCGACCAACATACGAACTTTCAACCTCATCAGCAGAGTACGTGACACAATCAGAATCAAGACAGCAACATCAGGAAACGGTTGCAGCACGAATTTCTCAACCAACACCACTCGCCCATGATACTCCTCGTGCTCTCGGTTGAGAATCGTCTTATAATAGTTTATTTCGTATCTCAGACTCATGCTTCACCCTCAAACTCTTCAACTTAAATGAAGCACTACTAAAGATATATTTACTATTTAACCTCTACATCAACAGTTCTAGTCAATAGACACAGCATCATCAATATAGCCATTACAAGATAAGTAGGATCAGTCCGTTACCCAATCTGGTCAAAAAGTACCTAACATATATTTTGTAACGTCCATCATCAAGAATCTTAATGGTCATCAAACGGTTATATTATAAGGCCTATAAATAGGACCATAAAAATCCAGATGAGGGGACAGAGGAACTCTCACTCTAACATCCCAAATTCAAAGAATACTCATTGTAATAAGTTAGTAATCTTAATAATATTATATCTCTTTCTCATAATCCTTAAGAGAGGTTGTGGTTTTTAACCTATTCAAAGTTTTTCCACTCTAAATAATCTTATTAGCTACTACCTACTGTTCTTTAGCATTCTAAACATATCTGGTGTAAAGGCTAAGTCCGAATATTGAAATTTGGCTATTACATTTGGTAATGTCTATGGGAACCAAAGTTCTCAAACCCATTATCTCAGAAACCGTTGATCATCTTCTTTCAGAATGACACCTCCAGGTCATATCACGCCGATTATTCCAACAGAAGAAAATACCGCACTAGCAGAGCTGCGAGCTAATTTAAATTCCAAGATAGAAAGGCGTGTCACTCTAGAGCTACAGCTAAAGAATGTATAGGATACGCCGATGGTTCTACAGGGTCAACTGATCGCCACTCAGAAGAACAAAGGAGTGCAACAAAAAGGATCGTAAATTTCCATTCACGATCGAATAGGACCTCCACTAAAGAGTAATAACTTAGGAGGTGCAGTTCAATCTAACCATTAATAGCGGGAAAATGAGCCTAACCTAATCCAAGAAGTCTACCAGGAATAGAGGGCGGTCTTATGGGAATCGGACAGACTGAAAATCTACCTTAAAGAGTTTGAGTTCAAGAAAAAGATCGTTTAAGTAAAAGGAGTGGCGACTACAATCCTGTAGAAGGATACATCACAGGCCCAAACACTGTAGCTCGACAATATGTGACTCAGGAACATGCTAACAAGTGATTCAAAGAAATGCTTAAAGCTCTGACTCAGACCAATAAAGGAATCTACAAAGGATTGTAGAAAAGCCTAATCGCACAGGAGCTATTGGATGGTGAGGTCCCCACTGGGTTCCATACTCCGAAGATTTGAAAATACAAAGGGACTCATCCAGTAGAGTATGTTCAAGAGTTCCAAGATGCTTTAGGCCAACATTCAATATTTAATTACATTCTATGTCAGCTCTTTCCTGCCAGTTTATCAGGTGAACCCCTGCGATGGTTCCACACACTACCCGAAGGATCCATTGCAACTTTCAAGCAATTAGTATAACTCTTCGCCTGGAATTACTCACACAACAAAGACAAAGAAGAAAATCTATATTCTCTTTTCAGCCTTAAGCAAATGCCTGGAGAGAAGCTCGAGACATTTACTAAGAAATTCCTTGAGTTAGGTCAAAAAGTAGATAGGCTTGACCAGAAGATTACTATTTTGGCCTTCACCAATGCTCTACTCATCGATGGAAGGGAAAAAGAGCATTTCGTCCTTAAAAAACCTACAACTTTGGAGGACATGATAGAAAAGGTCAACGGTTATATCGACCTCTAAAGAATGGTATCCGACCGACAAAAAACTCAAAAATCAATATTGACAGCTAGAGATTAATCCACGGGTAGAGATTTCAACCGTGCTGCTAATCTGGGAAGCAAACAAAATCTAATGACGAACGACCTCGAAAGGGTGGTAACTTGCCAAAACCCTGTCTTCCCAAGATGAATGTAACCATAACAAGTATTTATCCTATACTTTAGAAAGATAAGTTTGTTTGCAACTCACAGTATCTCTAACCTATTGAGAACAAATCATATTGTATTCACCACAAAGTCCGACATCATGAGACAGAACACTGTTTGGCCTTACAACGATTGTTAGAATATATTTTTGCGGATTGACGAATGCATGAATACATTATGGATGTGGAGAGTTACAAGAATAGGAGTTACAGACTTCCTACAGAAGCCGTGTGGGTCGATGAACCAGAAGGGGAGAAGCATTTGTACCATATCCAGCTCAGCCACTTTATTGAGATTCAGACTATCAACCAATCGAACAGAAGCAAACGATGACGTGTCGGCCAATGTCATAACCTGTCCATAAACTATAAAAAAAACTTGTTTACTCCTTATATCTAGCTCCCAATGAACAGAGATTTCTTTCGATGATTGTGGTGTTCGTCATGTTAACTCTCCTCACCATGATGCTTTGGTAATTCTGCAAAAAATGAACAATATTATACTACACACAATGATGATAGATACTAGTAGTAGTATTGAACTACTGTTTTAAAGTACGATTAATTAGATTGGACTGCTCGACAAGGTACAATACATTGATATTAATATATGCGGGTTCAATGGTTTTAGAGAAGAATGTGTGGGAAAGATCATACTTCCTATTACGGTAGGACCAGCAATAGTTGATGTTGTATTTTATGTTATCAATGCAAAATCTCGTTAATTGGGGATAATGGGAGCAATTTCATCGACCTATCATTTGGTACTGCAATTTGAATGGGAGGGCGACATTTACAAAATTAAAAGAAGCCAGAAGCTAGCACGAGCATGTGAAAACTCTGTTGCCATTGAAACAGAACTCTTACAGTCACAGCTCGCATAACAATTACAGTAAATAACAAGGAACATTACAAAAAAATTACAGTGAACTCTACGAAAATCCAGCTGCCAAGTTCAAAAATCACAGAATACGTTGAAATTAGTGGGGACAAGTGAGGAATAAACTTTGGCACTCTTTTGCCCATAGCCGAACGAGAGGGTCTTATACAATTCCTAAAAGACAACTATAATGTCTTTTCTTGGACTTTTCATGAAATGCCAGGCATCGATCCTATTATGGCCTGCCATAAACTCAATCTGAAAGATAAAGCCAAAGTTGTCAAACAAAAGTAGAGGACCTTTGCGCCAAGACTCTGAGAAAAAGTTAACAAAGAGATCGATAAACTCATTAAAGTAGGTTTTATCCAAAAAGCCAATTATCCAGTATGGATCTCAAACATTTTAGTAGTACCAAAGAAAAATGGCAAGATCAGAGTATGCGTGGATTACACAGACTTCAACAAACATACTCCAAATGATAGTTTCTGACTCCTATCATAAACCATATGCTCAATTCTACTGCGGGACACAAACTTTTATCCATGATGGATGCCACATTGGGATACAATCAAATACCTCTGTTGTCTGACGATCAAGAGAAAATAGCTTTCATTACAGAGCATGGCATATACTGTTATAAGGTCATGTCATTCGATCTCAAGAACGCTGGAACCACTTATCAAAGATTAATGATACAAATGTTCAAAGATCACCTCAGAAAAATGAAGGAAGTCTACATTAATTATATATTGTGTAAAAGTCTCAAAAAGGAGAGCCATATTACAGATTTATACACTACTTTCGAAATTCTCCATTTTAACAAAATGAGACTCAATCCCGAAAAGTGCCAGTTCAGAGTTTATTCAAGCAAATTCTTGGGATATTTGATTAGCAAGCGAGGAATCAAAGCTGATCCAGATCGTATTCGTGCACTGCTGTCTATGCCTTCTCCTAGAATAAGGAAAGACGTGCAGAAGTTAGCAGGCAAGATTGCTGTAATAAAATGTTTTGTCGCCAAGTCCTTAGATCGATGTCGATGGTTATCCGACCTATTGCGTAAAAGAACAACAAAAAAGAAATCTAAGAAGGATCCTGAGATCGAGTGGATAGCAGAATGTGAAACAGCATTTCAAGAACTCAAACGTTATTTGGGGAAACCACCAATGATGAGTACACCTACAGAAGGGGAAGAACTCACCATATATCTTGCCATTACCGAGGAAGCATTAAGTTTTGTTCTCATTTGGCTTGATGAGAAGAGGAAGAAACATGTTTACTTCATCAGTAAAAATCTCACTCTAAGAATCCCGGTATACCAAGATTGAGAAACTACTCTTAGCTCTCATATATACGTCACAAAATTTAAAGAAATATTTTTAAGCTCACTCAGTTTGAGTAATGACAAACTATCCTTTGTGAGAAATATTATCCAAGCGAGAAAAATACAGATGAGTACAACAATGGTCGGTAACTCTTGGCGAACAAGACATCCATTTTGAACCACAACATTCTGAAAAAGGTCAAGCAGTTGCAGACTTCCTTGCAGACTTCTTAGTTAAAGATCCTGACTGGGAAAAAGATAGTACATATACTAATGAAGAACAGTTCGAAGAAAAGTCAGATTGGATAACAAGAAAAGGATGGCGTCTTTTAACTGATGGATTTTCTGTACCTGCAGATCAGGCATCATAATCGTACTTATCATACCATCCAATCATAGTATCGAAAAAGCAATTAGACTCAATTTTAAAGCTAAAAACAATGAGGTGAGTATGAGGCAATGATTCACAATCTAGATATGGATCTCGAGATTGGAGTTTCCGAGTTATCTATGTATATGGACTCCTTACTTATTGCGAACCATTACACAAAAAAGTTTCAGAAGAACGGAAAGATGATTGATTATGCAGCAGCAGTAGCCGACAGAATACGCAGATTCAAGAGGATTACTATTGAATATTTACCGTATGGAGAAAATAGACATTCTGATTCCCTCGCCTATCTAGCAGGAGTCCTCGACACAGAAGCTCGATATCTCAAGATCAAAATATTATCCACCCCCAGCATTAACATCATAAGCTCAAATTTTGTTAATACTTAGGGCGTTGAAGAGGACAAGGACTATTGAAAATGACCTTTTCTCACATATATCAGACCTCATTACCAGTTTAACAGTAAACTCCCTAAAGATCCTACTGAAAGAAGATGCGTGCTTGATAATGTTAAGCGATACATTGTGGACAATGATCTCTTATATAAAATTTTGGTCACATGACCATATCTCAAATATTTAACAAACAAAAAGGCTCAAAAATTTCTGCATGAACTTCACGAAGGCACTTATGGTTCCCATGCAGCAGGACGATCTCTAGCCAATTAAGTTCTTACTCAAGGAGTCTTTTAGCCTAAAATAAAAGCACAGACCATTGAACTTGTAAGTAAGTGTGATGCCTGCCAACGACATGGCCCCCAAATTCGAACTCCAGCCTTGGAAATCCAATACAACAACGTTCTTTGGCCATTTAAAAGATGGGCCTCCATCTCGTAAAAGAATTCCCCACTGCGCCAGGCAAAAGAAAGTATCTCCTAGTAGTAACAGATTAATTCACTAAATGGGTGGAAGCAGTCCCTCTGTGTCGCACATGAGAAGATGAAGTCATTAAATTTATATGGGAAACCATCATCATTCGGTTTGGCTTCCCCCATCTCATCAGAATCGATAATGCGCCTCAATTTGTTGGATCTAGAGTTGTTGAGTTCCTCAATCAGCACAACATCATCCAATCTCCTTCTAATTCATATTTCCCACAAGAAAATGGTCAGGCAGAAATCACCAATCGTACTATTATGGATAGAATCAAAAAGTGTTTGATAGGGAAGAAGGGTAATTGGGTCCAAGAATTACCATATGGTTTATGGGCATATCGCACAACTTCTTAGGTATTAACTGGATGCACACCATTCCTCTTAGCATATGGTACATAAGCAATCATCCCCACTTAATATCATCACCCATTATACGACCATACAATGACAGATAACAAAAATAAATTCTAGTTGGCATATAACATGAATTAGATCGAAGAAACCAGAGATAGAGCAATCATGAATTTTGGAAGATACCACCAAGCCTTAGCACGATCTTATAACAAATGAGTCCATCATAGAGAGTTTGAAATCAAAGATATCGTCCTCCGAGAAGTTCCCAAACGTAGGAAAGAAGTCAATGCAATAAAACTGGCTAAAAATTGGGAAGGTCCTTTAATCATTACTGGAAAAAGTGGCCTTGGTTCTTACGATCTCGCCACTGAACATGGGGAAAGAGTGCCTAATCCTTGAAATATAAGGAGATTAAAGCTATATCGAAGATAATACTCAATCATAGTGTATTGTTCTAAATCTATCATCTTGTATGTCGATCTTACATCAATAATATACTTATGTTTGATCCTCATACATCTGAGTACTTTCTACTATTTTATAGAGTACTCTATCTAACATTCGTTGTACGTCAATCTTACAATAATGAAATACTTGTGTCTGATTGCCCTACATTACAATATTTTTCTAATATTTCAAACAAGTACTTCTAAATACAAATTATAGATCGTTTGTTGCTTCAACCAAACTGATCCTCTATGCAGATTATATATCATTTTTAACTTCAACCAAACTGATCATCTATACATTATAAATCGTTGGTTGCTTCATCCAAACTAATCCTCTATATATTACAGATCGTTTGTTACTTTTGCCAAACTGATCCTCTATAAATTACAGATCGTTTGTTGCATCAGTTAAACTGATCCTCTATACATTACAGATCATTTGTTGCTTCAGCCAAACTGATCATCTATACATTATAGATCATTTGTTGTTTCAGCCAAATTGATCCTCTATATATTACAGATTATTTGTTGCTTCAGCCAAACTGATTATCTATACATTACAAATCATTTATAGTATTAGCCAAATTGATCATCTATACATTACAGATCGTTTATTGCTTCAGCCAAACTAACCCTCTATACATTACAAGCCATTTGTTGCTTCGGCCAAACTGATCTTCTATATATTATAGATTGTTTATTACTTCAGCAAAACTACCCTCTTATTATATGACTAAGCACCAAGCAAGACGATAACAATACAATTGGTTCACACAAAGGTCAGTAAACATACATACAGATCATTCACACTACTTTTTAAATAGTTCCATATCTATTATACTTTTTTATCTTTCACATCATCACTCATTATCGCTTGAACTATCATTTAAATCATCACCCCTCGAACTCTCTCTATACCGATTCAAGCGAGCATGCATAAACTCAGGCATTCTCTCAGTTATAATTTGTCTTCCTTCCCTAATCATACTCTCTTTGAGAACTCTAATTCTTGACACCATGGGATCTAAGTACTCCGATCAAACTAACCTCATTTTACATTACATACCTTTTACAACTAACGCGCCATATACAGTTCTACTTTTTGCTTCCAATCTATTGAACTCTGCTACAAAGAAAGAAATTACTGCTGTCATATCTCTCTTGTATACATCACCTGCCTCAATTTTCACCCCTTTCGAAAGAATAATCTCACCAAGTTTACCTTGAACTTCCTTCAGCATAGCTTTCACATTTGCACAGTATTTCTAAACTATTACTTTTTCATTTTGCGTTACAGCATTTCGAGTTTCCAACACTATCATGAATTTACCCATATGACAAACCATAGACATTGCCCCCTCCACTTCAGCCTCATGATAATTGTTATTCACCGAACTATCGTTAAGACTTATTAGAGCCTTAAGCAAATCCGCCTCCAACTTGGCATTAGCATCACACAATTTTGTGTTCTTGGCTTTATACTCTATGATATCTAACTCACACGATTGAATGGCATGCTCTAGTACATATACCTTGATCCAAGCCTTATTTATGTTTTCGTTCTGCTGATTGCGGGCCTCTTCCGTCATTTTTATCATCACATTAGCAACTAACCACAATACTTTAAAATTGCAAGCACGAGCTCACATATCAGCTATCTCCGCCTTAAGCATATTTACTTGAAATTGCAAGTCTTTCACAATATTTCCTTCCTCCTCTAATACTGCCAACAGTTTTGTAACTTGAGTTCGAGCGTATATCAATTTAGCCCCTTGTTGGCTGCTTGTTCAAAAGTACCTACAACTTCAACATCATTTTCCTTTATCACTTCTTTTAATCCCTCTATCTTTCCCAGTTCAATGGCTAGTTCAGCCTCAATCTCTCAAAATTTCTCAGTTACACGGATTACTGTACTTCACTCTTTTAAAATCTTTACCTTCATTTTTTATTCTAATTCATTAGCACTCTGTAGTGCCCCCTAACACAAACTTAATTCAGCGTTTAATTGTTTGTTTCGGACGCATAATGCGTCACATTGACTCTGAATAGCCACAAGTTCTACATGTCATAACAGTTTATATTGATAATTGTTCGCTTATACCAACAGATTACATATCACAGTTAACAAGTTTAATCAAGAACATGGTATCTGAGTAATATTGATACATCATTCTATTTATCATCACAGAGAACAGATTTCATTTATTATAAAAAAAAAAGTATACAAAAATCTAACCATATGCAGGGCCGGTCAACAATGGGATTACCCTATTTTCGCTTCTTTGAGATATGAGAGAATTGCCCTTTATCTCTCAAACTCTTTCTATTCGTTACTTGAAGATCTATAGGAGCTACAAAATTCACCACCTCTTGCTGATGTTGTTTGCGCTGCGATCGGGGTATCAGACTCTCAACCTCCTCATCATCCTCTTCTGGTGATAATTCCGTAGATCTAGGAATGGGTTTTTCACCAACAAATTCCCCTTCATCTTTGGTAAACCATAAATTTTCAGCCTTGGCACTCTCAACGTCAAAATCCTTCCCACATTCCGTTACAAACTTCCTAAATTCAATCTCTACCCTCTCCAGTTCCCCTTCATAAAAATCAATGACACTTTCTATATGACGATCATGTTCTGTTCTAGCTGTAACTTTTGCTTGTGACGGATACAGATACTTCTTCAACTGCATTTGTGCCTTATGCAACCTCTGGTGCATTTCCTTTTGCAATACACCTAATGCCCTCATATTAGCTTCTACCTTCATTCGAACAGTCACTTCTTTTGATAATCGCATCGCTAAAGACATTTTTTGCTCAACATGTTGTTATATTATATCTTACAACTCCATTAACTCAACCTCTAATTGTTGTTGAATCTCTATTTGATCTTTTCTTATCCTAAAAAATACAATTCTCATGGCCCCCCGATCCTACATAAAGCCAAATACATCAGATAAAGGCTCTACATCGCCCCATATAACAGACACACCAGCTCGAGCTGAACATTTTCTCGCCTCTACACTATGACGATTACATGCTTCTTGAGCTAAAAACATAACTCGAGCTGGGTCAGGTACTACACTTTTTACCTTCAAAAGTTCTACATAAGCTTCTTTTAAACCCCATTCACTATCTACTTCGACCTCGAAATACAATGTCAGAGCTACCAACATACTTTGACACCTAGCTCTATCACTTGGGTCAATAAAATAGGTCAACTCTTTTGGTTTTTAAACTAATACCCCATTTTCTTTTCCTTTCTTTACACCTCATCCCTTTTGATTTTTATCTTAGCATATCTACACTAGATGTCATATAACTCCTTAAATATTTTATCAGAATTAAGTTTAAATTGCATTTTCTCATGTTCAATTTTATTAAGTACATGTTGAATACGAGCCACAGAATCCTTCGCCCTACTCAACATTCTCTCCAGTTTGGAATTAGTTTTTAATCGTTTAATCTCTTATACAAATTAGAAATATATTGTTATCATACAGACATTCAAGAAGAGCATATATAAAAACTAAAGCAGTTTTAAATAATACAGAGTACAATCACATCCAAATCAAGCGTACTATATAAAGTCCAAAATAGAATACCACAAAATGTTTAGAGATTCTTGCTGATTTCTACCTCAGATGGAGGCTCCAACGTTTTCCCAACATGATGGACTGGACCAGTATGTTCCGACAGAGGATCCACTATTTTCTCAGCCGATTGGAATGGCACGGTAGTGTCTGGTAGAAGGTCTAGTGCTTTCTCAGGAGAAACAGCAACATCAACCATTACTTCGTCCACCACCTCTGATGGAAGGACTATTTCATCATATCTGCCAGTTCGGCCTAGCTGTACGTCAACTTCAGTCAATCCAAAGTTATAGTAAGATTGGACAAAGTAATCTTTTCCACTTTTATAGCCGTGACTGATTCTGACATAACCACATTATGCTCTGCCAGCACTCTATATTTTTAGCAACCACTTTAGCATCTTCAGCTCTCTTGTCTTTCTCTAGCTCGAGCTCAGCTTTGAGCTCCTTCATATGAGCCGATTGGGCATCAAACTTCAGAGTAAGATTCCTAAACTCCTGGATCCTCTTATTAAGACACTTCATTGCCCCCTTTATCAGTACGGAGAACTGCCAATATAATAACACAATACAACACAAAATCAGAGCAACAAATCTTAGTTCAAATACAAGGCAGTTAAGGATTTCAAACACATACAACAAAAGTATGTTCTTGATACTCTGCGTCGAGCTGCTTTGCATCAGTCCCATCCATTAAATAGTATTTTTGCTTCAGCTCTTTCATCTTGGCCGCAGTATGAGGATTAGTACGAGAGCTACCCTCTTCCTCATGCCATTTCCTCTTCAACAAGTTCTTCTCAGCCTCTGCAGGAGTAACCAGAATCACTTCCTATCTCTCCTCCACATCTTCATAAACATGTTTTTCTATCTCTTGCTCCGTGGTCACCACAGCAGTAGCAAATGTACTCTGCAGAGCTAACTTTCTCGGCCTTTGAGTAGTCTGTTTTACATTTTCAGGTACAGGAGGGGAAGACTAATAAAATTTGGGTACTACAGAATCTACCCTCTTATCCCTATGGATACCTAGCTCACCAAGTACCTGCTTTAACTCATCCTGGTCTCGAGCAATACAGTTAAATGAGCTAGAATTATCAGGCACTGATGAAGGATTGGGATCTGTCTAAACAAGGAACAAAACATTATTTAACAGCTCGAAGACATGTTATTGGCTATTCGAAGATTGGCCAATATTACTTACTCGGGTTATAATATTTATGGTTCAGTTTGAGCGCTGGATCATCTGGAACCTGCATACAGTTACTCTCTACCTATACGAGGTGGTCATTCCATGGTCTACCCGCTGATTCAAAGTCAAAATATTTTGTCCTAGATAAATTACTATACAGGTAACCACTACTTCGACCTTTGACATATTTCCATTTATAAAATTTCAGGACATCATTGGCTTCGAACTTCCTGGTAGTCCCTTCCTTCCCCCATTTCTCATTCAAAGCCTCACATACCTCATCATCTCATATACATTCCCATTCAGCTGGGCAGGGCAACACTGTAATACATCTATGAACCCTTTTTGAAAAAATGTTAGAGGAATCTTTAGACTATACACGACCCAATTTAAATAAAATAACAACCCATTACTCGGGCCTAATAGCCCGAGGTCATTATAGTACAAGTGATTCACACCCTCACCAAATAAGGGACTTGGTAATATACCACCTCCTCCCCTTTTCTTGGGATATAGGCCCTAAACCAGTGACCTTGGTCCATCAGGTAACTTCCCCATTCTCCTTGTAATTTCTTTTTGTATTTCAAAAATTCTTTTTCTATATCTACTCCCTCTGGGTATATGACAAATAGTTTATCTTTTTCTTTGTTATCCTCTATATTTATCACTGCTTCAATTTTACTGGTTTCCCCAACCTCTACAGTCATCTCTATACTATTTACAGTTTCTTATATGGCATTGCACTCGTCCTCTCTCCCCGATAACGATGTTTCCTTCGAACTTGAAGATACTATAAATTAAATCTTGGGAATACTAGGTTTGGAACGCATATTGGACCTACAAATACACAAAATATTTTATCATTATCTCTACTTTACATAAAGTAAAAACAACCCCACCTTCTACCCAGTCAACACGTTTGCTTTACAATTTCCCAAAGCAAAAAACAAAAATCAATCATTTCAATTTCCCTTCTCCTTCATCAAACAAGCATTTTCTCTCTCTACAGTCTATTCATATACCAAAACTTATACATTACAGTACTCTATCATCACGCATTCAAGGATCTTATCTCCCTATATTATCAA
Source organism: Kingdonia uniflora (assembly GCA_014058105.1). NCBI lineage: Eukaryota > Viridiplantae > Streptophyta > Magnoliopsida > Ranunculales > Circaeasteraceae > Kingdonia > Kingdonia uniflora. Next base: position 646,289 of record JACGCM010001717.1, on the reverse strand, counting down.
TTTTCTGTACCCATCAACCCAAAAGGATACACATACAATTTCATACAGATTACTAGTAACAATAAATCAAACAACAGAGACATATGTCACCAACCTGTACTTGAAGAACAGTAATCTTCTACTTTACCCAACCGTCTTCCTGAGAATGACCACTCTTGTCACTTTTTTTACAGGTCTTATATCACCCGATGAACCTTTACCTCTCAGATCAAACTCAGAACTCAAACATTTTCTCTCTTTGGAAATAGGATTTGCACCACTTTTTTCTCTCTCTACAATTATTAATAATTTATGAGGGAGAGGGATACTAGTTTTTATATTTTCCCTCAGTTTTTGAAATGATAGCTCCTTCATATACGTGTTAGTCACCCCTACTGTCTCTATAAGCACATCTTTTCAGTTAAAAGCATCATCATGACTTCTGTGATAATGTTTATTGTCATCACGTCTGTCACTATTGTCTACCAATAAAAATTATGTACCTCTTCCTCAACGCAGTACAATGACCAATCACCTTACTTTTATACTCGACCAAGTTCGTACAACATTCCTAAAATAGTTCAATATTCAAAATTCAAAGATATCTATACAGTTGTTAAAATCCTACAACTGTCATCCACAATAACCGCACACAAGCAGTAAAACATAATACTTTATTCTTATTCAATTAGATCGATGCATCAACTATGCCTCGTCTTACATTTATTGGGGTACCAACACAAAATACTAAAAACAGATTACTTATTATGAGTTATCCCACTTCAAGCTTACCGAGCTCTCCAGTTACATCTAAAGCAGCCTCGATGGTTCACCTCCCCACACAGAATTATCTTTCTTCTTGCTACCCTTGCATCCTCTTCAACAATCTTGTCATACGCGAGCTGTGGAACTCAGTAGCGACTTACGAAACATATCGCACCAGAAAAGCAATCATACTTTGCACGCTTAACTTCATCATCTAGTTCGATCAAATTCAATGGCCATTCCGGTAATACACTATCATAAGGCAGTCGACAAAAATACCGTTCACAAAGTTCAGCAACCTTGATAAAGGAACCGACCATCTGCTGCCTGATAAGTACACTGAGAATGAGTCCTCACCATGGTTAATCATACTACCTTCACAAAAAAACTATCCCTGCAGAATATACAAGTCATAACAGCCAAGAATCACTACTTTATAACCACCAAGAAGATCATTGGAAATTTATTTCACCCCACTAATTTTGCTGAAGGATATATTTTTTAAGACAAGTTTGTGGAACAGCAGAAGATCCATAATATTTTGACAGGCCATTCCATCTATATTATGTATTATCTCCTCAGATTTTATACGAGCAGATATGCAGATGACAATAAACAAAGTCAAGCAAGTCCAGCGGTGGCACCTACAGAACCATATCAAAAAAAAATCCACAGTTCGAGACATATTTTCATCCAATTTGAAGACACAGAGCAGAAAAACCATATACCTTTTTAACATCCCAATCATCTTACAGAAATTATCTACTTCCTATCATCACATTTTCAAACTCTTTTAATTTTTCAAATCTTACCTATCACTACCATTTACTACCATAGACACTAAAATTCTTACAGCTCAGTTTTCCTCATCATACCCCATAATAAACTAACACCTATTTACAAACTCCTATTTTACAATAGAAAACTATACAACCAAGTTCGATACAAAGAATCAAGATACCAGAACGAAGACATTTCATTAGTTCAAAAATTTCTCTTAAGAATACTTTACAAATAACAAAATATTCCAAACAAATCTAACAGATTACTTTACAATATTATAGTTCAAAATGCCTCTCATCAGTCAACGAGGAAGAAGATACAAAATTCAAGCAACTTCAAACTTTGATCCCATGCTGCAAGGAAGAGGAAATAATAGAATTGGAAATCACAGATGAAAGACTTCGCGAAAAGTAGATAATTTTAATTATAAAACAGCTGTTATTGCTTTTACCAACGCGTTCTAGCTCGACTGCAAAGCCAAAGAGCACCTCTTCTTAAACAAACCCGCGAACTTGGAGGATATGATCACCAAGGTTAATGGGTATGTCAACCTGGAAAGGATGATGTCCGTAAGGCATAAATCTACTAAATTTGTCTTAACCACAAAAGATTTAACTACAAAACAAAATAGTGAACCGAAGGAGGATTAGGATGATCAAAGCGTTCCAAGGCCAATATTTGCAAACCTCGGAAAGACAATTTATTACCCAAGCCGGTCCTCCCCAAGATGAATGCCTGACTCTCCACAATTTTTCCCAATCCATCAAAGGACAAGTTTTACGGTCTATCTCAACCGCTGGAACCAATCGAAGGTCGCCCGTATTGCATGCATCACAAGGTATATCATCATGATACTGACTACTACTATGCTTTATAGAGGTTACTGGAATATATCTTTAAAGATAGGATAATGTTCGAATACATTGTCGATCTGGAATCCTATAAGAATGAAAACTACAAGACACAGATCAAAGTAGTCCAGATCGAAGATCAAGCTGAGGAAAAATATTTATACCATATTTACCATAGCAACATGATCGAGATTCATCAGATTAGCAACTCTTGCCAATTCAAGCGCAAAAGATTTTCAAAATTTTTATATCTCGCAACTCAAGATAAAGAAGCCAAGCTTCTTCCTAACTCGAGCAATCGCCGGCAAGGGATTTTATTCAAAGATTGCGACATCAGTCATGTAAAATTTCAACATCATGATGCATTAGTAAAAATGCTCAAGATGAAGAAGTTTGCCATGCATACAATGATGATCGATACTGGAAGTGATATTGAGATTCTTTTTCAGAACACAATCGATCAGATGAGATTGGCCTATCAAGTTAATCCAAGCGACACCAATATCTGTGGATTTAATGGTTTCCAAAGAATAACGAGTAGGCAAGATCATTTTACCTATCACCACTAGACTAGCCACAATCAACATCGTATTCTACATCATCAATGCCAAATCTCGCTATCTTAAGATTATGGGTCGCTGTTGAATTCACAACATAGATGCAATCGCTTCAACTTATCATCAAGCACTTCGTTTTAAGCACAATGATGGCATCTATGAAATTTAAGGCAGTCAAAAGCTTTATAGAGCTTACTAGTATACCATCTCTGCCATTCTAGACATATCAGACAGATACCCTGCATAGCAATTACATAAAGTTGGTCACATCGATGTTCAGCCTTCTACAAAGATTTATAGAAAGCTAGTCACATCGATGACCAGCCTTTCACAGAAGAGCCTACTGAGGTACTTTTATCGGCATCAAGCTAGTCCAACACAATAAGGATACTCTTATTCACTTTCTACAAATGAATCGAGACATCTTTGAGTGAACTCTTGAAGAGATGCCCGGGGCCGATCCATCCAAGGTAAGTCATAGATTGGCCATCAACATCAATGCCACGGCGATTAAATAAAAATAACAATGACTCTCACCTTGTCTTCAAGATCAAGTCAACATTGAGATCAAAAAATTGATCAATGTGTGGTTCATTCAAGAAGCCATGTATCCAAATTGGATCTCCAACATTGTTGTAATTCCTAAGAAGAATGGAAAGGTCCGAGTTTGTGTAGATTTTACTGATTTAAAAAACATACTCCAAAGGACTATTTCCCTCTTCCAATCATCCATCAAATTCTTGATTCTACGGCAGGTCACAAACTCTTATCTATGATGACGCTGATTCTGGATACAATCAGATTCTTCTCTTGGAGGAAGATAATGAAAAGACCACTTTCATCACTAAAAGAGGACTTTACTGACACAAAGTCATGCCCTTCGGGCTAAAGAACATAGGCATAACTTATCAACGGTTAATGACAATTAAGTTCAAAGAACACCTTAGAAAAATTGTTAAAGTCTATATCAATGATCTTATGTGTAAAAGCTTACAGTCAAAAGACTACATCACAGATCTAACCATAATATTTAACATCCTACGATCTTATCGAATATGACTCAATCCAAATAAGTGTCAATTCATAGTACATTCAGGCCAATTCCACGACCATCTCATCAGCAAGAAGGGGATTGAGGCCGATCCATATCAAATTCGAGTTCTCCTCAATATGCCATCTCCAAAAATAATAAAGGACGTATAAAAACTTGTCGGCAAGATCGCCGCTATCAGTCGATTCGTTTCTAAATCATCAAATCACTATCGTTGGTTGTTCCTACTACTTTGAGGATGTACCAAATGAGAAAAAGTTCAACCCAACGAAAAGATCCAATGGACTTTAAAATACGAGGTAGCTTTTCAAGAACTCAAAACCTATATGGGGAAGTCTCCTATCATGAGTATCCCAGTAGATAATGAGGAGTTGATCATCTACCTAGCTGTTACATATATTTCTATCAGCCCAGTTCTCATTCGACTTGAGAGGAAGATCAAAAAGCCAATCTATTTGATCAGCAAAACCCTCACTCTAGAGGAAATGAGGTATTCTAAAATTAAGAGACTCCTTCTAACTCTTGTTTACACTTTACAGAAACTTAAGTACTACTTCCAAGCTTATTCAGTCAAAGTCATGACTAACTACTCACTTTGGAAAGTTTTATCCAAAAAAGAAAAATTATGAAGAGTGTAACAATGGTCAGTAAGTTTGGGAGAACATGATATTAAGTTTGAACAATGACATTCAGAAAAAGGTCAGGCCATTGCCAATTTTCTCGCAGATTTTCTATTAGAAGATCCCGATTGGGAGGAGCACGATCCTGACCTTATAGAAGTAATTATAGAAGATCTACCCACCAAAGCATTTGACGAGCGAGATGAATAGATTACCAGAAAAGGGTGGAGACCTCTTACAAATGGCTCAGCAGGACCCACAGGGTCAGGAAGTAGAATTGTACTGATTACCCCTTCCAACGTGAGAAATCAATCTGCTTGGATTTTGAAGCCTCTAACAATATCACCGAATATGAACCTCTCATTCATGGACTTGAGCTCGCACTCGAGATTGGCATCCCGGAACTCTCCGTTTACACAGATTATCTACTCATCGTCCACCATTAGTCTGAACAGTACAAGTAGAAAGGAAAGATAATTGAATTTGTAGCCCTCCTTGCCGATAGGACGAGCAAATTTGCGAAAGCAACTCTTGACTATCTCTCTCGAGGTGAAAACTGACATGCCGATCCCTTAGCTTATTTAGCTAGGGACTTGGGTACAGAAGCCAGATATCTAAAGATCAAAATAATATCAACCACCAGCATTAATCTTCATTTTGTATGCACGATCAACAATGGGGGCGATGAGGAGGAGGAGGATGATTGGCAAAAGTCCTTTGTTGCCTATCTCGACCCGAAGAATGAATGCGATGGGCCTAATCCAATAGATCTAAAAGAGCGACGATAGTAGATTAAAAGCTTGAAGCGTTACGCAGTTCTGAATGGTTGTCTATATCGCTGCTCAGTCACAGGGCCTTATCTTAAATGCCTCTCAAAGAAAAAAGTAGATGGAATGCTCATAGATTTACATGAAGGAACTAATGGCTCCCATGTCGTAGGTCGATCACTCAGAAATAGAACAATTGCACAATAAGTATTCTGGTCAGGAATATACAAGTAAGCATAAGAATACTCACACAAATGCGATACATGATCCGCGCCCCCGCCCTCGAACTATATGCATGCAAGGTGTTTTATCCATTCAAGAGGTGGGCGCTCGATCTCGTCAGAGAATTTCCAAATACTTCAGGTAACTGGCATTTCTTACTCGTAGCAACTAATTAATTTACGAAATAAGTAGAAACAGTTCCTCCATGTTGAATTAGAGAAGAAGAGGTTACCTCTTTTATCAGGGAACACATCACCACACGGTTTGGATGCCCCAACCTGATTCGGATCGATAATGGGTGAAAAGGTCGTAACCTTCCTCAATAAATACAACATCATTTATTCTCCATCCAGCCCATACTACCCTCAAGGCAATGGCCAAGCAGAAATCACCAACAAAACAATAGTGGATGAAATCAAGAAAAGGCTTCAATCATAGAAAAAATAAAATTAGATATATGGGCGTACCATACCACCCCACATTAATTAATTGGTTACAACCCCTTCCTCCTCATTTATAGCATAGAAGTTGTCATTCAAACAGAATACCACCATCCCTTCAGAGATCATGAGCTTACAGATGAAGAAAATAAGTTCAAATTAGCCTGTAATATGAACTGAATTGATGAAACTAGGGAACGCGTTATTGCCAACCTAGGTTAATATTACCATTTGCTAGCCAGTTCGTATAACAGAAGAGTTAGAAGCCGTGAGTTCCAAGTTGACGATCTCATTCTCAGAGAGATCCTACAATACATAAAAGAACCACATACTAGGAAACTGACAGAAAATTGGGAAGGTTTATTCCTCATTTTTGGTCGAACTGTTCTGGGATCACACACGAAACACAAGGTGACTGAAACGGTACTATCGTTAAGTCTCTAGATTCTTCATTTCAATTTTCTCATTCTTTCCATTCTAAAAGTGAGAATTCAATCTCAATGCAGTGTACATTCTATTTTACTCAATAAAAACTTCCAGGTTTTTTCCCCACATAACTCTTTACTTACATAGATTCTACTAAATCTCACAGATTAAAGCAAAGGTAGTACTAGTTTTCAATCAACCTTTAAACAGATTAAAGCAAATATCATACTAGCTTTTAATCGACCTCTATACAAATTAAAGAAAAGGTAATACTAGCTTTCAATCAACCTTTAAACAGATTATTGCATCGGTAATACCAGCTTTCAATCGACCTCTAAACAGATTAAAGCAAAGGTAATACTAACTTTTAATTAAACTCTAAATAGATTAAAGCAAAGGTAATACTAGCTTTCAACTGACCTCTAAACAGATTAAAGTATAGGTAATGATATCTTTTAATCGACCTCTATACACAGATTAAAGCAAAGGTAATACTAGCTTTTAATCACCCCTCAATACATAAATCTGCGATTAAAACAAATGTAATACTAGTTTTCAGTCAAAAATCTCTAACAAACATAAGATAAAGCAAAGGTAAAACTAGCTTTCCTCTCTCAATATGTCTGCAAAAATAGACTTCTCAGGTTACTTCTGCAAGATACTTCTGAAGGTTCTCTTCTACTTATGGGAGGTCAGCCATGCCTTCCCCTACATTAGGATGACGTTCAGCCATAAATTCTAGAGCTCAAGCAGCAACAATAACCCTGCCCCGTTCTACCAATGTAGCAGGTCGAGAACCTAACTCCATTTCCATGGCATTCATATAATTTCCTCGATCTATATTGACTTTACAAATACATCCTCGAGACGACAAACAGTCGTGTAAGGTATTCCTCTCAAACTTAAGCCTTCTCACTTCCTCCATGAAATAGGCAATAACAGCCATTAGCTCCTATGAGTAAAATATTTCTCTGATAGAAGAGCTTTGATCGAGTATAACTACCTCAAAAAAATGCTTTTATAATCTCTGGTGATAATCTTTCAAGTTTTTGTACCGTTCATTTTTCTATTCCATGTACTTATCTGTGTGTGACATAATCTCATTATGCTCTGTCATCTTCTCATTTACTTTATCAGACTCAGCCCTATTCGCCGTCCTCAACTCTGCCAACAGAGCCTGAAGTTCTTCCGGTTTCTTGTCATTCCCTGTACTTCCCCAGCAAGAGACTTCTTTAACAACTCCTCTTTCCTTCTCAATAGCAGATCCTTACCCCTAATCACCCCATCAAACTCTCGCTCTCTACGGAGTGCAATATCTAACTTATTTTGGCTCCCCCTCAAGCGTTTATTTCCTCTTTATATGTGATCTTGAATACGAACTACATCCCCCTCCAGCTCTTTAATTCGAGCTAACAGATCAACAATATCCCTTTAATTTTTACTAGGGAGACCTCGGCATCGCCTCTCTTCCTCTTCGACCATTCTCCAGCTTTGACCTTCTTTACACGCGAATTGGCCATATCCAAATCTACCTTCAAATTGGCCACCCTCTCATTCAGTTCATCATAACGTTGTTGAACCATACAAAAATGCATATCTTTAGTAGGTAAAGCCTCACCCAACTACTCAACCGGACTTTCAGACTTGGCTAGGTCAGCTCAAACTTTCTTAAGCTTGATATCTTTCCCAATAATTTTACTCTTCAATCGCTCCAGTTTGCTTTTGGACCTCACCAAATCAGCTCGAGTCTGCTCTTGCTCATTTGTTTTTCTAATCATTTGGCCCTTCAGACTGGCCGAAAAACCCTATAACTCTTTTTCTATCTCTTCTAACGACTGGATACGGTATCGAGCCATGTCTGCCTCCTTACTTTTCACCATCAACACATCATTCTAACTTTTGAGTTTTGTTGTCTGCTTATTCGCCTCTGCGAGATCTTTTTGTACTCTTTCCATTTTGACATCTTTCCTCTCGATCTTCTGAGTCAGGTCATCAACAGTTTTTATTGCCTCAAAATACTGGAAATGTACTTTGACATGTTGATCCACCCTATCTTCAGCCGCATCTCTAGTCCTATCAAACTCCTCTGCAAACTCCTAATTATATTAGAGTATTTGTTGTTCACTTGAACGAACAGTCTCCAATTCGACCTACATCACAGATACAATACATCAAGTTCAATTCAACAATATTCCGCAAATACAATCAATCATAATACAGGTGGCATTCAAAATACTAACAGATTTCTATTTTCAGACATTCTATTGTCGTGATATTGCTTCTAAACTTAAGATCGAAGTATGATTTTAGTTCGTTGGCAATAACATCTACATCCCATTTCAAGATACACATTTTTTATGTTCTGATTTTTAAAATACTTTGGCATTTGTTGGACACACCTGATTACCATCGTCCCTAAACTGCTTACACATTTATGATCTATATCTTTTTCCTAATTTTACTTTGAAGCTCTACAGTAATGCAGCATACAAGTAAAATATTTCTTGCTCTTTTCTAACCTGTAGCTCCGGTTGCGAAGTTAACAGGGACACTCAGGCGTCTTTCACCTTAGCGAGCTCATTCTCTAATTCATTAATTCTGAGGCGCATATCCTTAAGTTCCTACAAATAATATTTACAAACATATTTTAGCCTATCCAAAGTTTATCCAACAAAACAATATTTTATACAATTACAGTTTTCCAAACCCTACGAAAACAGAACAAAAAATTCAACAACTTTATACTACCTTCTCATTATCTTCCCCCTGATTCTCTAGCTCAGTTCTAGTAGGGACCCCCATCCAACCCTGTAACCACACCAGGGACATCCTCTTCCACCTTATCCACTTCGACGTAGGTACCATCCATAATGGCTTTAACGTCAGCTTTTGTGAACCCCACTTTGAGGAGTTGGCGCCCAAGGCTACACCATTGAAGTACAACATCATCCACTTTTTTCTGTGCTTCCTCTGTCAGCCTGTTAATCTATACTTTCTACACAGCTTCGCAGCAACCAACAGCTCCCCCTCCAGAGCCAAGTCAGACTTAAGTCGAGCCACCCTCTTCTCGAACTCAACTTTCCCATTCTCGAGCTCAGCTTTTCCCTTCTCGATACTGAGGCAAATCTCCTTCAGCAAACTAGCAGCCTATAATAAATTATGTAGGGGCCTAACTTTGCAAGGAGGGGAAGTTGGCTCTTACGCCATGAAATTTATCTTCTATCAAAGGGTTTAAGCATATAATCAATAATACGAATAATCTACTAAAAATATACTTGCGTAGCGGCCTAGAATGGGTCACTCCACGACCTCTGATGAGTATTATTAAGAGAATTGATATAACAGTCGAGTAGTCGAAGTTTCGAGTATTGGGTAATTTACAGAGAGATCGAAGGTAAACTGCAAGGGTTCTGGGGAGAGCTTTCGGAACCCCTCCTTGGTTCCCCTTCTCTCCTATTTATAGAACATAGGTAGGGCTGAGTCACAAAGGAAAGTCAAATTATAGGTGTATCCTCCAGGTATCCTCCGGGTATCGGGCAGGTATCCCGGACTTGGTGTTGACGCTGTAAATGTTGGGTCTGACACTGTACTTTGACACTGTAGCCGTTATTGGTTCTGTCACTATAGTCGTTAGGACCAACAATGGCACCGCTCTTGTCTGGTGTGCTGGCTTATCTGACATGTCTGCCTTCGACCATGTACGACTATGGTCGAAGTATTTCTGATCCTGATATGGGGTTTATGTATTGACGGATCTGCCTTCATCCTTGAGGCTTGTTCATAGTCAAAGTTTGTGTAGTCTTGGAAAGCTTGTTTATGGATTGATTGGGATTTAAGGTATTCATGTAGGATTTGATGTAGCCTTCGAGTGTTCGACTGGAGCTTGAAGGCTGTGAGTAGGCTGCTACATTTGCCCCCTCTCAGCAAGGGTCTCAGAAATAGGTGTAGAGGCGTTTGCTGAGAAAAATTATTGGTTGTTAGAAGTTAAACGGTTGACTGATGTATATTGAGTTTCTGAGGAAGGTAATAAATGAGGGTAATTGCAAAGTTATGGTGATTACGGAGTAATAAATGAGGATATAAATATGGCTTGTGAGGGGGTAACACTGTATACTCTTTGTCTTCACTCTCTTCCTCGGTATTTCGTAAAAACAATCATGGATACCACTCCCAACACGCATTATCAGAGAATGATGGGGTTTGCCAAAGACCGTCGAATAGGACATAAAATGGCCTAACTAAAGTTGAAGTTCTTTGGTGACAAGGAGCTCGACTAGAACATGCCAGACTTGGTTGAACTGGAGCCAGGGGAACCCATCGATGGGATGCCCTATGCACTAGTGGAGGGTGCTACAATGGATGAGACCACTCCCCAGTAATTGGTTTGCCTTCCTGGAATCCATAGCCGAGGAGGTGGTGGACAAGGAAGATGTTGAGGTTGGGTTTTGGAAGAAGTGTCCCGTCCGTTAATAGGGGCTTTTTCAATGTGGTAAAAGTACTGGTATAGGATGGCATGTAAGAATGTTTACAGCTTTTTCTGCTGATGTTGATTGCTTTCTTCTGTGTTTCGATGTAAGGGCGTATACCCAAATAAAATTGAATATCTATAAGATAACTATCGAAGTAAAATATTGAATTGTCTGCGTGTAAGTAAGACCATCATAATACTCGAAGGTAATTTAGGTGCTAAAACAACTTGTCGAATGTCAAATATGAAAGAAATTAAATGACTGGCACATTTTGAAATCGAATAATAGGTTATCTGTGTATGAATGTTCGAGACATGATGCAGACGATTATTCACAGACGGGAAGAAGGGGCTTCAAAGGTAGGTGAGCTTCGACTGTCAGAACTGACACTCCAAAGAGCTGGCATGTCAGAAACTGTACTGAGCTTAGGGTAGAGTACCCTGCAGGCATCATGATATTTCCTTAGATTACAGAAAAAGGTTGATTTGATGTAAGGATTTTTTTTAACAGCTTCAAGTAGGGATTAGAAAGTTTGACTTGATTTATATAAAAAATTATGTATAGGTGAGCTTGAGACGCGCACGTGGGGGTAATGAAGGGTAAAGTCGACAAAACACATCTCAGCCGAAAAGTAGGGGTAGGGGTAGTGGTAATGATAGCGGTTTTGGAAATCAAGGCAGTTTTTTGTTATTTCGAGGAAGTATAAATAATAGGAGGAGAAAGGTTACTATTCCCGTTTAGCCACTTATAGAAAAAACCAAAGAGTTAGAGGAGGAGAACATGCGTCATTATTCTATAGAGCTTGGTCGTTGCTGTGGGATCATCTGATTTGTTACGGGAAAAGAAGAATATTCAACTCCAACATGTATGTTATCTTATTTCTGTCTTGCTGCTTCGTCTTCTATTTCTGTATTTGGAGTACATATTAGGGTAGAGGCTGCTAAGGTTTACAGTTGTAATAATATGACCGAGCACGGGAGGAAACCATGTATCTGTGGGTCAAGCCTTTTGGGGTTCTTAAGATATTGATGGTATGATAGTGATTGGAGTTGAGTATTCGACTATGATAGTCTGAGTTGGAGAGAGTAGGTGAAAATAGGTTATTGACATGTAATAGTTGAAAATATCAATCTAATTGCATGCCACTTCTTTTGTAGGATAAGATGCATACCCGTCAATTTTTGAGACTGAGGCTAGTAGACGAGGAGATCAAAGAAAATGAGGTTAGTATATCTGGTGTGCTCTGATGGGTGAGAGCAGTGATGTAGAAGAGTTAGACATTACAAAAGATTCCCCAGTTGCAATGGTGGCTCCTAAAATTAGGGCTTCAAGTAGGAAACGTAGTAAGACACTAGTGACCGAGGTGAGTAACGGAGAAGAGATGGGGGGAGAAGAGAGAGAGAGGGACACGAAGGTAGTGTTAAGCCTTCGGGTGATGAAAGGGGAGAGAGTGAGCAATTTGATCGTAGTGAGGAATCGACTGATTCGGAGGAGGTCGTGGGTACTATCTCGGCTAGAGAGAAGCTGAGACTAGATCGATTTGTGGATAAATTGGAGTTGTCGATGGTAGGGGTGATATTATTTGTTGCGGGGTCAAGGTACGCCTTCCAGTCAAAACCTCGAGAGGGTATTATGGCATATAGAGGGAAAATTCAGCTAGGAATGCAACTACCCCTCTGAAGGCTGGTGAAGGAGGTGCTGAACTTTTGGGAAGTTGCCCCGCGCCAGATGAATGAGATTTTTTATGAAATGATGAAGGTAGTTGAGGGTATGAATGTAAAACTAGGAAGTGAGGGGAGGAGCTTGATCAAGTGGCATGATATTGTATCGTTCTACTCCAGGAAAGCAAACCAGAAGGCAGGCACCTATCACATCCAATGTCACGCAAATAGGCCTTGGTTATTTGACCTGTGCTCGACGGGTCGAGGGTGGGATAAAGGCCTAGTTGTAATACGGGGTAACTATGAGAATATTGAAGGGGAGGATCCTTATCAGTTATAGCATAAGGTCTATAATCCAAGTAAGATGTTTGTCGAAGATTTTTTTTGACAGATTGATCGAATAGACTGATAAACGTGTTTCTGCTTGTTCTGCAGGTTCTAATATCTGGACTTGGACAAATTTGAGGGATTATATTGATGACTTGATCAACTCGGACGAGGAGTGGGTGAACTTTGTGTTCAAGAGGCTTGGTATCAAGAAGAAAAAGTAGAAGAAGACAGATTCCTTTCTTTGAAACGTACCCGTTACGCCAAAGTCATCAAAAAAAGAGGTGTCGAAGGAATGGAGAATATAAATTTTTTGAGGAAGGTAAGTTATGTCCCCAAGGGGCAGCAGGTGCCAAAGTAGGCAGGACCAGTGCACGAAGTAACCCGTGATGTCTCGAGGCATGGTCGAAGCAAACGTCAATGCAGGCTGATAAAGGGAAGGGGAAGATCTTTCCCGAATCTCTGAGGGCATAGCAGCTGAAGGTAACTCAGCGGAAGAGGTACAGGGCGTTGGGGGAGGAGGGAGGCGGATGAAAAAAAGTATGTATCAGATAACTGTTTTTGTTTTTGTTTTTGTTTTTGTTTTTGAAATTCTAAAATTTTTCATAAGTGCACCATGCTTCGAAAGATACTGATGACTCGAATATTCTAGGTGACAGACGTTTGGTCATAGGCTTTCATCAAGACCTAAAAAGTAACAAACGGGCAATTGAAATAGGCACTTGAAAATCTGGAGCTCGCTCGAGGGACTGAGGCGTTGTTGGTTTCTGAGATTAACATTTTGAAGCGAGAGCAAGGGACTATAAGAGGTGAATGCTAGAGGAGACTCGAAGCTCAGCGTTACAATCATACGCAAGTGCTGGAGGTGAAGCTGGCTGAGAAAGATAAGGCAATGAAAGAGCAAAGGGAGACCTTCCAAGGGTAGTTTGATGATGAATGTGAGACTAATGTCCGACTAAAGGAGTTCATCGAAGATTTAGGGTATAATCCTGAAACTTTAAAATGCTTACCCGGGGCCAATGATCTTGTTGCTAACGATGTTGTTCAGACAGAGGGGGTAGAAGTAGATGTTGCTGGTATAAGTGTGGGAGCAGCTGCTGCTGGGACTGGTACTGAGGAAGTCGTAGATGTTACTATGTCGAACCCTTCGACTGAGGGCTCTGGAGCTGTTGGCGAGGAGGAACCTGTAAGAGGAGATGGTGTAGATACACCGATATGAGGCATTGTACTGGGCGTGCCAAACTACTTTTTCTGATCTTTCTGTTGTGTTGTAATATTTGAACAATGTGGAGCTTGCTTTGCACTTGAGTTGTGAACTTGTGATTTATTTGACTTGCTGATGGATACTAAACTTGAATTTGTTCGTTGATTTGTATTGAAACTGATTTTTTGATATATGTTGTACTGAGATTTCTTGTGTGTAGTAGAGTTGTTGATGTTCTTGCATACTTGTATCTGCATATGTTGTAAGTGTAGCAAGCTTGTAGAATTATCAAACCTTGAAGAGCTTCGAGATGGTTCCGCGAGTGTCAGTCGAGAGATGGACGTGACACTTGGGTGGGACCAAGAAATTTATTGGACTTCGAAGGCCTGAGCCTGATCGAAGTAGAATGTAGTTGCCCCCGCTACATTCTCGAGGGTCCAGTCTCTCGGCCATTCATCCTCCTCGAGTTTGCCCAAATTTTGGAGACTTGAAAAATTTCTATGTCGCCCCCAAGTATCAGTCGAGTCGAAGGGTTGACATGAAACTTAGGGTAAACCAAGCAATTTACTGGACGTCGAAGGCCTGAGCCTGATCAAAGTAGAATGTGGTCGACCCTAATGCATTCTCGAGGGTCCGGTCTATCGACCATTCGTACCCCTCGAATTTGCTCAAAATTGGAGACTTGAAAATTTTTGAGGTCGCCCTCAAGTATCAGTCGGGTCGAAGGGTTGACATAATAATTAGGGTAAACCAAGAAATTCACTAGACTTCGAAGGCCTGAGCCTGATCAAAGTAGAATGTGGTCGCCCCCAATACATTCTCAAGGGTTCGGTCTATCGACCATTCATGCCCCTTGAGTTTTCTCAAAATTGGAGACTTGAAAATTTTCAAAGTCGCCTCTAAGTATCAGTCGGGTCAAAGGGCTGATATGATACTTAGGGTAAACTAAGAAATTTACTGGACTTAGAAGGCTTGAGCCTGATCAAAGTAAAACGTGGTCGCCCCCAATGCATTCTCGAGGGTCTGGTCTGTCGACCATTCATGCCCCTCAAGTTTGCTCAAAATTGGAGACTTGAAAATTTTCAAGGTCACCCCCAAGTGTCAGTCGGGATAAAGGGTTGACATGACACTTAGGTTAGACCAAGGAATTTACTGGAAAAATAGGAGACAAAGTTCAAATAAAAATATGTTCATTGATTATACTATATTTACATCAGTAGAACAAGGTGAGGTCGTGGCCTGTCGTATGATACTAACTGTATTATATTCCATGGATTTTGAAGAGGCTCTTCGTCTTCTATCATCAGGTAATATGAACCCTTATCGGTTTTATCGTAAATGACATAAGGTCTTTCCCAGGATTCGACTAGCTTGCCAGGATTTTGAGGCTTCAAAGACTATGTGACACATCGAAGTACGAGATCTCCAATGTTGAAACTTCGTGGTCGAACTCGCTTGTTATATGACTTCTGGAGGGATAGATGGTAACGGCTAAGATTTACGATGGCTCGGTCTCTGGTTTCATTGATCCATAGCATATTGCACCCGATTTCAAATTCATTATCTTCGTCTGGGATGTTGGGAACTCATGTGGGTGCTTCGAATTGAGTAGGGAACACTGCCTTAGTACCATAAGGCTTGGAGAAAAGGGGTGTAGCCGATCACTTTTCTTGGTGTTGTTTGGTAAGCCCAGAGAACATGCTGTAATTCATAAACCCATCATCCGTTCTTTGCATCGACATGCCTCTTGAGACCATCGACAATTGTTTTATTGATTGCTTCGACCTGACCGTTCCCTTGGGTGTAGCAAGGTGTTGAGGGGGAGAGGATGATGTTGTACTTCTTGAGGAAATTTCTGACTTTGCTCCTGATGAATTGCGGACCGCTGTCACATCGAATCATATGAGGGCAGCCAAAGTGTGTAATAATGTTCTCCCATAGGAATTTGATGACTTCTTCTTCACTGGTTCGACACAAAGGTACGGCTTTGACCCATTTGGAAAAATAATCTGTTGCAACAAGGATGTCTTCCCGACTACCCGAAGCTTTGGGAAAAGGACCCAAAAGATCGATGGCCCATCGTTTGAATGACCAAGAGACTTGGGTAAAGTGGAGGTCTTGTGAGGGGCTATGGATGTCGTGGGTATTACGCTGGTATTTGTCACAGTGTTTGGCATACTCTTCGGCTTGCTTCTTCATATTGGGCCAGAATAAACCTTGGGTGACGGCTCGAAGGGCCATAGATCGACCAGCGGTATGAGCACCACATGTACCTTCATGAAGTTTGGCAATAATTGACGAGGCTTCGTTTTGAGAAATACATCGAAGGAGGACACCATTTGGGGATTTGCGATGTAACTCGCGTTTGAGGATGATGTATTTGTGGCAGTTTTTTAATAATGACCGTTTAGCTTTGGGATCGTCTGGGAGGAAAGCATTGTTGAAGTAATCGAGGAATGGTATTTGCCAGTCGTCTGGATCGAGACTCTTACCCCCAGTATTGATGGTATTGACTTCCATCTAGTCGATACTTGGGCGTTCGAGTACTTCGATATGAAGAGTTCAGGATTTGGACTGGCCTAACATTGATACTATGTAGGCGAGGGCATCTGCGTGTCTATTTTTGCCTCTGGGATAGTGAGTAATAGAAGATTTTTTAGGGAAGCGATCCATGTGCTGGTGGACGAGAGCAGCATATTCGGCCATGCGACCGCTGGCTTTCTTTTTACCAGAGTATTATCTCTGGACGAGTTGGGAATCTTTGAAAACTGCAAGTTTAGGGATATCGAGGTCGAGTGCAAAGTCGAGGCCATGGATCAAGGCTTCATACTCAGCCTCATTGACTGGGTATTCGAAGTTTAACTGAACTGCTTTTTCAATTCGATCATTGGTGGGTATGACCAGGACGATCCAATCCCTGAACCGTTAGGTCCAGTAGATCCGTTTGTGAAGAGACGCCAGCCTATATTGGGGTTCCATGGGTCTGTCAGTTAGGGATGGTCTTCTGGTAGTTCATCTTCGTGTTCCTCCAGTCAACATCTTCGACTGGGAAGTCAGCAAGGAAATCAACGACTGCTTGGCCTTTTGGGGATACTTGCTTCTCAAATGTGATATCGTGTTCCCCCAGATAAACGGACCACTGTTGTATTCGTCTGGATTTTTCTTTCTTGCTAAGTACTTCTTGAAGGGGATAACTTGTTATAACGAGGATAGTGTGAGCTTCAAAAATATGGTTTAAGTTTTGGGAAGTATAGACGAGGGTGAGGAGCAAACGCTCAAGTTTCGTGTATCAAGTTTATGCAGCTGTCAGAGTTTTGTTGATAAAATATATAGGCTTTTAAATGTTGGATTCGAGTCGAATGAGGACTGAGCTGATAAAAGTATCAGTGACTGCGAGGTATAAAGAAACTGTTTTGCCTTCAACAGGGGTATTGATGATGGGTGGTCGACCAAGGTATGTTTTAAGTTTAAGGAAGGCCTATTCACAGTTGGGAGTCCAATTAATCTCGGGGTCGTTTTTCTTTTTAGCCTTGTGGATGCCTTGGTCGTGTAAGAGAGAGAAGAGCCAAGCACAGCGGTCTGAGGATTTGAAAATGAAACGGTTGAGGTCCACTATTTTACCAGCCACTTTTTGGGCATCTTTCTTGGTTTGGGCCGAAGGCATGTCGATGAGAGCTCGGATATGGGTAGGGTCGATCTCGATACCTCGTTTACTGATGAGGTGGCCAAGAAATTTGCCAGACGAAACACCAAACTGGCATTAGTCTGGGTTAAGTTTCATGTTGTATGTTCGAAGTATCGAAAAGATTTCGGTTAGGTCCAGGATGTGGGTCTATTTTTGGAAGCTCTTGCATAGCATGTAGTCGATGTAAACTTCGACCAACTTGCCAAGCAAGGGTTTGAACATGGTTACAACCAGGCGTTGGTAGGTGGCACCCACATTTTTGAGGCCGAAGGGCATGACGTTAAAACATTAAAGGCCTTGTTCAGTGATAAAAGAAGTTTTAAGTTGATCATCGTGTAGAAGGGTACCTGATTGTATCCCGAGGATGCGTCCATCATTGATAGGCGCTCATGTCCAGCAGTGGCATAGGGGAGTACTGAAATGATGGGAGGGGGAAGCTGGCCTTCGGTATGTGTTTGTTAAGGTCTGTGAAGTCGATGTAGATTCTGATCTTGCCATTCTTTTTAGGAACTACAACTATATTGGATATCCAGTCAGCATACTTGACTTCTCTGATGAAACCCGCGGCTATAAGTTTGTCGACCTCGAGGTTAACAGCCTCTCGTAGTCGTGGTACCAAGGTATGCTTCTTCTATTTTACTGCTATGGAGTGAGGGATGAGGTCGAGGCAATGACAGGCTAAACTGGGATCGACATCGGGCATCTCCTGAAACATCCATGCGGAGACATATTTATTTGTTCGAAGGAAGTCAGTGAGTTTGAGGCACTTGGCCTCATCTAGAAAGGTTCCGATAAATGTACCTTGACCAGGACCGTCGAGTTCAATATAGACAGTGGGTTCGATGGGTGAGAGGGGAGGTGTCGAAGGTATATGGATAGAGGGAGACAGTGATTGCTATGGTAGTTTGACGAGTTTCTGGGTCTAATCGATCTCCAGATTGAGCATCCGCTCACAGAATGGGTAAGACATTGAGAACCTTTTAAGTTCTATGTTTCACAGGGGGTATTAAAATGAAAGGTCTGATGATAAGTCGAAGGTATGGCGCGCATGGCATGAAGCCAGTCGCGCCCAACAATTCCGAGGTACTCAGATTTCTTATCGATGATAAGAAAATTGGTTTGTAGTGTAACTGGGCCATTATTAATAGGAAGGCCGATTCGACCAACGGCAACTTCGGTAGCCCCATCAAAATCTTTTAGTTTGACATTGCCGGCAGTGATGAGGTCTATTTTTTTCATGGCTTGGACGCTTCAAAGGAAAAGTACATCGGCTGCACTTTCTGTATCGATAAGCATGGTATGGAGGATGAGGTGTTCGACTTTAATCATTATGACTAAAGGGCCGGAATGGGGAAAACGAACATGCGATGTATCATAGTCGATAAATGAGATACCTTCGGGTCGAGGGCATTGGCTTGACTCTGGCAAGAGGGCGAGTAGCTTCTCCTAGAAAGTGAGTTTGTAGTATTCTTCGACACGCTTGCGTTTCCTCTTAAAATGGCCACTGTCGATATTATTCACTTTGATGAAATGAACTTGGTAGATGTGCACCTTGGCTAGGTCGGCAGCAGAAGCGGGTTGAGGCTTGAGGTACGACCCATCGAGGTAGCTAGGTAGGTCGGTAACGTACTGATGTAGACGACCCGCCTTGAGAATTATCACGAGAGAACGTTGTAAGGCGAAGTATTTGTTGGTGTGGCGACAGTTACACTTTTGATTGGCGCAATAAGGTTCACCTGGTTTGACCTCGATGGAGAAAAGGATACACCATATGGGGTTTGCCTGGATCTGCTGTAGAAGGGTGCTGATAGGGGCAGTAAGTTTAGGGAGGATCGGCTTCGGCAGTGTTGTCAGTGTGGGGACGTTTGCGGCTCTCTCAGTCTCCTGTGAAGCAGGAACGATCAGAAGTATAGGAGTAGAAGGTGGGCCTTGTCGAGGTTTATTTGGATTGGTGGTTAAAGGCTGCCCCTGTTTATTTGATTCGCGGAGGCGCTCAAGGTCGATATACCTATTGACTTTTGAGAACATCTCCTCGAGAGTTTGAATACGCGAGTATTATCTGGCAAAGCGTTTGAATACGCGAGTACAACATTCGTGCAGTCGAGGTTTTTGACTTTGCGCAACTCATCGAGGAACCTCTTGGTGAAGACCTCAAGGGTTTTACTGGGTGATTTTCTGAAATTGAAGAGGGTATCGACTCAGACTTTACGGTCCTTGTTAAAAGAAAATTGGGCGATGAAGAGGTTGGATAATTGTTCGAAGCTTCGAATCGAGCCATTGGGAAGGTTATGATACCAACGAAGAGGGATATCTGCGAGGCTGGTTGGGAAAAGTTGATACATCAGGTGGTCATCCGTTTAGTAAAGGCTTAGAGCATTTAGGAATTCGAGAATGTGGGATTGAGGATCAGTGTTACGGTATTTATTGATTTAGGGGATCGGAAATTTGGAGACACCTCGATAACGAGGAGTTTGGGGCAGAGAGGATTGTTTAACCAACTCTGTGAGTTTGGTGTTGGGCACGCACTGATGCAGATGGTAAGGTAGATTTTGAAGTCGAGGCCCTGTTGTGCACGATAGGCAAGATGAGGGGGGACCAATGGGTTCGAGTGTGATAAGGCCGAGTGTTCAGCGTGTGCTCGGCGCTGCGCTCCCTGAGGCGTTCCCGAGCAGGGCAACGTTTAGGGTGTCTGTTGGAGCGAATGGTAGAATTAAAGGAGTCCTCCGTAGGATGGATGTCAAGATGGATGGAGCCAGTAGGGGGGACAGTAAGGGGAGCATCCCCCGTACCAAGATGAACCGGGGTTACTTCCAGATGTGGTAGGGGCCCCAGTCGAGTGCGGGCAGATATGCGTGGCAGAGTGGTGCTCGAAATGGCAGAGGGGCATCTAGAGGTTGTAGTCGTTGCAACTCCTGAGCTGTGCTGCGTAGGTCGTCGATGGCGTAGTATTGTCTATCAGCATCATCCAAACGGCATTGTCATTTGGTTTCAAACTCTTGTCGGTGTTCTTCGCGCTCCTTACGCAATTTATCTCCTATCAAAGGGTTCAAGCATATAATCAATAATACGAATAATCTACTGATAATATACTTGCGTAGAGGCCTAGAATGGGTCACTCCACGACCTCTGATGAGGATTTTTAAGAGAATTGATATAACAGTCGAGTAGTTGAAGTTTCGAGTACTGGGTAATTTACAGAATGATTGAAGGTAAACTGCAAGGATTCTGGTGAGAGCTTTCGTAACCCCTCCTTGGTTCCCCCTCTCTCCTATTTATAGAACATAGGAAGGGTTGAGTCACCAAGGAAAGTCAAATTATAGGTATATCCTCGGGGTATCGTCCAACTATCAGGCGAGTATCCCGGAGTTGGTGTTGATGCCGTAAATGTTGGGTCTGGCACTGTGCTTTGATATAATAGCCGTTGTTGGTTCTGCCACTATAGTCGTCAGGACCAACAATGGCACCGTTCTTGTCTGGTGAGCTGGCTTATCTGACATGTCTGCATTCGACCATGTACGACTATGGTCAAAGTATTTTTGATGCTGATGTGGGGTTCGTGTACTGACGGATCTGCCTTCATCTTCGAGGCTTGCTCATAGTCGAAGTTCGTGTAGTCTTGGAAAGCTTGTTTATGGATTGATTGGGCTTCGAGATATTTATGTAGGCTTCGAGGTATTCATATAGGCTTCGATGTAGCCTTCGAGCGTTCGACTATAGCTAGAAGGCTGCGAGTACAAATCAAACATATTTTCAGTTCAAATCCAAATACAGTGTTCAAAAATAAACAAGTCGTCAAAACTTACCATTTTGCTCAACTCCAACTGTGCAAAGGCATTCAGTTCCTCAGCACCCTTGCGAGCTACTAACCTCACCATGTCCTCAACCGCTCGCAGCTCATCTTCCTCAGTAAATTAGCTTTCCATGACCTTAACCCCTATCATTTCAGCAGGAGGGTCTACCCTCCTCTTCTTCACATCCCCTACGACCTCACCACTTTCAATGGTTTCAGAGGCCGAGCCATGCTTCCCAGTTTCCTTCTTTCAGAATTTTAGAGCTAGCTTGCTCGATGTGGCAACTTTGGGAACATCCACAAAATCTAAATCGGAAGCCCCCGGAAAAATCGGACACTTCTCCCCTTTTTCCCCTCTCTTCTTGCTAGCTCCAACCCCCGCCATTGGTCTCTTAGCCTAGGACTTTTGTACCTTCTCTGGCCTAATATTATCTCTTTTATTTATGTTGATGCCGAGCTTCTTCATAACGAACTCGAGCTCAACCCCTTCTCAAGTAATAGTATCTATCAGGGACTTTATCCTTGTCACCTTCAACCGAGGACCTGTAACACAAATACAACATATTGTCAAACATCAGAGCAACCTTCAATTGCAGCAGTTTGATAATATATACTATTACATACTTTTCTTCACAGTTCTATACAAAAGTTCCATCAGCTCTTCGTCCTCTCTCTAAAGGCAATCACCTTTTACCCGAATCACATTACCATTTCAAACTCGACCTGCTGAGTTCATATTAAAAAAAGGCCGAGACGAGCCCGAACAGAAATACGCTCCTCCAGTCACAGCATAATGTTTCACAGCGTAATACTACAAAACGTCCTCAAGAGTTATTCTCCTCTCCACCTCATTCTCCGCCCAAAATCTATTTAACGTCTCACAAACATTGATAACCTACCACATATTCCCATTCAAATGGACAGGACAAGTCTGTATGGTATTTATTATACCTTTAGCAAGATTGTTGAGGGGCAACATCAATCCATACTCCAACTGAGACAAATAACACAGAAAATGTTCGTCTAGGTCGCCGTGGACATTCTTATCAAAATACTCCAAGGAGATCGACTCGTCACTCCCCTATTCGATTTCTCCTTCACTAAATCAGGCAACAAAAAGAAGTGTTTTTCCCCAGTTACTACAGTACATCCTCTAAACAGCCTCCTAGCATATTCTACAACGTTGCCCCATTCTCCACCTACAAGAGCTTTAGATTTACAGAACTCTCTAAATACATTAGAGTTCGGAAGGTACGATACCAATTTACCAGGGAAGTCTGGAAATTGAACAAGTACTACTTCATCCTCCCTATCAGACTCTACCTTTATAGATTCTACATTATCGGATCCAGCCGTATGACTAGAGGTCGATGCCTCCATATTAGGTGAAGTCTCCATCTCAATTATAGGTCAAAGGATGAGGTTTGATTCCATACAGATATTCCCCATGCCTAACCTACAAAAAGGTCCAGGTATTCTATCATTATCTTTTACACATCTATGCACACATCTACCGTACATCCATCATACATATACGTATATCATATCATATCTCTTTTTTACACATATATCAAACAAATTTGTATAGGTTACTATAAATAGCAATCTTTCAAAATTTGAAATACTAAAAATTATTTTAGAACCCACATTCACGCAATCATAAATCAATTACTGACCTTCAACGTCCAAATAAGAATCTGAAGCAGTGTCAAATTATTCCTTCATAATGTTGCTATACAACCACCATCGTGACTCTACCTCTGCAACTTTTTCTATCCTTTAGGGATGATCACTCTCATCTAGTTTCTCACACGAATCTCTATAATTTTTTCTCTCTTCTCTCCCACTATTCTTCTATTTTTCTAAAGTTGATAAACTTTTGAATGAAGAAGATGAAGTATTATTTAAAGTTTCTATCTCTAACTGCTGGCAGTTATTGGGCCTCGTATGAGCCACCCTAAGTTTTGAAACCGAGGCGTCCCTTCCACAATTAATGTCAAATGTTTTGCACCTTTTCGGTGAAAATACCTTCCCATTATTGCCCCCGGTCCTATATTTTAATATATTCTCATCTCCCCTACCCAAATCTCTCTCTGACCTCCCCACACTTATGATGACTCAATACTAACACGTAATAGACCTTTCCCTATAATTACACAAGAGACAAAATCCAAGCTCACCTACTTTTTCTATTCTTACTTCTGCTACTTATAGAACTACTGACGTCATTTCAAATGTTATCACATTTCAAATTTGATTTTTTTATTCACAACAGTCACAAACAATATTTGCAATAAAAGAGGACAGATTCAAAACATCATTCTATCTACATTTCAATTACAGTTATTCGACCTCATTCCATTCACTCCCTCATATATAATTACACATAAAATATCCCAGATGTCCAGGAAGGCCGTACCTAATCAGTTTGACCTCAGTGATCCTCACGTCTTCCTCCTCGATCTCTTCCTCGACAATTTTCCTCACGGCCTCTTTTTGAGCTCTAGGCTACAAAATCACTTCACATAATATCTTCAAGAAAAAATGGCACCCGATCTTAAGTTCTCTCTCCCTCACATCCAGGCCTACGAACTGCAATTCAGATTTAGGCAAGTCAGAAACATAATCTAATAACCCAAAAATCATCTCCCGTACTTCTGTAATCTTTATCGCCAACAGTTCCCCAGAAGCATGACGAACTCTCTCAAAATGAGTCATCACCATGTTCTCTTTCTTCCTCCTCTTACAACCACATTCTCCACATTCTCCTCATATTTCTTCCTCTCTCAGAACCTTCTTCACGACAAGAGAAGATGACAGTACAACATAAAGACTTCAAATATTTGTCTTCCTCCTCCACCACCATCGTCTCCTCCTCCGTAATCCCCACTAACTAAGAGATGATGGAGAAGAAAAGGAGCCCTACCTTAGAGCTCAATCCCTCGCAGGATACCTGCAGTAATGTCTTACATGTACATCGGCCTCCACATCTATCTCCTCAACCTTGTCCTCCATAAGCATGCGGAGACACCTCCAACGTTGTTCACCTGCCAAGACAACGTAATTAAATCTCCACATACAATAAAAGTCATTCTCAGCTTCAGCCGCTTCGTCTTCTGACATACTGTAATACATCGGTGGAACGGGAATTGGGGTAGGCATCTCCAATGATTGATCCTCAAAATATCTCAACTTCAACCTCTGCATTTCCGCAGACACTCTCTCTTCAAGAATCATTTGCCTGCTCTTCACCATTATCACTTAGAGAATACAGATAATATTACCACAACATAACATTTTACCATAAGCTCCAATACAGGTACTATTTATATCAAACTCATATTTAATGTGCAGTTACATTTCCAAACCAGCCATCATTCAAAGCAGAGCCACTCTCGAAACCCCAAGCGTCAACTACATCAATCCTTTTAATCTTCATAAATGCCAGATACATCCCTCCATAAAAAATGTTGAGTACCTAACAGTTAAACTACATTAATGTATCATATCTTTTTAACTTCCAACACCGCAATCCACAAGTTCTTTCTCAACCAAAGCTACTCGTGCCTTCAGTTGCGAGGGGGCAATTGTAGGGACCTATCCATCGACCTAACCCAAATTCGAACTACCTTAATATCAGACTCATGCATTTCACACGTGACATGAACAGTCAGCATTGACACCTAGACCACGAACTGATAAAAAATGTTGATCAAGCACAACAAAAGAATATGAACAAGTCAAAGACACTTGTCTCCCACGAACTAAATAGTTATACAGTCAACCACCACTTATCTCATTATTCAGAGATCGTGCTTCAGCACGATATCGAGCTTCGGGTAAGGTTTATATAAAGAAAAAGTTCCAAAATAGACAGGGACCAAGAAAAACCATATTTTCAAGACTCGAACAAAGGAATTTTGAGACCACAAAACTTCTTATTTACAAGATCAACTATTTCTAGTTCGAGAGATCACTTTTAATAAGATATCAGCCTCAAGCAATAAAAGTTATTGTTACTAAAACCCTCAACTCGAGGCCGTGGTTTTTAACCTATTCAAAGATTTTCCACGCTAAATTACTTATGTCATTTCTTGTTTTACATTAGTTTTTGTCATGGGTACATTTGGTATAAGAGCTAATTTCAAGCCATTTTGAGCTACGGAATTAGGCCATTACATTTGGCGCCATCTGCGGGAAAGAAAAGATTTCCACGATATCCTAAGGCATACATACACTCTACTTTCCTTAGCAAGCTCATTCTCTAATTCTTTAATTTTGAAGCGCATATCCTTAAGTTCCTACAAACAATGTTTACAAACATCTCGTAGCCTATAGAAGTTTATCCAACAAAATAATATTCCATACAATTACAGTTCTCAAACCCCACATAATACACAGCCAAAAATTCAATAATTTTACTTTACCTTTTCATTATCGTCCCCCTGGTTCACTAACTTAGTTCTGGGAGAGATGTCATCCACCCTTCCTATTATACCAGGGACATCCTCTTCCACCTCGTCCTCTTCGACATAGGTACCCTCCATAATAGCTTTAACCTTAGCTTTGGAGTACCCCACTAAAAGAAGCTGGCACTCGAGTCTATCTCGCTGAACTACCACCCCATATAGGTACTTCTGCGCTTCTTCTGTAAGCTCGCTAATTAGCACCTCCTGCGCAGCCTTCACAGAATCCAGTCGCTTCCCCTCCAGAACTAGGTCAGACTTCAATCGAGCCACGGTCTTCTCGGGCTCCACTTTTCTCTCCTTGGTCTCAAGGCAGATCCTCTTCAGCAAACGAACAGCCTACAATGAATCAAAAATATTTTTAGCTCGAGTCATAATACAAAGTTCATAAACAAATTAAGTCATCAAAACTTACCATTTTGCTCAACTTCAGTTGTGCTAAGGTCCTCATTTCCTCAGCACCCTTGTGAGTTGCCAGCCTCACCCTGTCCTCCACAGCTCGCAGCTCATCTTCCTTATCAGGTCGATACTCCACAATCTTTTCTCGTGCTACTTCAACAGGAAGATCTACCCTCCTCTTTTTCGCATCACCCTCGACCTCACCACTCCCCGTGGTTCTAGAGGTTGGGCCACGCTTCACAACCCCCTTTATCATAAACTTCAGAGCTAACTTACTCGACGTAGTAGATTCTGGCACATCCGCAAAATCAAACTCAGTAGCCTTTGGCAAAGCCACTCGCTTCTCTCCATCGGCCCCTCTCTTTTTGCTAACTCTAGCCCCTGTCATTAGTCTTTTTGCCTAAGACTTTTGTACCTTCATAGACCTGTTATTAGCTCATTTATTTCTATTAATCCTGAGGTCCTTCAGAACTACCTCAAGCTCAACCCATTCTCAAGCAACAGTATCTAGCAGGGACTCCTTCTTCATCACCTTCGACTGAAGACTTAAAAAAGAAACACAATACCTTATCAAATAACATAACAACCTTCAATTATAATAGTTTAATATTATACACTATTATTTGTTTTTCTTTACAGTCCTATATAGAAGTTCCATGGGTTCTTCATCTTCTCTCTGAAGGCAATCACTTTTCACCCATATCACATTATCATTTCACATTTGACCTGCTGAATTCAGATCAACGAAAAGCGGTCGAAATGAGCTCGAATAGAAGTATGCACCTCTAGTTGAAGAATAATTTTTTACACGATAAAACTGCAAAACATCTTCAGGAGTTATTCTCCTTCTACAACCTATTCAAACTCTCACAAACATTAATCACCTCCCACATGTTCCCATTCAGTTGGGCAGGGCAAGTCCCTATGATATTCATTATACCTTTAGCAAGGTTGCTAAGGGGTAAACTCAATCTATACTCCAATTGAGACAAATAACACACAAAACCCTCATTAAGGTCGCCTTGGACATTCTCATCAAAATACTCTAAGGAAATCAATTCGTCCACTCCCCTATCTTATTTTTCCTTCTCTAAATTAGGAAACAAAAAGAAATGCTCTTCCCCAGATACTACAGTACAACCTCTGAACTGCCTACCAAAATGTTCTACAACGTTGCCCCATATTTCACCAACAAGAGCTTTGGATTTATAGAATTCTCTAAACACATCAGAGTTTAGAGGATATACCAATTTACTAGGGAAGTCTAAAATTGAATAAGTATTACTTCTACCTCCTTATCAGACTCTACATTTACAGATTCTACATTATTAGACTCAATAGTACGACCCGAGGTCAACGTCTCTATATCAATTGAAGTATCCAACGCAATCACAAGTCTAAGGATGAGGTTTGATTCTACCCAGATATTCTTCATGCTCGACCTACATACAGGTCTAGGTATTCTATCATTATCTTTTACACATCCATGTACACATTTACCATACCTGCATCATACACTATGTATATCATATCATATTTTTTTTAACACATATATCAAACAAATTTTTCCAAAATTACTATAAACAGCAATTTTTAAAATTTTGAAAGCTACAAACAAAATCTTTCAAACACGCATTCACAATATCATATATCGTCTACTAACCTTCAACGTCTGAACACGAATCTGAAGAATTGCAAAATCCTTCCTTCACAATGTTGTTGTACAACCACCATCTTAACTCTGTCTCCACAACTTTCTCTCACCTTGCTTGTTGATCACTCTCGTTTAGGCTCTCACGAGAATCTCTGCCTTTTTCTCTTTTCACTTCCACTGTTCTTCAATTTTTAAATGTTGATAAACATTTGAATGAGGAAGATGAAGCATTATTTATAGTTTCTCTCTCTAACTGTTGGCAGTTATTGGGCCTCGCACGAATCACCCTCGATTTTAGAACTGAGGTGTCCCTTCAATAATTAATGTCAAAGGTTTTGTAACTTTTCGGTGAAAATACTTTCCCATCATTGCTCCCGGTCCTATATTTTTATATATTCTCATATCTCCTACCCAAATGTCCCTCTAACCTCCCCACACTCATGATGACTCAGCACTCACACGTAATTGAAATTTCCTTGCAATTACACAAGAGAAAAAATCAAAGCTACCTACTTTTTTTATTCCTACTCTACTACTTATAGAACTGTTGACGTCATTTCCAAAGTGATTACATTTCAAATTCAAATTTTTTATTCACAACAGTCACAAACAATATTTGCAACAATAGAGGACAGATTCAAAACATCATTTTCATTACGTTTCAATTACAGTTATTCGACCTCCTACAATTCACTCCCTTACATATAATTACACATAAGGCATCCAGATGTCCTAGAAAGCCACACCTAACTAGTTTGCCCCGAGAAATCCTTACATTTTCCTCTTCAATCCCTTCCTCAACAATTTGCCTTACGGTCTCTCTTCAAGCTGTATGCTCCAGAATTACTTCACGGAATATCTCTGAGTAAAAATGATGCCCAATCTCAAGATCCCTTGCCTTCGAACGGCACTTCAGATTCAGGCAAATCAGAATCATAATCTAGCATACCAAAAATCTTATCTCGCACTTCTGTAATCTTTATCGCAAATCATCCCTCAGCAGCATGACACACTATCTCAAATCGAGTCCTAACCATGGTCTTTTTCATCCTCCTCTTTAAAATCGCATTCCCCCCCCCCCTATATTTATACAATTTTCAAGATCACTTCAAATTTCCCACATTCCATATATATAATAATCTATTTTTTCCATAACTGGAAACCCTAAAATCTTGATAGAAAGTTATTTGACCTTATCTGTCCACGTTGACCTCTTTGGTTTTGTCCTACCTCATTTCGACTTTTCGTCATAATCTGTCCCCTAATCCAATATTTTACGCGAGATCTACCTAAGTTCAAACTTTCAATTCCTATAAATTCTATATCTTCTACGATATTCTCCCCCATAATTCAATTTAGTCAGTTCGAAAAAGATTTTTACACATCTACTATTTAATAAACACATTTTTCACAGTTCGATTGCTAAAATATACATTCTAGTTCGATCTCAAATATTTTATTTCCTCCTCTAATCATACATATATATATTTCTTATAGCTCGATTTCAATCACAAGAGTTAATTCTATCTATCAATACATAGTTTGAATACAACATTTTTATTAAGCTCGAATATCAATTATAGATACATTACAGATAACAAGTCTTTTAGATACTTTACAGATAACATGTCTTTCAATACTGTTACAGTTCATTCTCAAAATTATATCAGTTTTCAGTGATGTTTTACTCTAAAAATCTTCTAAAGCAAAGTTGGAACTAGAAATCACTGAGCATCCTTCTTTCTTCACACCATTTATTTCGACAAGAAACTGAGTTTGGTCGAAGTCTAGATATGGAAGCGGGGTGTCAGTGCTTGAACTAACTCTTCAAATAGAAGTCCTTCTTAGCGTCAAGAGACAATGATTGTGCAGGGGCAAGACCTCCAATATTGCCTTCCTCCACCACCACCATCGTCTCCTCCTCCATAACCCCTACCAACAAAGAGTTGATGGAGACTAAAAGGAGTTTTACCTATCCAGTCCTTTGCAGGATCCCGGCGATACTACCTCGCAGACACGTTGGCCTACACATCCCTCTCCTTAACCTTATCCTCTGTAAGAATGTAGAGACACCTCTAACGTTGCTCGCATGTCAAGATAATGTAATTAAATCTCCACATACAGTAAAAATCATCCTCGGCTTCAGCTGCTTTGTCTTTCGACATGCCGTGATACGTCGGTGGTACAGGAATTGGGGTAGGCATCTTCACAGATTGATCCCTAAAGTATTTCATCTTTAGCCTCTATAATTTGGCAGAGACTTTCTCTTCATAAACCATTCGCCTGGTCTTCACCATTATCACTCCAGAGTTAAAGAGAATGTTACAACACATCGTACTATGTCAAACTCTATACAGGTACTATTTATATCAAAACTTATATTTAATATACAGGTATGTTTCCAAAGCAGTCATCATTCATAGCAGAGCAGCCACTCTCAGAACCCCAAGTATCAATTACATCAATCCATTCCATCTTAAAAATGTTAGATACATCGCTCTATAAAAAAATACCAAGTACCCCAACCAGTCAAATCACCATTAATACATAATTTCTTTTTAACTACCAACACCACAAATCCACAGGTTCTTTCTCAACCAAAGTAGCTCGTACCTTTAGTTGCGAGGGGGCAATTGTAAGGACCTATCCTTTGAACTAACTCAAATTCAAACTACCTTCATATCAGACTCACACATTCCATACATGACGTGAATAGTCAGCATTGACACCTAGACCACGAACAGATGAAGAACGTGGATCGAGCACAACAGAAGAATATGAACAAGTCAAAGATACATGTCTCCCACAAACTAAATAGTTACACAGTCAACCGCCACTTACCTCATTATTCAGAGAATGTGCTTCAGCACGATAACGAGTTGCGGGTAAGGTCCATATAAAGAAAAAGTTTTAGAAGAGATAAGGACCAAGATAAACAAAATTTTCTAGACTCTAACACAGGAATTTCTAGAACACCACAATACATCTTATTTACAAGATCAACTATTTCTAGTTCGATAGATCACTTGTAATAACATATCAGCCTCAGGCAATAAAAGTTACTGTTATAAAAACCCTCAACTCGAATTTATTATTTTTTACCTATTTAAAGGTTTTCCACGTTAAATCACCTGTATCATTTCTTTCTTTATATTAGTTTTTGTCACGGGTACATTTGGTGTAAGTTCTAATTTCAAGCCATCTTGAGCTACAGAATTAGGCCATTACATTCCCAAATATTTCTTTCTCGTCTACCTCCCTCAACGCACGATTATTTTTCACATCGCAAACTTTTAATACTCTTTTGTCACTTGCTCGCTCGTATATTCTGATTCTAAAGATGATAAGTTATCCGCATTTTAAACTCTAAATATCATTTATCGATGTCCTCGTTAACTCTTCGCAGTGAATGCTTATTTGTGGTGTCCAATTTTGTCTATTGGAGTCCTTCAAAATCCATATATCTAGATTTTTATCAATGAAGAACAAACAACCATTCATCTCAAAAATATGAATGTTTCGTGGTTTACTTAAAATTGGGAGTTGCATTTCTCGGAAACTTTTATCCATATTATGGAAAGAAACTATGCTTAATGACGAATATATAAACCAATACAAGACCCGTTAATTGATATTTGTTCCTTAGTACCCTTGTGTATTCTTACTAGCTCCTTAGAACCCTAGTATATTATTTCTAGATATCCGTCAATCGGTTTCATGAGTTGCTCCCACCAAAAGTTAGTATGACTACCTCATGCAGGTCACAAAATGTTGCATTATGTCCATTGGATCGTACAATTTTGTACTCCCAAGTAGAATGAATAAATACCAATTCATACCAATATGTAAGAGTTACACTCGAATATGGTGGCTGGGAGCATATTCCTTTGCTTTGTAATCGAGTTTATAACATGAAGGTCATCATGGAGTTATGTGATTGATCTTTGTACAATTTCTCATACAATTACCAAGCCATTACAGGGCGAGAACATTACTAAATCCTAGTTTTTAAACGTAAAAGTGTTTATATCACGTACCATGATTTTCTGCTCGT
The DNA here is from genome assembly GCA_014058105.1 of Kingdonia uniflora. Classification (NCBI taxonomy): domain Eukaryota; kingdom Viridiplantae; phylum Streptophyta; class Magnoliopsida; order Ranunculales; family Circaeasteraceae; genus Kingdonia; species Kingdonia uniflora. Next base: position 614,119 of record JACGCM010001717.1, on the reverse strand, counting down.
TGAACTCTACAAAATGCATGATGCAACTTTCCTTGGTCATATGTGTAATGACTAAACTGGCATTGAATCTACGGAGGTTGTCCTCCAAGAAATTTGAGTTAGAGATTGTGTTGAACCATTGTTTGCATTGATACTTACAATTTTCTTTAAGAGTCTAAGAGGGAGTACTTCTGACAGAGATTGTACATGATATCTTCGTGAAGAAACAGACGTTGAACCATCAACTTCTTCCTCTTCTAGTCATTTTCGTCAAGTTTAGCCATTACCCTTGCTTGGAATTTTTCTTGTAAATTATGTCTTTGCTTGTTATCTTCAAACCTTAGCAATTACTAGTTAGTAGTCTAACCCATAGTTTAAAATGTCAGGGCTTTTTCAAAATACCATCCGGTAAGCCAAAAAAAAACAAAAAAAAACATTTTGGTATTTTTATTACTAGTGGTTTCTTATACCCATAAATATGGCAAAAAACCACCAAAATATCGTACATTTACCGAATTTATCAGTAAATACCGTGAATGTATCGCGGTATTTTAGAATTTTTCATGTTATCGTAGCTTTTCCTTTTAAACCATATTTAGAAACATTAAGCTTTTTATATAAATTGGGCTATTGCCCACAACCATCCACTTTTGATGCTTAGCAAAACGACCATGGGGTCTTTTGGTAATGTAAATCCATACATTGATGCGTCGTCTTATGGGTACGGACATAATCAGGGAGAATCATCACAATCTTCGAGACAATATTACAGAGATAAGCGTGCAAGAGTAATAGTTGTAAGTGGTTGCCCACCCATGGGGATTACATTGTACTTAGTTTAACAAGAGTATGAGAACCATATAAGAAACTATGACATTTATTTGAAGCATTTAACGTGGGAGGAATACTACTGGAATGTTTTTAACTCACAGTATTTGACTATTAGCATATCAGTAACTTTATGAGATAATTTCTAAATGTTAAGTTTTAATTTGTAATAGAATTAATTGTATTTTCTTGTAATAAACTTCTTGATTCTCAATTTCCCATTTAACATTTAATTTTTACTTTTCATAATCCTTTTTTTTTCAAGTTTGAGACTTCCTTCACATTTTCACACATTTGAAGTAATATTATCAACATATCTTAATAATTATCAAAATACCAGGGGGGGGAAAACCCGATATATCGTCATAACTCAGTTTAAAACGGCTTTTTGCATTAAAGGATTAAAAAATTTGAGTGGCCAAAAAGTCGGGATAAATTGAATATATCACGGTAAGCCGCAACCAGGCAGAGGCCGGTAAGCCAGAATGCATGGTTTGGCATTTTAATCCATGATCTAACCTAAAACCTAAATCCTAGTTTTTTCTACTAGGAGTCTAGAAGTACTTGATACCTAAAATTAGAGGCTAAGGTTGTGCTTGGTTCGAGGTATCGGAATGCATTTCGCAAGGAACAGCAATTACAATTAGGTGCAATACACCATCTTGCAATGCATTGACGAACGGGTGATTGGTTTAGGTATCTTTGTGCGTACCATAAATTTTAAAAAAAATATTAAAAAAAAAAAAAAACCAATTCAAATGTTATATATCCATTTATGGCAGAAGAGGGAACTCTTGAATTTCTTTAGTTTCTAATTTTTGACCGGAGAGAGAGGGAGAGAGCTAATTTTAGACGTGATTTTAATTAGATCTACACAAAATATTGGAGAAGTTTTCAAGTCGGGTATATTTCAAATATCACGCTCCCAATGGTCTACCATAACCTACTGCGGACCCCTTTTTGCTGCAACCGGATGTAGTGGATTTGTTAGCAGAAGTGTAAACCTCCTGCAAGCTAGTGCAATGTACCGCCATGAATTTGACAGACCAATCAGTCAACAAATTTAAGCGACTGCAAGGGTTTGCATTTGCATCACTATGCAGCCAACCAAGCACAACCTAAGTTTAGGAAAGTTTATCTTGTAAGATATATATGACTAGATCCTCCAATTTCCTTGAAACACTTACCTGGAAGTCCTAGACTAATTCGAATTCCGCCCTACTTGGATCCAACAGGTTACAGGCAAACCCATTTTTGAAGATTGGCAACTCAGGGTTAAAGCAGAATTTACTGACATGTGCTAAGGCAAATGCATAAAACTGTAACCAACCCTGGAGGGTATATAAAGCCCAAACAAAAGCAACAAGCATGCTCCGAGGGATGAGGAATACGTATACAATAAGTTTATAGGGTTGTGTCTCGTACAAGTTTATTTTGGTTGGTCTCCAGTCCAACCCATGCCTAACCTTAAATTAAACGTGTGTGCAGCTTGAGTCTAAACCTTGTAAAACCCACCTGACATATGTCAAGTTGCTTGGGTTGATCCAATAGGAGGGAGAGGTTCAACAAGTTAAGATGTTAACCTGTGAAAAATTTGTCAAATACAAAAGTCTTAAGTATTGGGCTAATCAATTTATAATATAGATGTTGATACCATATAGTGAATGAGGTTTATAACAAGGTTTAAAATGGTATGTTAGTTCGTTGCCTCGTTATAATTGTTATAACACCGTTACATTTTCTTAGGCCAAATAACAAGTTGATAATCAAATTGTTTAAAATTTAAAAATAGTGATACAACTTATGTATTTCCATATAGGAGTTATATGGATTACTTAGCTCGCACTTCCACCATTAAAGTAGTAGACATTACGGCATTGCTTTATATTTTCTCAAATTTTGCTCATGTTTTTAATTATAACGGACGTTATTACAACTAACAGTTTATAACACCCTTATAGCGATATATAACATCGGTATAAATGTAAAAGAGAATACTGAAAATAGTGTGTTGTTATAACGAAAACAACAACCGTTATAGCATAAAATAATGATATGTAAACAGTACATAACGGGTGTTATTTTTTAGAACGGAACGGGCTCAAGGCATTACCGTTATAACAGTTATTTAAAACCATGGTTTATAGTATTGGAGAAAGTCCTAGAGATCTAAACCAGTGAGTTAAGGTAAATGTTCTACTCAACATAAATAAATAAAAATGTTGTCATATTGCCTATAACAAAAATTCCTAACTAAAGTACAAAAGTGTTAGATATTAAGCTATTCTACTAAGCAAGCAATTACACACAAGAGTAATATGAGAGAAATAGAGAGTTGGATTTTCACTGATATTAACCCTGAGGTTGTTGTAGGTTACAATAAGGAATCCTATAGAATATTTATTAATCTATTTGTAAAACTCTTTTCATAAAGCCCTAGCTTATATGGGCGCCCTATTAGGAGTCCAGTAAAGACATCCCTGCCCAGTTGGGTTCCCACCTTGGGCCGGACCCAACTCCTAACATTCCCCCTTGGGGTGTTTCATACTAGGATGACTTACCTCATTAAAACCTCTGCCTAGCAAAACCCCCTTGGGCAAAAAGCAGTGTTAGGAAAGAGAATAATCTTATACCCTGTATGGGTTGTGGACGCGTATACGTTGCCCCATCAAAACCTCTAGTCAGTAAAACCCCCTGGGACAAAAACTGTACTATCATGAAAATTAGTATAACACGCACGTGTCCACATCAGGTCAAGACTACTCCCCCTGACGTCGATCTCCTTGGGATGTTAGTGAATAAAAACTTTTGCATGCCAATTCCATATACTAGCTTCTTGAAAGTAGGTGGTATAAGAGACTTCGTGAATAGATCTGCTAAGATGTCTTCTAAAATATTTTGAACGACGTCAATCAAATTCGCCTTCTATAATTCATAAGTCCATAAGGACTTCGGTGAAATGTGTTTGGTTTTTGTCGCCTTCGGTAAAACCACATGTGACTTGAACAAATGCATAAGCCGCGCTGTCTTCATAAAGAGTCATTGGTTTATTTTGGATAGAACATGCCACAACTTTAGTTGATATGATGTATCATAAAGTGCAACCATTGCTATCTGCCAGCTTCATGAAGTGCAATAATTTTTACATGGTTCGATGATGTAGCAACCATAGTCTGCTTTATTGATCTTTAGCAGTTTGATGTATCTCATACATAAACGTATAGTCTATATTATAATGGCCTCTATATGGATCTAATAAGTATCCTACATCGGCGTACCCTATAATTTTACGCTTATTATTTTTTGAGTAGAACAAACCCCAGTCTTTCATACCGATCAGATACCTCAGAATGTCCTTGATCCTATTCATGTGCCTTTGGGTAGAAGCGAAACTATGACAAACCAAACAGTTCACTGCGAATGAGACATCAGGTCTAGTATACCCAGCTAAGCATAGCAAAGTACCTCCAAGATATGGCACCTCAGCCATAGTAGTTTCCCCCCCCCCCCCAGCGGAAGATGTCATTCTCCACATCCAAGTGATGGACGACCATAAGCGACTTAACATCATATGCTACATCGATACCAAAGTATTAGATAACTCTCCTGTTATATATCGCTTGGTGTACGAATATGCCACTACCAAGATGTTTGATCTCCAAATTGAGACAATACTTAGTTTCCCAAGGTCTTTAATTTCATATTCCTTCCCAAGGTATTCGGCGGCTCTCGCGATCTCCCCCAGAGTTCTGATGATATCCAAATCATTTTATACACGGTTATGATGACTTAAGCTAATATATATGTTCTTAAAGAGAACGCATGGACAGATAAAACTATTTGCAAAGTCCCTGACCTTTAAATACCCAGTCAACTTACTATGTCACATGAACTCTAGCTATTTTAAGCCAGCAGTGACTTATCCGAATTGATTACGGATACACCCCATGTCCCGCGCTTAATTGCTTCTAAAAGCTTATACCCCCTTGGGTAGCTTCATGTAGATATCTGCATCTAGTTTCCCATATAGATATGCGATAACCACATTCTTGAGGAATGAACTCGAATTATGTTTGTGGATGATCATTAAAGTTTGTGGAACGAACGAGGATCGAAGATGGAAGGAAAAGCGGTGCTCTATTCTAATAGGCTTTGTGTCTGTTCGAATAGAAGGGGCAGAAAATGTTTTGTTTGAATAGACTATTCAAATAGAAGTCTTGTCTATTCCAATAGACCCAAAGTATATTCTAATAAATGTCTCAGAAATTGGTTTATTGGAATATAATTTAATCTCTATTCGAATAGACCTCATAAATTCAATTTTAGAAGTTTGTAGAGAAGACGTTGGCTTGCCTCGTGATCCATACTTTTGAGTCCTAACTTATGTAATAACCACCCAACTATATAAGTGATACTCAGTGTGTTTCTTAGGTTATCTTTTGGTTAGTTTAACTCTAGAGAGAACTGGGGTTTGAGAGACTCATTGAAGCTTCGAGGAAGCTTGAGAGATCAAATTGTAACATATTAATTTATAGTGGATTGTTCGCAGGGAGTGGTCTTTCATCTGAAAGGGTTTTTTACTTCCCTCCTTCGGGTAAATCTCGTCGCTGCTATTTTGTTCTTTGTTGGTTTATTTCTCATTTGGCAATTTTAAAATTTTGTTCTTGTCATAGAAGAGAGATTATCTACCTTAATTCTCAAAAAATTGTATCAGAGCGCTTAGTTTAGGGCTTTTGTGGTAAAGAACGATGGCCGACGAAGAGAAATATCAAAAGAATCTTGGCTTACCACTGTGTCAGATTAAGATGAAGCCGACAAATCATGATACTGCAAAGTGAACGCGCTTGGATCGCAAGGTGCTTGGTACTGTTAGGTTGGTGTTATCATCTCAAAATCTCCAAAGTTAAGATAACAAAATAGTTAAATGGAGACGTTATCGTCTATATACTCGAAACTGTCTAAGGTAAATAAGGTACATCTAATACATCGTTTGGGGAAGATATATAAGAGCTGGGAAGGATTTATTACTGTAGTGAACAATTCATCGGAGAAGGAAGCAAGTAAATTTGACATTATAGTCTCTTTGATCATGAGTGAAAAGAATAGGCATAAATTGCATGAACCCTCTTGGAGCTTAAACGACAGTACGTTGAACGTCGAGGAAAGAAGAAGGTCTTATAGAAAGGGGCCAAAGAATCGAAGAGGTCATTTACAATCAAAAGGAAAGTCCAAGCCGTCTGGTGCGTATTGGACCTGTGGAGAGAAGGGTCACTTCAGACGTGATTGTAATTCCACCAAGAAAGATTATAATGATGAGAAAGATAAAATGAACCTCATTTAGGAGGATAGTTCTAAAGAGGCCTTACTTCTTTCGTACGACGATGTTAACGAGTCATGGATAGTTAATTCAGGTGCCTCATTCCATACTACTGCAAATGTAGGTTTCCTAACCAATATTGTTAAAGGCAACTTTGGTACGGTCTTCTTCCTTCCAAACAAGAGTGCGTGCAATATTATTGAAAAGGGAAATGCGCTAGGTTGAAGTTGCCTACGGGGGTGACGTTGATTTTAAAGAATATGCGACTTGTACCCAAATTAGGGCATAACCTTATCTCAGTTAGTCAATTGTCGGATGATGGTGGATATGTAAGCACTTTTAGTGATAATTTTTAGAAGGTCACAAAGGGAGCTATGGTAGTAGCTCGGGGCTTAAGGCAAGGAACGGTGTATACAATGCAAGGCACAATTTCTACTATTTGTGCAACCACTCCGGGGTTTATTACAAGTACATGGCACAAACGGCTAGGTCACATGAGTAAAAAAAAGCTGAAGATGATGGTTACCAAGGGAAAGTTAGATGGTCTTGACGAGGTTGATCTTAAGTTTTATAAAGAGTATTAAACAAAAGAAGGTTAGTTTTAAAATAACTGGAAGGTCAAGGAAACCTGAAAAGCTGGATCTTATTCATATAAATGTTTGGAAGCCAACCAAGGTGTCTTCTCTTGGCGGTTCTTATTATTATGCTACTTTCATTGATGATGTTAGTCATAAAATATGGGTCTAGCTACTTTATAATAAACAAATCGGATGTGTTTGATAAGTTCAAGAAGTGGAAGACTCTAGTTAAAATAGAAACTGGTTTGAAACTGAAGTGTCTTAAGTCTGATAACGGGGGTGAGTACTATAGTAATGAGTTTGAAGACTATTGCGCATTAAATGGGATTAGGAGACAAAAGACTATTCCCATAACACCATAGTAAAGTGGTGTTGCAGAGCGTATGAACCGAACCATAAACGAATAAACGAGGAGTATGAGACTTAACGCAAGATTGCCAAAATGTTTTTGGGCGGATGCGGCGAGTACGGTGGCATACTTGATAAACAGAGGGCCTTCAACGTATTTAGACTTTGGGTTGCCTAAGGATGCATGGACCTGTAAAGCGGTAAACTTTTCTCACTTGCGTATTTTCAGTTGTACCTCATATGTGCATGATAATTCAGATATAAGGACAAAGTTGGATGCAAAGTCAATGAAGTGCAGATTCCTTGGATATAATAGTGATGAGTTTGGGTACCGATTTTGAGATGTAAAGAATTGGAAAGTCATCCGGAGCTGATCGAAATGTTCCATTCAATGAGAAAGTTTTGTATAAAGACATTAAAGTACATGTGAAAAGGAATCGAAGTAAAGCAGCCGAAAGTGTCAACATTGAATTTGAACCCTCCCGAGAGGTTGATGAAGAAGTTGCGATTGAGTCTAATGCACCGGATCAATGTGAAGAACCTAATAATCTAGACATTCCAATATCACTTCAAAAGGAGCCAAGAAATATAAAAACTCTGGCTAGGTACGTTAACTCCCTACATCACTTGTTACTTACGGATGGTAGTGAACCAAAAAGTTACAAGGAGGCTTTAGAGGTGGAAGCCAAGAGAAAGTGAGAGCTTGCTATGGATAATGAGATACAGTCATTGTCAGTAAATCAAACTTGGGATTTAGTTTGGTTACCGAAAGGGAAGAGAGTATTGTACAACAAGTGGGCATACAGACTAAAGCAGAAATCTGACGGTTCAAGGTGATTCAAGGCTAGACTTAAGGTGAAGGGCTTTAAATATAAAGAAGGCATTGATTTTTGGTGAGATTGTTGCTCATGTTGTGAAGATGTCTACTATTCGAGTTGTGATGAATATAGTTGCAGTTGAAGATTTACATCTTTAGCAGCTTGATATCAAGATAGTATTTCTCCACGATAACCTTGATGATGAAATATATATGAAGCAGCCAGAAGGGTATTCAGTTAAAAATGACAAAAAAAAGAAACAACAACATAAACCATATGTTGGGAAGCTGGAGCAATTAGAAAATATGTCTGCCTTTGCGGAAAAGAAAAAAAAATGGTTGATAGACAATGGACAAGGAGAATCATATTTCTAAACTAGTTTCCAAAAAAAAATCATAAGTCGTCGCTTCCGATGGTTTGCGCTTTCTGTAGCTAAACTGAGAATAAAATAACATTGTTGCCGAAACTAATTTTCATTTAAAGTACTCGAGAAAACCTTAAAGACACGTGCGGAGCAACGTTCTCACTATAATAATATAACCATCCTACAGGAGCTTAAGTTTAGAGCTTACAACGGATGGTTAGTCATCCCATGGTTAGTCGTCCCAAGCAAGATTCATAGCATACAACTTTGTTATGCGAATCTAGGTCATATAGAGCCCATCGGGCAAAGCAATCTCCAAAGTAGATGTTAAACCAAGTAAGCTCATTATCACTCAGGAAATCATGGCATATGTCATTAAAAGTAATGTTTTCAAATGTTGTCTCTATTGAACCACGTCGCGGAAGCCGAACTCTGATTCGAACTGATTAACTATGAACAACCTAAAGGAATACACAACCAAAACCAATAACAAGGATTTAAGGTGGTTCAGGAATTGCCTATATCCATACATTATAGAGAAAGGGCTTATTCAATGATCTTTGGTTACAATCTCAAACCAATTTGAGGTCTCTCAAGGTTTTTGCTCTCTAAGGATTCTTCACAAATAAATCTTACCAAAGATGGCATCTAAAAAGCCTAACTCTCCCTTATATCTGGGAGAGCAATTGCAATCACTCAAATCTCAAGGAAAACCAAAGCCTCAAACAAAACTCAAAATTGACTTTTCTCAATGTTTGTTCAAATAGACTCTTTTCTATTTGAATAAACACAAAGTGTATTCAAAGAAAAGGCATTTTGTGTAAATTGCTCACATTTGTTCTGTTCGAATAGACCCAAAGTCTATTCAAATAGAAAATAGGGCATCCTCACAATTCTCTACCTCGGTAAAGGTTTCCCCAACCAAACGAATCAAAATCTGAGCCGAACATAGCTACCAACCAAACGAACCAAAAATGAAACCCTCTCTCACCAAATGTCTCCTAGGACCTAAGCAAACAAACGTCCCAAGAAACACAAACAAACCAACGCCCTGAAGGACCAAAATCGACCAAATATCCCAAAGGGCTAAATCGAACCAGGCGTCCCAAATGACCAAATCGAAATAAACATCCCAATGGACCCAATCGAACCAAGCGTCCCAAAGGACCAAATTATCGACTGCACCAAATCAATGGTTGCCTACATACCGTAAATCAAGTCGCCCATAGTTCCCAATATCCCCATGAGGGGCTAAATCTTTAAGAAAGAGACTCACCGTTTACTTCTCTCTACCTGTATGAATCTCTATAACAATAGTCTGTTTGTACTATTGTATTGGAAACTTCTTCAAACCGTACAAAGATCTCTTCATCAATTAACACACATAGTTTTCCTTTCTAGCAACTTTAAACATACTTAACTGAGTCATATAGATCTTTTCGTTCAACTTCCTATGTAAGAATGCCATCTTAACACCGAGTTGTTGCAACTCCAATTCAAATTTGCTACCAAGGCCAATATGATATGAATGGAGAAGTGTTTTACCACTAGACTTGCATTGAAGCGCAACATCATCTTGAGATCCTTATTTCCTTTTAGAGACCCATTTACCATAAATTGTCCTCTTTCCCTTAGGCAACTTTGAAAGTTTCTAAGTTTCATTCTTACGAAGAGAATACATCTCTTCCTTCATCGCTCCCTTCCAATGTTTAGCCATGGAAGGAACATCTTCTTTAATGACCAGTAGTGCATAGGCTACCATGGCCTTTGTCCTTAAAAGCATCATGTCCTTTATAAGCCAACTGGGCTTACTTATATCCCTCTTTGGTTTACTCGTTACAATAGACTCCACCACCGGAGTCTCCTCATCTGTACTACCAAATGCTCCACTCTCGTATGTGTTCATCTGGAAATGAACCAATAGCTCATCACTCATTGACACACCAATAAATGGCACCCTTTTTAGTACATAACTATCTAGACTATGTGAAGATGCATTAATCTCCACCCGCTGCAAAACCTCGCTTGTCGTCTTCTCTCCGTGCTTAAAGATATGTGACTTTATCATAGAAGCCCCATCTAAAGTGACATCTCTGCACATAATGATCTTTCGGTCTCTCATATCTTATAACTTATAACCTTTCACACCTTTCTTCTAATCCAGAAAAATGGCCTTCCTTGTTTGTAGATCTAACTTACAATCTTTGACATGATAGTATGCTGGACACCCAAAAATACGAAGAGTATCATAATCTGTAATAGGTTCTCCCAAACAAGCTTTTATTGGTACCTTATCCTCAATTACAGCCGAACACAACCTATTAACGAGGTAGCATGCATATGTCAAAGCCTTATCCCAAAACGCTTTGCCCAAGCCAGAATTGGACAATATACATCGTACCTTCTCCAGCAAAGTACGATTTATACGTTCTGCTACCCCATTTTGTTACGGTGTCTCTATAATGGTAAAATGTCAAACGATTCCCTTATCTTAACATACTTGCAAGAACGAATCACTGGTATACTCCCCACCATTATCCGAATTAAGCAACTTAATCATTTTGTCAGTCTAAGTTTCTATCAACTTCTTCCACCTCATGAAAATTTCTAGGACTTCATCCTTTCTCCTCATGGTATATACCCACACCCACTTAGAAAAATCATCTACAAAAGACACAAAGTAATATTTACCCCAAGTGATGCATTCCTAAAAGGTCCCCAAACATCTGTATGACCATAATCAAAGATTTTATGAGTACGGTGGATAGTTGTGCCAAACTTTACCCTTGTCTGCTTGCCTAAAACACAATGTTCATAGAATTCTAACGTGCACACCTTGGCACCCTTCAATAGCCCCTGATTCATAAGAACTCTCAAGGACTTCTCCCCCGCATGCACCAAATGTATATGCCATAGTCTAGTGGTATCTTTGGAAGTGGTCTCCACACTTATCGTAGTAGTAACCTCACCAAGAACAGTTGTACCATCCAAATAGTACAAGTTTTTACTTCTTTTTTGACCTTTCAATACAACCATGGCCCCCTTAAGAACTTTTTACACATCAATCTCAAACACAAACTTGTAGCCTTTTGCTTCAAGTAAACCCGTTGAGATAATGTTCTTTTTCATCGTCGAGATATACCGAACCTCCTCAATCTCCTTAACCAACCCATTGTGCAACTTTAGATGAATGGTACATATCCTCATAATGCTACATGAATCATAATTTCCCATTAACATGACTTCACCTTCTAGTTTTTTCAAACTAGAAAAACAACCCCTCTCAGGACAAATGTGATAAGTAGCACTCGAATCCAAGATCCATTCTTTTGAATCAACAACACATGCACTCGATGATATAGTTAAAAAAAGTTATAATTATTACTTCCATTTGCGGTGTCTTAAGCAACATTTACCAAAGGGCCCGATTTTCTACCTTTCTTCTTCTTAAGAAGCACGAGACATTCATTTTTCTAATGTCCCATCACTTTACCCCAACAACAAGGATCTCCTTTCAACTGGAAAGGATAGCTTATATTATGGATATTTCTACATGAAGAAGGATCACAGTGGTTGTGTCTCTTAGCATTACAATTTTCATAGAAGAAAGAAAGAAAGATCACTAAACAATAAACATAAAAGACAAGAGAGCTTCTTCGACATGCCCTACAAGTCACAACCTCTTAAAATGTTTATCACTTAGAATATCTTTCATTGGATGTACAGGTCACATAAGCCTAAATACCCTTTAAAGTCTGGTAGATAGAAACGATGAGGCATAAATGTATCTTTGAGTCCTTCACACAAGAGTAGCCTCAATGTGTGGTGAAGCAATTCTTGTTGACTTGAAAGGTCTTGTAATCATTTTATACTACTAATTTAGAGATAGAGCAAGTTGTGAAGTCTATCTAATATGGGATTTTTTAGGGTGGGCATAACGGCCCTATAATTTTAGCTAGTGGTATGACATAGATATGAGATTTGAATATTGTCCTACAAAAACTAAACTCCTCAAAATAAAAAGTTTAATAGGTGATGTGTCATAAATCTATTTGGTAAAAGAGACTTTCCACGTAGTTTTAACTTTTCCAAAGCACTTTTTAAATATTGATTTTAGATAAAAAGAGGTTTTCCACGCAATAAAGTTGTCTTAGGTGGCTACCCAAAATTTCTTTCTATCTCCTCATTGTTGAGGAGAATTAAAACCTAAAATAACTACCTTCCTGGGGAGGCTAAAACTTGATTTTTATCACTTTCTCCTATTTATTTTAACTACAGGGAGACTACACTAGATGTTCTTAGCAACCCAATATTACCTCTTTCGGTAAAAAAAAATACCACACTCCCAATCTCGAGATAATCAACATCTATTAAACCAACAAAATAAAAATAACAAAATTGTTTTATTTTAAACAATTGAGATATAAATTTTGCAGCTCCTCGCCCCGGCAAAACTAACTTACCGTAATCGCCCACTTGTGATGGTCTAAAAGTAATTATTCTTATACGAGTAAGTATTGGGTTAATTTTGGAGTTGAACGGCGAGGATCGTGGTGTTTTTCAACCGTATATAACAGCTTCCAATTTTGTCTTTTTCAACTTACACTGAGTCGTACAACCACATAGCAACTTGTAAATTTTGTGTTTTTCAACTTACGGTGAAACACTGAGCCGTACATCAACATAGCCACTTGCGGTTTTGTATTTCTAGCTTACGGTAAAAGAATGAGCCGTACACCCAAAGTTTAATTTCAACTTAAGAAATAGTTTGGAAGTTGCTAATAATGGTAAGTATTTGTACCGTAAGTAATCATTTTAGCATGGTAGTTAAAGGGAGATGCGTTAATGGAGGGGAAATAATGTCCATTGTTGTCTATAGAGATCAAAAGAGAAAAATAAATGGGTAACAATCAATTGATTTCCAATTTAAATCTTAAACCAAAAATTCATTCTCTAAGATCGTCTACACTCAATCCAAACATAACTGAAACAGCCATTTTTTCTCCATCATCTACACCCTCTCATCTCGGGTCTTCCTCACAAGCTGGATACCATTAGTGTTTGTGTATGAAAGAGGGTTTCTAAGGAAGAGAAGAGATAGGGAGATGCGAATTCCGACAAAATTAGGGTTTCCGATAAAATGGGGAGAGAGAGAGAGGGACTGCCGCTACTTTTCTTTTTCTTTTTTTCTTTTTTTTTTAGTGTTTTTTTAGAGTTACACATAGAATTAGGCCTGTTTTTGGATCGGATCGGATCGGAAATAGAGGGGGTCAAATTTTTCAGATTATTTTTGGAACTATAAAATCTATTCCGATCTGATCCGATTTTTTTTAGAACAGTAAAAATGAATCCGAATTCGGAACTTTCAGAAATTTGAGAATTCTGACTATTTCAGAATAACAGAGTTCTCACTTCTCCAAGAATCAAATATTTAAAATTAAAAAAAAAGGAGAACTAAAGCCAGGAGATTTAATTTTTCTTCTTCCCTGCGAATCAAAATCGAAGCAGTGAAGAATAGAGAATGGACAATGGAGGCAGTAGAGATTTAACTTAAGAGTAGATGGAGTGGAAGCGGTAGAGATTTAACTTAAGAGTAAATGGAGTGGAGGGCAGTGGAGAATGCCCTAGGTTAAGAAGAGGCGGTGGAGAATCCCTAGGTTAAGAATCTTAAGGTCTTAAGTTTTATGTTTCAATTCGAATTATTCGGAATTAAATCGGATTAGAAGGATATTCATAATATTTTTCAGAATAATCGGATCGGAGGGTATTCAGAATAATCAGATTGGAATAATTTGGAATAATCGGATCGAAATAATTTGGAAATCGGATTTTCGTAAATCGGAATTGCAAAATAGGGTTCCATAATCATAAATATTGGATCGAAAAT